>JACDQD010000005.1:7345486-7806155 GCA_019843655.1 Lethocerus indicus
ATTGAAATTGCGATATAAATAATAAGTGACTATTATATATAATGGCTTAATAGAAATATCCATTTATGCAATAAAATATGTTACAGAAATAAATATGTAACTTTCATTTGCTAATGAAAGTTTCATGCTCCTAATTGAAGAAAGTAATGTATTCATTTCGGTTGAAGAAATTCGCAGGATATATATAGTCTGTTATTGATAAGGGTCAGGAACAATTGTAAATAAGAATGATACCAATGACATGATTTTAAACACTGGTATATCGCTGAGATAGATGATATATACTGTCGGAAGTTTGTAGTCTAGTGGAAGTCTCATGTCTTCATATGCAGACCCCCACAATGTGGCAACAATCTGAAATCATGAAAGCGTAACTGAATCCCCCGGAGCGGAGTTTCTAACGGTCTCGAAACCCCCCTGTAATATCGATAATCTGTAAGTAACACGTTTGGGCTTAACTGGAGCAGTGGTAGGGCAGGCCGGCGGTGGCGGACTTGGGGCAAGCTGCAGAGCGGCGTCACCGCGCCCCATCTTATGCGGTTCGGATATTCAAACTAGCGGTTTACTTAATCAACTCTGTACCGGGAGGATGCAGCGCTAACAGGATGCCGGCAATACAACATGGCGGCAATACAACATGCCGGCAATACAACATGGCGGCAACTTCCGGACTCGAGAATACATACACTGCAAGCCATCATGCTAAGTCGATAAAGTTCAAAATGTTGCAACACATGAATATATTCTGTTACAGATCTGTCGGTAATAGCGGTAGTTTTGTCCTACCGACACTACTAGTAAGTTAATTTGTATTACAAAAGCTGCAGTAATTGACTCTGCAGCTAATGAAATAAATCATTCTAAGCGACAATCAAGAACACCTATAAAATCATAAAGATAGCGATTACATAAAAACTATAACTGAAACGTTCAAGTTTGTTCAGCAGTGGATTCCGGTAAAATATTCTCCGGTTATTTATATCCATTTTATCTTAATATCTGACCTGGGATAATTTCCCTTATTACTTGCAAAGTCAACCAATTAACTTTACTGATACAGATCTAGCAGCGCGTACAATATTTGATAAAAACTTGCATATTTAGGATACCGAGTTATAAAATGTAACCAGGCTGAAGACACGTCCATTGGACTTTTTATTTTTAAATATACACTCATTTAAATAAAAAATGTTGAAATCAGAATTTTGTAAAAAATGAAATGAGTTCTGAATAAATGATTTTGTGACCTTTTTTGTTTTTGAGGAAATTATTATTCATCCGTACTGTTAGCAATAATTACCATTGTATTTATTTTACTGATAAAACACTAGGAGGAAATAGAATACGGATTGATCTGAAATTGTGACATCCGTCAACGAACGGCATTATTTAAGCCGTCGATATGTAAAGAGAATTTTGACAGGATCGATTTTTGGATCAGATTTACATCCCGAATAGGCAGGATTCCATTCAAATGTCAATTATTGGCGAGCCCCGTCTCAGCGCAAGACACGGATTCAAATCCGGCTTCGTACTCTCCTCCGGGGAAACGGAAGGAAATGGCGGCCCAGCGAAATAGGAGGAAGGGGCGGAGGAGGAGAAAAAGGGAAGAAAAATGATTGAAACCAAACCCCCGAAACAAGGGGAAGGAAGAGCTTCCAACGTCCCGAATAAGAGAAATCGGAGGGCGCGTATTTGGCCGCTCAACCCAGAACCAACCAACACTACGAACGCACTCTCCCTTCTTCGGTACAGACCTGTCTGTTACATCGAATTTTAAGCTTGAAACTACACTCAAATATAGCACAAGGCTAGTAAAGGCACTCCGAATATGCAACGGCACGAAAATATGATCGGACATATTGCGGTTTTAAACTGCATACAGAGCGGTGACTCTATTGTAAAGTCACCGTGTTACGCACATGGAACAAACGCCCCAGTGTGTAATGTTTACGGTCGTGAATTGATATATTCGGACAAAGCAAATTAGAAACGATGTTCTCTTGAGGCTAGCACAGTTTTCATTCGTGCGTAACATGAAAGGGAACAGTATCTGGTCACGTAATGGGACAAACGCTGTGCTTGATTACGGGACTTCTCTTAACGTCACTACTATGGACCCGACATCAGTCCAACTGTTCCAATTGCTCCTTATTGACCTACTCATTACAATTCAGGATCTGCATTGGAAAATATACGATCAATTACAATTTTTGAATTTGTCAAGAGCGGGGCGCAAATACAGTACACCCCGCCGCTGTAACTGAGCGGCATAAATTAATAATATTTAATTAATACGATGCTAACATTAGATTATTAATATTAGCTCAAGGCATTTCTGGGGAAAATTTCAATTTTCTCTGACTTTATTTATCGCGCAACTGTACTGATTGTGACGATATGCGCGAGTCGTAATTCTTTGTCGGCAGCAGTCATGCCTAAGTATCACTCTATTACAGGAGTGCAGTATGTTATGTTGCGTAAAGTTATGAGCGGTCATGGGCGAAAGCCTATAGAGGGCGGACGCAATGTTAAGGCACTGAGGTATAAGTAAGGCCGAAACCGCGTTATCTGGTTAGCGGGGAGCGATGTTAAACGCGGCTTTAAGTCTAAGTGTTGGACCGCGGCTAATGCCACCTCGGCGGGTTTAACTACAAAGGGAATCTTAGAACACGGCTCGACACACTTCAGAATCGGCCCGAAAAGGAGCACACTGGGCTCGTAGGATGCTTCATACGATACATCCCACGTATCTCATTATAATAGGATAAAATATTACTGGCGATGGTAAGAAGGCAAATCAGACAAGCTTATTAGAAGGTACAAAATGACGAGTGTGGTAAATAAATAAATAAAATAGTTGCACAAAGTACTGATTTCGGACTTCAGTCTATCGTAGTTATAGTTCCCCTCTGTCAAAAATGAATTTCATGTTCATGCACCAGTATTATGTCCGGTGTAAGAAATGGACTTTAAATGCAACCAGTAGATGGAACTAATTTTTATAAATAAATCACTAAAGTAAAATAGAATCATGGTTAGTCAATTAAACTTATACTTTCTCCGTATTAAAAATGTATAGAAAGTAACATAAAAAAATAATCCCTCATCGCGGTCTAATTAATGTCTTTTAATGTTAATACAGTCTAATTACGATAAAATTATAAATAAACGAAATTATAGAATGAATAAAAAAACTAACGACTGAAATTAAATTAGTAGGACATAACCCCAAATCATAAGACAATGTAATTCCGACAGAGCTATGAGACCCGTTTAACGCGATCCCGTGAGGGCAAACAAGTGGGAGAAACAGCGTGTACTAGAGAGTTATATAGAATACGAATGTAATTGCAAGTTCTCGGGCGTGCAATATTGCAACACTAGTCCCATTAGTCACTAGACTTATTGCGATTTAAGCTGCACAAGAGAGGCTTTTGTTAAAGTACGAAGTACTTTCCTTAATTAATTCATTACTTCCGGTGTTATTACCATCCGATAAATATAACGGCGCCACGTCACAAACCTCCCCGTAAAATGATACGACTTTTTAATTGAGTATTAATCAAAATCACGAATTATTTTAAAAATGATGTACATTATGCACATGCCTATATTCATACAGAAATGAGCTATCTGAGATGACCGTGCTAAATCCCCGCTGACTCCGTAGCGCACATGTAAACGTGCACATAAATAAGTTGTATTTATAAATATAAAACGCTAAAGATTCTATTAGAGTTAATGAGCGCTTTAATCAGAAATTTAAAGGGAAATTTAGTTCAACGTGATTACGCTTAATCCCGGAAGGCAGGTAATTAAAGAGGGGGCCAATAATTGTTAAATTGCAAATAATAACATTGAACCGCTTCATTATATTTAATTTTTTGCAATACCTATCCCATAAACAGGAGTCTTTTTATACGGAAGAAGGAATTATTAGAGATGGGGGGGAAGTCGGCGGTAACAAATAGGCGCTATTGGCTTGATCGATTGATGCGTGCGGCAATACTCGATTTAAGGCGAATCGTCGACTACCCCCGCGCCCCGAGAGTCATTTCCTCCAAATCTCCGCCGCCGTGCAACCCCGCGCACTACATCTGCGTACAAACGCGCCAATTCGTTCTTCCGCCGGGTCGGAAGACAAATATCCCCGGCATCCAAAATACCCCCATAAATAAGTGAATAAGACTCGGGCCCCCGGGCCCCATATGGCGCCTCCCCCCCCTCGGGATGGGTTATTCCCGGAGCTTTGGCTTAATACACACTAATATAATTCCGGTCTCTCCTTAGTCTTCTCGCGGTTCTTTTGCCCGAGCCCATCTTTTATGGCCCCCGGGCAAATGTTATTTATAGTAGAGCCTCGGTTACGCACGTTTCTTTAATAGTTTTCCCAGTGGTATATCCCTGCAGGGAAGATAAATCGAATCGCCTGAGCGTTATCCGCATGAAAACGAAACGAAGGATGCAGGCCTATTAACTGCGACTTACGCTCAGAATAATATAGCTAGAAAAACACATTGATCTGTTTTAATAACAATTCGCTTTACTTTGTCGTCGCAGCTGACTTTACTTTCTCATATATTCTAGGCCTTTTTTGCAATTACTAATTAGCAACGCATATTATTGCTCACTGAATGCTTTCCTTAGTTTTGCGAGGTACGGCGTACAAAAATTATTAAACTTGATTTATAACTAGGCTTTATCTATCTCTCAACCTAGCTAAGCCTATAGTATAGGTCGCGGGTTCACAGGGTGAGGATCGAAACCGCAATAAGCCAACGCGACCCCGTCTCCTACCGGCATGACAAAACCACTAAACGGAATGTATTTTTGGCGGTAGACAAACTGAAAAAATTGCAGCCTCGAAGAGAATAAAGGAAAGAATTGGGAATCCCAATAGCGGACATATTGGGATATGGCGGAGGGATGCGGAGAGAGAGGGCGAGTGGGGGAGACTGCGCTCAATTATTGAAGGGAGGCGACCCCCGAATTAAGGGGGGTGCGGAAGAACACTTTTTGATAAAACTTTCAGGGGGCTGAGCCGGCCCACATCTGAGACCAACCCCCTCCGGCACCAATCTCCGGCTATGAATTCCGCTCCGGATCCAAAACTAAGTTCATACAGTCGGACCCTACGTGCTCGCTTCTGCCTCACTCGAGGACATTTGTATGTGATAATATTTGTACGCCGAAATCCGGGTTCAAAACGCGTTTGGAATATTAAGACCACACTTATAAGAATACGCCAGACTACATTGTAGCCCCCGTTCATGGGAGTAATATTCGGACATAGCAGCGATAGTGGACGCCTAATCGAAAACACTACCAAAATAGCGAGGATATCAAAATTGGCAGGAGGAAGGAAGGTATCAATGCTCGAATTCTAGATATTGTGGTGTAATTGACACACCCGATGTTAAGAAGGAATTCCTGACGCAGCAAAGCGAGGCAAACATGCATATGCAGGCGGGGGAACACCATTTGGTATTCAAAGCGTGCGTAGACAATACCTAAGTTCTCACTCAAATTCTGCATTTTAAAATAAAACGATTCGGGAAAGTGAAATGTGGACAGAACTGGAAATATTAAAATATTTCGGCGCGTTCTTTGTCTTTTTATCAGAACCTGGAAGAGAAAAGCTCGCGGAATTGTCATTCGGTCTGTGCAACAAAAGAAACACTGGGAGGGGAAGAGGGCGCATCCAACTCTGGATTCACGGACGAGTCAATTACTTAATTAGAAGACAAAACCAAGGAAAAAGTTAAAAAAAGGAAATAAAAAACTAGCCTAAAGAATAAAAGGAAAAAGAAAGCCCGGTTATTAATTGGGGCCGGCGGACGAAATTAATTGTTACGAGAGCGGAGTAGAGGTGCAAGAGGTGGAGTTGATTATTCATTATCGAATAATTAAAACAGGACCCGGCCGACAACCAGGTTGGACTTTTTTCGTACAACTACTGAGAATTTTTATTTTGCTTGAATAAATTGGGCAGATTTAAGAGCATTAACAATATTAATAGTTCATGTACTAATTAAAGGAAAATAATAATTAACTCAAATGTTCTTCAAAAGGGAAATGTTCTATATTCGTTTGCCGCTGGAAGCACAATTTTTCACTGAGTAACTACATGCATCTAAATTATAATACATCCAAATCTGCAATCGGTTTATGGACATTAATATATCGTAAAGTTCAGATATAGCTAGTGGAACAAACAAAACAAGAACAGAAAACACAAGTATAATTTTTTTTCTTACTGAATGTTAAATATCGAAAATTATCCTATATAAAAATGTCTAAATTTAATGTTGAAAACATCTTAACAAAATGGAAATTCCTTGATCTAAACATTAAAAATTACACTTTGTAGTATAAGAGAAATATAAAAATGACCACTGATTTTGTATTGAAATGAGGTCACTATGTACGGTGATTCGGCCGCTGACGATTATTTCTTTTCCCAAGTGTATTTGTACACTTTGTGTGCATATTTGTCAGATAAAATATTAAAAATAATTTCAGTGCAGTCGGTATCAGCAGACAACAGCCGTCGGCTTTGAAGCCTGTCGAGTCAACAACGCGAGCCACCCGACTGTAATTTCCATTTAATCATAAGCCCGCTCTCGTGAAATAGGTAATTACTGTCGGTTGAAACAATATTATTAGACTGTAATAAACAACCTATTTATAAATATTTGGTCTATATAGAATACAGACAAGATTGAAGGGTATACACACCTGGGGCATTCAATATCGGATTATAATTAAGAAGTAAAATAAGCTGCGGAAGAATATACATATCGAGAATTGAGAAAAATTAGAGTTTTAATTATCTAGGAATATTATAAATGTTCGGATAGAGATCATTTTTAAGAAAAGTCGCAATAAAAGCCCAATTTCCTGTAACTCAGACCACATTTTCAGCTGAACAACATAAAAACCAACGAAAGAAGTTCATATTGACATGCCCAGAAGGGTATAGTGTTTAAGAACAATTAACGCTGGTAAATTGGCAAGAATGAATGCGACACCGCCAATTAAACATTTGGGCCGACAGACGCGTTTAACGTCGCCCGAAGAACGTGCTCTTAATGAGACGAAACGCACAAAGAAGAATAAGGGACTTGATTATCACGTTACGAGGGAAAGTGAATATCCACGCGCCGGACGAACTGAAGCAGAAAGAATTAGCTGAGAAAATTTTAGATCTGAATTCGTTTTCATTTTGTGCGTTATGATTTGATTTCCTATCAACGTGGATACGAATACGACTTCGTGAGATTAGAGGAGACGGTGAAGATTGAGGGGAACTTCCCCACCCCATTCCAAGCATCTTATTCACCACATGTATCTTATACATTCCGATTTTCTGTTTAGTGCGCGTAAATTTCCGTGAGGACATTCGAAACTGTGACGTCAGCCAGTACAGTAAACACTTATATAAATCATCGACACACAGACTTCACCATACTGACAAATAATAAATATCACGAGGCCACGCGAAGTGGATAGTGAAAGAGGTCATGGACCGAATTAACAGTAGTACAATCAATAATATTCAGCAGGAGTAAAACAGATTTCCAAATTAAACTAAACACAAGTATAAATTAAACTTTCAATTACACACAGGACGTTTACAGTAAATATGATGTGAATAAACAATTAAAAATTTCTGACGCTATCGTCAATACCTACATACAGGGGGTTAGTATCACTGTTTCCTCCGCTGAGAACCTGATGCACGTAATATACTACAATAATATAAGTTGTAGAGTATAGCATACATTTTTTGAACCCTCATTTAACCCTCTAAATCTTTACTATATGCCTAACCAACTGTACCCGAAACTGATCTCATTTGACACAATACAAGCGGAATATAATACACTACCGCAACAGAGGTGGAAAGGGAGGGAGCAAGGCCCTATAGATGGTACACCTGTAAGGTCAGAGATTGTTTTACATTTGTTCAATGGGAGGATTTCCCAACTGAAAGCGAAGTGAATAATAGATGGACAATACCCATCGAAATATTGAATAACGGGAAGTTGCTACACATTGTATTGAAATATTTTCAACATGTTGTCAGGAAATATAAGGGGATTTCAACATATCGATAAGCTTCAATAGAATGAATTTCCGTTTCTCTACCTTTCTCAAATCCAATAGAGCTTGAGAAACGCAGTGAAGTGGGTTTAGAGCGTGATATTATTACTGACTATAAATAGAATCTAGATTGGTCCATTTAAAGTAATCGTGGCCGTGGGATATTTTAAAACGAACATATTCCGCGATAAGAACTTTCAACGGTGTAACATATCGTTCCCATATTCGCTACGGGGAAGGAACCATTATTTCTCAAGAGTGTAGTATAGCAACATGAAAAACTATACGAATAAACATAATACAGCCTGAATTATTAATTTAGCTCACTGTATGCCAAACCACGTTTACACCCTTTCCTTCCCCCTTTCCTGTTTTCTAATTAGCAGGAAAAAATAGACTAGGGCTTTCGAATAATAGTGAAAACAAGCGAAATTTACATTTAAAACTAAATTAGACGAAACGGCCGAAGAAATGAAAGAAGGTCGCATTCTGAAGGCGAAGCCGAGCTTGTTTTCAGTCATAATTAAAGTTTTTAATTAACAAGTAAAGAATTCTCGTTGAATAAAAGAGTTGAGGGGGTTGGACGAAAGGGGGAGACTCCACGCTGGATAAATTCCCTTCTGAAAACGAAGAATTTCAACGCCCCTGGATTAAACATTATCCCGATCGAATAACCAGGGGCAAAAAAGAAGACTGACTTCTCAGAATTCGAGCTAGCACCCAAATAAACGTACAGGAACCGAGGAGTAGGTGGCGATTTATTTAGTAAACTATGTTACTCGCCAAAAGATAAACAGATGAAAAGCAGACAGCGCCTACTGAAAATAATTGGATTTATCTACGATTTCTTTTTTAAATATCGCTGCAAAACCAGCTGCGCTTAGATGCAACAGGAATCTTGCCAATTTACGGAGGACGGAGCCTATTTCCTGACTTTTTCTAGCGGCTTAGTCATTTTTTGTATACATTATCCGGTAAACGAACTGAGTTCTGTTCAGTGTAGAATTTAGAACAACGTCTGAAATCTACTGAAATGCTAATCAAATTTGTACTTGGTGAATGATCCGCTGCTGGGAATTATTTGTTTCTTTTTTAAATGTTTAGCATGGCAACTGGAGTGCTATAGGTTTCGGGATTGGGAGAACACTTGATCTAGTCCTTAAAAATGATTTGTAACTCTTCAACTAATTACAAATTTGAATAGTTAATTGCGCGTTACACAATTTATAGGTAGTGAATACAATCACTAGCCTGGAAAACGAATATAAGAAGTATTCATTAAACCTATCGAGGGAATAGGGTTAACAGGTATCTACCCAGCAATTATAATTGCAATTAGAGCGAAAATGCAAGCCAACGATAAGACTCCTATTCGCTGGTAAATGTCACATAGCTTAACATTGTACGGTAAACGCATTAAACCACTATTTATCATTATAACTAAAAGATAACGTGCTTATGAATAAAGATAAACCATAAATGTGTTAGGATAGAGTTGAATCATGAAATGTACCAACATTTATCTCGTTCAATATGGGGTCAATTTCATGATATTTCTCTTTTTTTCGCCCTGGAACGACACCATAGAGGAACTTCTTTTGATACCAGCGCAGTGATAGATATGATCGACAGAGCGTTCGTAAACTCAGAAAATCGTCCCGCGATTAAGAAAGTTTGGTCAATGGGAACTGTAAAACAAGATGGACGATTTACAGTTTCAGTAAGACAGAGAAACTTTAATATGCAATAAGGCCCCTCCTGCAATAAGGGACTTTGAAACGGCAGCTGAAACGCGTCACTTCCAATAATCGCACAATTTATGGCGTGAAATCACTTTCCTCAAATAGAGTATAAGCTCGGAAACATCAATTGACTTTAATGGAGTCAACAACATCTTTACCCGATCCATAATCTTTTCAAGTACTTCCATCAGAATTACCAATCATTCCATTAAACTGGCATTATACGGAATATTCTGAAGCATAAATTCCGGGGCCAAGAATATAAGAAAGGGAAATTATTTTCCTAATATTACTTTTTTATGAACAACAATTCAATGCAATGGGAGTATGCATGATAATAAATATCACGTGCAATATGAATACAATAATGACAAACTTTAACTATAACTACAACTCTAACAAAGGTGTAATTGTTTTTAGTACCTCTCTGATAATTTTACTCTTGTTTTCTCTACTCTGATTCAAAATAATTGTTGCCAATTTAGTTGTACCGGATCACCTTTTGTTACCAGAATGTTGAGAATACAATTTCGTGTGCGGACGAGATATCTAGAGAGAAAAATAATAAAAAGGGAACATATAAATTGAATAGAGGTGGCCCGTGTGCGAGCGTGCGCGCGTGTGTTAGGAGAAGAGGGCTCATGCAAACACTTAACACTTAATGGAAGTGCCCCAGACTTCTTTGGCCAGCGGCAAAAAAAAAATGAACTTTGCGGTTCTCCTAGTTTCAACACTTATCGCTTTCATTCTTATCGCCCAACACTCGGTTATATAGAATAAAATTCGCGTGTATTTTTTTATTCTCACATATCACTCATGAGCACATTTACATCTAAACTGGGAAGGGAAGAAGGAGCCACGTCACGGGCTATAAAATACAACGGTCGGGGTGGGCACTTCATTAAAATATGTAAACAAACTGCAGTGAGAGAACTTGAAAAAAGAGCTGAAATGCGGTCGCCGAATCTCGCCCACACGAACATATTACGGTTTAATCAAACAGAAATGTGGGCGGAAAAACTGTCCCGTGAAGGTGGGAATAGGAAAGTCAACATTTGCGGGCCTAATTTGTAGAAATGTCCTATATTTATTATGACAAGAATATCGTGTGTATATAAATGAAGAGTCGAAATAAATTATGATTATTGTAAATTGTAAAATTACCCGGCCAAACATTTGGCCCTCACCATCGCCTCCTGTCACCGTTTCGACGATCGAAATAAACCGAGCCAGCAATGTCTCGCCCTTTTCCCGCACATCATACTGCTTAAAACTCAGATGGATTCAGGACTTCCTTCAACCTTGTAGTATCGATCATCCCTTTAATGATTTTGTTTCCGCTTCGTTCCAGACATTTGTTTGGTCAAGATAATTTAGATGTTTACGATTCTTTGGACGCGATTAAAATATAAACAAAGTGCAAATCGAAGCATCTAATAACTGTAAAATAAATTAGGAAATAAAAAATTGAAAGTAGGGTTGTACCAGGCCTGTCTACAAGGTTAAGGGATTCCATCCACCTTGATTGATATAAGAACCAATTTTATTAACGAATATCAATTATTAATTGTAAAAAAAAGAATAGAATAGCAGATATAACGAATTTTAGCCCGGTACAGGCCTATATCATATCTTTTGGGTGCAATTAAAAAAAATAAGCCGCAGATTTAAAATGGCGTTAAATGACCTTAAGAAAAGTATATTGCCGTAGCCGCAGAAACTGCTGGATGACTACATCATTTTTTTCTGTCGCGGCCGCGTTCCGTATCGAAGGTTTGTCAAGGAAATGAGCAACGGGCGGATCGACCGGTTCCGCTGGCGGAACACCACTGGGAGAAGTCGCGAGGCGATTTGTCATTCAAGACGACAGCGAAACAATTTGTGAGAATAAATTGCTAAAAGCCAAAAAAGAAACAGTATTATGAATAACAAGAATCCCGGCCGCCAATTGGCTGCGGATGACTGATGGAGTTACGTGAACAGCGGCTCTTTCCGTCAGAATGCAGACGTCGGTCGAATTACGCAACACAGATGTAATGTGATATTCTGAGATTTCAAAAGTGTTGAGTTTCGGGACATTGTTTCAGAACAAAACTGACGCAATTAACGTTCGTTTGGATTTGACTGACTGACGTACGGAACTGAGATACAACCGTTAGAGGACAAAGTCTAATTTGTCGGAATATTTTTTTGTAATTAAACTTTCCACTAAAATTTTTAAAACCTGAAAATCTAGCTGGAAAGTGCATCGGATGATTTTTCAGTGGCGGTATTTATGATTTAAACAAAATAAAATAGTATGATTTCTAAATGAACATTGTTCAATACATATATATTGATAGAACACAGGGATCATAAATAAATAAAGCAGGACTAGGTCGTTGAGGTTTTAAGAAAGTACAACTATTTCAGAGCGATTGTAATTCTAAATATGTTGTCACAAATCAGAGTGAAATTGAATTTATAAGTAAAGGCGGTTTGCGAGGACTACAGGTTTTCACCGACTCCTCGCTTCGAATTGGGATTCAAATGTAGTTTGGAAACTAACAAAATTTCCTCCCCGAATTGAAATCGCAGTCTTCTTTCTTTGTGAACCTCCAGGGAGGGAAGAAGCGAGAAAAAAAATGAAATACAAATATATATATATATATATATATATATATATATATATATATATGGGAATGCAAAAACAAGTTTTGCTGAACGACTTTTACGCCAGATTCAGAAAGAAATTTCAAGATACGTATTGACTTTATATTCATCAAGTATACATTCTCTCTGCATGTACGGATTCTAAAATAATGATTCCGGAATATATAATATACAAATCTATTAATTTTTTCTTTAATTAGCAAATTAACGAGGTTACCGATTTACCCTATAATTCTTGTTCTCTTAAGAATGGTTTAAGAGGGTATCACGCTAACGCAGCGTCAACCTCGAAATTATAAGAAAGTAACCGGACGGATAGACTACACTGAATCGCCACATCATATGCCACAACACGAAAATATAAAACTAAAAAATAAAATAAATAATGCTTCATTTATTTCGACGTTTTCAGCTCGCCGGGGTAAATGGCGGTGGTTCCTGAGGCAAGTCATTAGTAGAAAGGTCAACGCTATATAAGCGTTAAAGCGTAAAAAGTAATGAATTTGTGAAGAAAATGAATTTCACGCATTTATGAATACATTTCCTGTATAACACACCACATAATTTAAGTGTATTTCGATAACTCGGTGCATCGCATCAGTTGGAGTAAGTACGCTAAGAGTGACTAGGTACATGTTATGTATTAATTCCCGATGAAGACTCTTGGGTCACAATCTTTTTTGCGACCTTTTCTACTAATTCTTGCAGCTGGCACATTTTTGGACACATGTCATACTTCATTTGTGGTCTTTCTTTTGAGTAGTTCAGTCGATTAACCTCTGGGGCGGCCGATACTACGCCCTCAATACAGCAGTTAACGCATCAGTTTATTAGTAATTAAAATTGGGAAAGCATTTAAGTTTCGGTTATCTTCTTCACGGGAGACACAAACATTGTTCCAGCCACCCCACGGTCTCAGATCACATGAAATGTACGCTGGACACAGACGAATTACACAATAACCTAAAACATTAAACTTCATCCTTCATGCGTACAAAGCCATTAAAACTTCACCTACACGGTGGTATAAATACGTGGTCGTGTCTGAGAAGACAGGCAAAAGCCAAACAGAATGGAACGAATAAAAAATGTCGCCCGGCTGCGGTACAAAACATTACACGGTTATTATACAGAAATGCTACCGCACGACTTCCTCATCAAACTGCAGAGTCTGTAGTATTACCGTAGTCATAATTATGTCTGGCAACGCACGCCGCTAATTGACGTAACGTGAGGGTACGGTTCCAGCCCGCGTCCGTACTATAAATTAAGGACCTCGCGGATATCCTTTCACTCGGAGATTTCACTCAAGAAGCCCACTTTCTTCCTCCGAGAAGTTCATTCCGTAAACTAGAAAGCTGAGTCCGGTCATAATCCAAGGGGCGTTTGACGCCTATCCACGACTCCTAATAGCGACAGACTACAACAGTCACAGTGAATGTTGGACGAAATGAACGGCAAAACTGGACTGAACGGCCCAGTTATCCAGAGGTCCGATATCGGCCTCGATTTCCAAACGGATCGAGGATCAATTTCCGACGCTGTAACCGATATTAAAGTAAATCGACCGGGGAAAATTGATAAGTTAAACAGCGGGCCAGCGACAACCGTCCATTCGCCTCAAACAACAATATCTCTTGTCACAAACGGGACAAACACAGTTGCGAACAATCATTTAACGTCCGACAGAAAACAGCTAAATCCGAATATTCAACGCGGCCGGCCAGGTTTGAATGCATCAATGAGAAAAATTATCGGCACGGAAAATCAATTCTGCAATGGCTATGAAGCGTCCAGTTGGGCTATTTCGGACTACTAGGTTTAGTGCCAGTTTCGGCCGTTTAAATACTAAGGGTGGTTAAACATTCGTTTTGAATTAATCTGCCCTATCGCATATTCGGTCATAATCTGGACCGGTTTGGATTTATCACAGCAGTCGGTAGTATCTGGTATTTAACATACTACAGTTATAACACATACAAGTTACTATCAATGCAGAGTAACGACGAACTGACACTAGCGAAAAACAAACTACCATAAGTTAGAGCCGAATGAAGGCGGAACGATTATACGAGTTATATTCCAGAACAAATATATTATGTTATTGTAATATTTATCTGCTATTTCCCTTAAATTATGTCAACGTTGTTATGCATTATATAAAACGGTAATTATAATAATAGTCATACTTCAAAATAAACTAGCGATTCTTCGCTTGGGCACTGACAGTGTGGTGCGAACGTTTTTGACCGATACCAATTCTCAACACCCGGCACAGTTACTTGGATATCGAATAGTACCATAAACCATAGACAAAATTCATGCTAATGTCTATCAATTAGTATAAGATGTAAGGAAACAAAACATGCTTTCGTAGACGTCTCTAAAGCCGGGCCGCGGGGGCGAAAATTAAATTTAATTACGAGGCGTGTGCACAAAGTAAGGGAAGAAGAAGGACTGCTGGTCCATGGAACCACAAAGGGCCCCGCATATATCAGCCCACACGGGACACAGCCCTGAAAAAAATAACTAGCCAATTTGTTTTACACCCCCTTAACAACATTCAATGCACTTTCCAAGAATTGTATAACTGAATGCTCTAACCAAGTTATGTTGAACTATTTTCTCTGAAAATATGCCTACTATATGTTTCATCAGAACCCTTCAACAATATTCCTCTTGTTTTGAGTGTAAATCAGCTGATCGTTTTCAAGATGAATAGGTTAAAAAATTTGGGGATCTACAGAACTATAAATAACAGTTCAAAATAAATTGATTGTCAGTATTTTTATCAATACTTTGGAATACCTGTTATGGGGTCTACGGGGGTTCGGAAATCATGATTATTCTGATCTTTGGTCTCCGCTCGTTGATTTGGAATTTGCCTAACCAATTTCGGCTGCTCGCCACCTTCAGTAGCTTTTCGATAGTTTGTACCGGTAATAAAATTATGGCACTTACGGGAATGAAGATTGTCTGAGAAAGCTCGCTTACCTGAAAGACAAAAATCATTATTAATATCACCGTTTTATGAAATGGCGACAATATTAAATGTACATTGGTCTAAATTTTATTTCATAACAGTAAACAACAGTAAATCATAAGAAAAGCAGCGAAAAATAAATCTCATTCTGCGATGGAAAATCAGGGTCGCACTTAGAAAAGATGTGGAGATCTAGGAGTTCCCAGAAGTTCCTTTCACGAATCAGAAATAAATGTCCCCGCTCCAGATTTCAGTAAGAACATTTGGTATCGTAAAATATAAAACGTAATTATTTGACTTTAGGAGCTGATATTCCCCTGACTGAAAGATATTTGAAATGACCGGCAACATTTTCTCTAGCGTCGTTTTTTAAGGGCCGCATTTAAATATAGCAGTGCCAAACTTTCCAATGAAATGGTTTTATTGACATGGAATTTAACTATTTCAAAAGGAACTGAAAGTAAACCCACAATAGATGTTGAAAATTTAATTTATTGATATCAATGTAAATGTTAAATCTGATACGCTACATCATAAAACAACAACGTACATTTTTTGTCCCGTTAGTATACATTTGGAAATGAAAGAAAAAACGTTCGTTAAAAATCGGCTTTCAATTCGAGAATTTTCAAACGTAAAGTGATTATACACTGGGTAAAATTTCAATATAGCTTTTCAGAGCACTCAAACGAACGTATCCAACAGATGGCGGTAAATATTTCATACTCTGTAGGCAATAGGCGCAAATATTGGCAGGCATGATTGCGTTCATTCTCCGAATCCATATTAATTAATATCAGACGAAATGAAAACAGATGCTGCATAAACACGATCCTGTATAAATAATAGGGAATTGAGATTGACAATAATGTGGAATGTGAACAATTAATACTTTCGTAAAAATTGATTTTAATAATGTAAAACAAATTATTGTAATTACAGGCCTAATTGATTATAGATATTAAAAAACGATGACAGTATTATGTTGATAATTCAGAAAAATAATGAAAATGTGTGTTTTTTGTGTAAATATTAGCGAAAAAACTTAATTTTAAAAAAGTTTCGTTTCATCCTTCAATCGTTTATATAACACTGCAACACATTAGCGATTCCACTAGTAACTTCAGCTTGGAAAAAGCTTTCTACATCCTGATTTAAGACTTTACTTATAGATTGAGACCGGTGATGGTGATGCTACTGTATTATAGTTCTATATCTCTTCACCCAACCAGGACTCGGCCTTTCGCCCAAAACTGGAGCCAGCATGCTACCTGAGACACTGGCGCCTGCCTAAAAACTAAAACTGGCTACCTTCCACTTTCACCGGGATCCAAAATTCAAAATGTTAATTCCCACTAACAAACGGGGAATCCATTAAGGGAATGATCCTAGATTATAAGTCAATTAAATCGAAAGTAAGAATCGAAAAGTTTAAACACAACTGAGGCAAGTTTTAAACGCTTTTCCGCATTAATAAATTATTGACTTGATTAATACTTTCACTACTACTTCTAGATTGTTTTTTTGTGTCACAGAATATTCAGTCTACTTCGGTTTACATTCACTATTTTAAAAATATTTAAAAACTAAAAGAAATTACTATTTAAATTTTAAAATGATTGAAATAGTACATCAATAATTTAAATCGTATTGCGATATTGGTGTATAGTACGGTGAAGGTATAAGTGTACCAATAGAGAGTGTTACTAATTAAATAAAAAATAAATGTTCTTCCGTGTAAGTATCAGTTCCAGAATCAGGGAGGGGGGGGGCACCGTCCTAAGAAGAGTATCCCCCAATAAACGAATGATATGTTTTCAACACTGATATTGGACGGTTTTAAAAATTTAAATTAGCGCATACGAAAAAAACACCGAACTTGTCCCCGAACCAATACGCTAAATAAATTGGGCTCAACTGTAACACTGCGGTCTCGCCATTCGACGTTTCCACGGTTTGCCTTTCAGTGGAAATTTACAGCCGGTGAATAAAGTCAAACTATCCGTTTGACAATAAAGGGCAGACTTAACGGCCACCAGAGGCGGATTTACATCCGTATTTTTAGACCCAACGACCGATTTCCAAAGTTCGCAAAAGTCCCCGAAGAGTAAGATTACATTCCAGGTTTTACTGACTGGTTTCAATCTCAGATACTTGGGAAACAAGAATAAATCCCGAATTTCAAATGAGATTTAATTACCTCGTACGCTAAAATACCACTGTTACAGAACTATATAAATTAATTCGTGTCACATAACACCACGAAATTTTATCGGTAAAGCGATATCTAAGGTCTAGGAGTGCACAAGCCAGTTATCCAAGTTCCTAGAAACACTTCACTCTCTATAATATGAGTCTATAATAAGTCATTTATAAAACAGAAGGAAGTTTCTGAGCGGCTCAATATCGCAAAGGCGGAATCTCCGCTAATGGTACGCCGCGAACTTCCGCCGTCGGCGAATAATACGATTCCATTCGGTGTATTAGGGTCACGGGGAATGTTAGGGCCGTCGTTTTAATAACTTCTGAAAAGCCGAACACAACTTTACGACGACCGAAAGGGACTCGCCGTAATAAAATAAGTCATTTATCTGTGCCACTCCGCCGGGGCCCGCAATCTTAGTCTTCGGGTCCGACCGCGTCCTACTTTTTCGATAAGTAATTTCACTCCTCCCCCGCGACTCCACCTACAGTGTACCGAGCAGAAAAAAGCGCAGAACGAAAACTTTTCCGGGGTCTATAATTTTTTTTTACACTCAGTTCCTGTACACACCGAATATGGTTTGCCTAGTGGTAACTCCATTTCGGCCAGATAACCTATCTGCAATCTGCAAATGCAGTGCGATAACCGAATCGAATTTCAGATACGCCCTTCGACCAACAAGTACCTCCATCCTAGAACAAATTGTAATGAAACGATGTGTTGTAAATGAAACGGCCGTTCATTGGTATACCAGTGAGACTATCGTGCACATTTTTGATAATATGATTGATAATATCCTTCAGATGTATAAGTCAAATTTAAGGAATTTGAAATATCCTGACTATACTTTATCTACAACTACTGAAAATAGGTATTCTGACTAATTGAAAATTCCTATTAAGTTATTATAGTAAATCAGAAAAATAAAATACAATGTCAAAATGGCCGACGCCACAAAACATCAAGAATATTCATTTAAAGTTTATATAATGTAATGTATGTGCATATATAAATTTATTGTATATAATCGATTCTAAGAATTAGTTCAATTTCAGAATTTCACACACTTTATACTATACTATAAAATGCAACAAATAAATTCCATTCTCCCATAAGTAAGTTCGCAGATAATATTTGTAAACCTAATAATTATGAAATCTAGTTCCTGAGTGTTACTCAGGTTTCTGGGTGGAGCCACAGCCCCTGCTTACTGCCCGACTTGAAATCGGTCGCCCGAAACGTTATTCCTCCGATAAATTTGCATAAAACAATAATTTTCCGACCTAGCGAATATTTTTTTACAGAACGGCCCCTGGTACCGCTTCAACCCCGTTCAATTATTCCCGACGGCATTATTAATAAGCCGAATCTTTATCAGGGCCGATTATTCATTAGCTGAATACACAAACAGGTAGACTCGCGTGTGTACACTGTATAAAATATGTTGAGTCGGACCGATAACAAATGTACAGTAGGGGGGAAGGAGGGGGGGGGACCAAAATTCATGGCATCGTAGATACCACAAATACGGCCTTAACAACAGCTCTCCACGAAAACAAAAGTTAAACGCGCATTAAATCTTCTCAGTTTATTTTTGTCCATCCCACCATAAAGAATATGACCCCGCGCTTTATACACACATAACTGTAAAATAATAAACTCATTCCTAAACCGTTGTTGGTCATGACTATATTTCTTGTAGCTAGCTGTGGTGTTACAAGATTATTAATTGGTTATAAATCGGGATTCGTCAGAATTCGAGAAGAACATGTCATTCTCCAACCTACGTACAGGAATGCAGGCGGAGGATGATTGACTGGGGCCGTACGATGCATATTTCGAACTGAACTTCGTTCTGTAGCGGTTCCTCAAATAATGTTTCAACAGACATATTGTGCTGTCTACGTAGTTTTATATTGACACTTTGGCAGTATATTTCATTAACTAATGAAAAGATTATGGGGTTATTAGATTATAACCTGAGCTTTCAACGACGTTTCACTATTGAAATTAAGGATCACCAGTATTACTAGCTTAGTGCCCAGCAATTGCTGCAAAATTCCCAATTTTCTAACAAAACCAATATCGTAGGGTACAAATAACATTTTTAAAATTTTAAATATCTTAGAATTTGAAAATGAAGTATCGAAATTATTTTAAAATGATAGATACACCTGAAATATTTTTTGGAAAATATTCATACGATGGACAAATTGACTCGGAAAAGTGATCAAGATTTGTTCGGGCCTCTCTTACTCTTAAGAGACTGCCTCCCGAGTCCTTAATGCGGCTAAAGGGGCGGAGGCAATAAGAAAAGGAACTCCCGCAACTAATTATAAGCGGCCTCGTAGATTAATGTTGGTCCTCATAAATAACCTTTTAACTGCCGTCCCTGCCGAGCGGGGATCGTCATCGGTTATTAGCAACCGGCGGGAGTCCCTACCCAGGTTCGAGCCAACTTTACCGCAACCGTTTTATCGTTATTACTCCAACAATAACGCCCGGACCATATATCATAGTGTCGTCCTTTGGGCTTTACGAATAGTGCCGTGTTGTAGGACTTAATTTTTGTTTTGCGTTTAATTCTCAGTGGCCGGGACGCGTTACTATCAACAGGGTGCAGGTTAAGCTTCAATTTGACTCCAAACAGGATCCTTACTTGGCATAAAGTTTTGGTTACAGTGACTGAAGTTGTAAGGGGTCTAATAATATCGATGAATCGAGGCTAATAATGGGAAAAGTGTGTCGGGCAAACCTGTGAGGAAAACGGGGCAGAAGAACTGGTTGCTGGTATAGGTGGTTTCATGTATCGATGACCCCGATCTTATGATGTTACTAGAATTTTAACACAGTATCGAACTTAAAATAGGGTATTAACTAATAATCTCTCATTTGGCCAATATGTACATGTAGAGCTGTTAAATATTTAATATGAAACTTCTAAAGCGTAAAGGGATAATCAGTACCCAGTTCCTCTCGGTGGTATTGCTGTTCCGTAATATATTCTCATAAAATATATTCACTTTTAATATACGTTTGATGACTAGCATTCAATTCATATCTATACAATTGTAGATATTGGATACATTTATCAATCCAGATCTAAATCATTATACAAAGTAACGGTTGTAACAACTGAAGGTTTATGTAGGTATAGCATGTTTGCACATTCAAGCTTATCGCAATAGATAATTATTTTTTGTATCCGGAAGGATTAACGGATCATTATTTTATCAATAGCCTCCAAAGGAGTGAACACAGTGTTAAATAGAGACTATAATTTGGCTTCGAATCGAGAATAAACTTGAGCAGTATACAGTACGGAAATAGGAAAGCAAACCAGATTACTGCGAACACAGACTTTCAGCTATTCTAACCAGTGTCTTCATTACCGTTTATCGGGGGTTAGCGATGTGTTGGCAGTAAAGAATTCAATCGAATTCTAGTCTCGCTTTCCATTTGAGCGAAGGTTTAAATTGGACTTACAAAGGGCCAGGAAGGGAAGGGGCTGGCCAAGGGGGTTAATACTGGGAGACTGGGCAAAAGGGAGGCAGTATAAGGAGGAGAGCGAGGGTATTCGATTCGGGGTTTCACAAAAGCGATACGGCCGCTCGCCCGTGAAAT
Organism: Lethocerus indicus; assembly: GCA_019843655.1. Taxonomy (NCBI): domain Eukaryota; kingdom Metazoa; phylum Arthropoda; class Insecta; order Hemiptera; family Belostomatidae; genus Lethocerus; species Lethocerus indicus. The sequence goes on from JACDQD010000005.1 coordinate 7,366,800, forward strand.
CCCAAGAGCTTGACACCAGTCAAATCGTTCGTACTGCCCTTCACCCACCACAATCGTTACCCAGATATTTTCGTCTAGATATCAGTATACGTACGCGCAACCGAACACCAGCGCTGTGATAAGAAAAACACGGAAGTAAAGTAGCCTTGTGTGTTCAACTGTCATCCTTCAGTTTACGCGTTACGTCCCTTTCGCCGGCGGACAACATGATTGCCGATGACCTGAACAATTATCTGCGAATATCACACAATATAGTTTTACTTTGTGCACATTCATACTATTTGGATTAAGGCCGGACCTATCTGTATGCGGCGAGGTGAAGATAACATCCTGGCCAGAATTAAATCTGATATTTATATGTTTGAAACTTGTAATCGGGACCAATGTGCTTACGCCGCACCACTTCAACCACCGTTCTATATCGGGACCCAATCGCCGGCGGCTTCGGAATTTTCCCTCAATTACTCTTTATTGTTATTGTCATTATATATGTGTACCTCGCCACTGGTATCGAGAGCGGCGGCCTTGCAACTGTACTTTCGATGGGAAGTAGTTGTTCGAGGGCAATCGCTTACCGGCGCATTATGCTTGTACAAGTATTTTTTAGCGATGTTGGTCGATTAACAATTAGCATCTGAGCTTATAACTGATTGGCTTTCTGAAAAATATCTCGCTAAGAATATGTCTTTAAATCTAGCCTGCCTAGACATATTTATATCGCAACCTTCAACAAAATTATCTTGCTACCACTACTGTCACAAGAATACAAACAGAACATATTTTACGGATAGTGAAATGTTATGCACACTTCGTCTGCGCTACTTAGAAATCAAGAATCGTTCCCGCAAGCATCTCAGTTTAAGCTTAATCACAGAACTGATATCTGTGTTCAACTGGCGTCCTCTCGAACATAAAATCGGTTTGCAATAAATATTATTAGAAATGATTCTAATAATTTCGTGCGGAAGGAAAAATAAACTAGTTTAAAGCGTATTTGTTTCACTAGCGTCCGTTCCCGGTTTGTTAACCCGCGATACTCCGAATACGTTCGAAACGCCAGTACCGGTTTCACTTTTACGAGCCCATAAATTCCGTACCGAAGGTGGAAGCGACGAAGGAAAGACCGCGGACCGGGAGAGTCCCGGACTTGTTGAAGTCGGGACCGCGTTGTGGCCTCAGCGGGGAAATTGTAAATAATATTGGCACCGACACAATATCCTCCCTTCTCTCGGCGCTGTTCCTCCACCTCCTCCTACACCCCCCTCACCAACACACACACACGCACACACATCGCCTCTTAGCACAACTAAAATAGATTGCGGGCGAATTTAAAACAGTCGGATTTAGACAAAGGCCTCGGCCCCTCAGAAACAGGCCCGCCCCGCATTTTGGTATTTCGCGCGTAAAATGGGAGCGCTCCTTAGACCCAACATATAGCCGGGGACCTTATTAACAGCGCAGTGTTCCCGAACACAAACCGGTCACTGTATCTAACTCATAACCAGTCGCCAGGGAGTCTCGAGAGTAAAACTTTGACATATACCAACAAGAAGGGAGAATCAAATGTATCTGACTTATGTATAAGATGAATTTCACTAACCTTTTCTAGAGAAGGTATATATTTTCTTTGGCCAATATACACCTTGGCCGAAATCAGAATGTTTTTATGAAAAGGAAACTGTACTCTTTGGTGGGCCATGTTTATTCGCAGCCATTATGCGCTAATTATTGAGGTTTGATTTGGGGCAGCTGTAGTTATGCAACTGGCAAGGACCCAGAGACCCTTAATCGACGAAAATCTATTTAGGCCTACATATAGTATTTCCATTCAGCAATTTAAATCAAATGATAAGGCAGAGTTGAAATAAATTGATCAAACCGCCAAACGAATTCAATGTTATTGGGATGTCTGAGACGGTTCGGAATATAAAATCCTGTCTTCTAAACGTGTTAGGAACCCGCCCGATTTAATGCCGAACAGCGCTCGGTCAATAACAAACCGTGTTAACGCTTTTTATTCGGCAGCGAAAACGGGATGAAACGTGCGAATCAGTGGGAGAGGATCGAGGGGGCGGGGAGTAGAGGGAGGTGCTGCAGTAAAACAATCATTGGAGAGGGATCGACAATTACGAGAGGGGGGTGGTTCGGGGAAAGACCCCGACAATAAATTCGAGGGCGGCAATAAACCAGTCACGGCCCCGACTTAACTCATTACAGGTACCAGCTTAAATATTTACGAGCCTCTCCCCCCAACCCGCCCATTACCACTCTCAACACAACCGGCCATCCGCCATCAACAACCACTGCGGCCGATACCACCAAATAATTTGAAACAAACCAGGGTCATCCGTTCAGATTATGACCGGTTCAATCATCATCGGCCGCCCTTCCTCGCCAGACGGGAGGCGGCAGAGAATATTCGGACGAAATTCGGCCGGTTGGCAAGACTGCGGTATGTGCGATGGTCACTCAGAGCTTCACTCGCCAACAGCCAATTTGGGCACCGGATGAAATTTAACCATTTTATACAATTCAACGTGTAAACGTGTTTTTCACGTATTTCGCGTTCCCGATAATTGGTTTTTAAAATGATCACATGTGATGAAAAATGCTTAAAAGAAATCCTAACACAAGTCTGTGTATTTAATTGAAGTCCACATATAAATAGATGGTATTGACTGTTATGCATCTTAAACCGATAATATGCATAATATATGTATGTAAAATAAAGTACATTATCTGGAGGATATTATAGAATGCTTACTCAAATGTACATTTTTCAACAACTCGCTATAGAAGCTCTGTAACCGATTATTCCATATGTCCATATATTTTTTGTTATCAGTCGCGAAATAGAAATATAATACGTTTTAACGACAAAACGTCAGTTAGGCATTTGACTAACTTGTCCTCAGGGACTGGTTTACCAAACGTTTCAAGAATTTCACAATACGTACAATCGTTTACTCAGACTGAAATATTTTCATCTGAACGCGTAGTCCCAATTAATCCACAGTCGGTGAAATCGAATTATTACCTTCAAATGCGATGTCACTTAGCGCTAATACCACGTCGGGGATGTCATAGGCCGAAACGTCCGGTAATCCCCCAATCGGTAGCTTCCCGGGAGGAGTCTCCCTCCCGCCCACTCCGGCTCTCCCTCTATCAGTATCCGAGTATCGACTGTACAACGTACCCTGGTAATTACAATGCTACGCCGCGTTGCCCGCTAATATAAATCTTGGGGCGGAGGGCCCGATTGCAGATAGGGCGATTGGGCTCTCGCCGCCGAGGCGAAAATTGAACAACGCCTTTTGCAACAATTCGAACCGAGTATAGGTACAGGTGGTACTTATCTTACCTGCGATATCGCGAAGACCGTTTGGTATTTCTAGAAATTCCGACAGCGTCGGTGTAGGGTTCACCGACCGGTCTATACTGGTAGAGCAAATAACGCAACAATTTAAAGCCTCTAGCCTTCATTATATTACAAATTAACCTTTAAATTACTTCAAAAATTCATACAGTAACAGGATGTAAAATTTACTCATAATTATGTCATATTCCAAGGCAGAATATATTTCATTGCAATTAATAATAATAATTAATAACAAAAAGAAATAACAAATCATACTGTACAATTTTATAACAATAAATTATTACGAACGTATATCATTAGTCCTATTCTTAATAGAACCCTTCGCAGAACCCGACTAAGCAAAACCGTCAAGAATAGTTTCTAGGCACAAGTAGGTTCTGAAAAATGTCCTATCAGCGCTTCGTAAAAGGCAAAGAGGCGCAGGTCTAAAATATCCCGTTGAACTAAGAGCACGTTCCAAGAGCACTGACAAATTGATGCCAACTACCCCACTAAGTCCCAGTAGAAGGCGACCAATCATTTTTAATAAAGGCCCAAAGAAGTTTGCAAGTCACCAATTATACTGCCAAATAGGACATAGATAATAAAGCGGGGAGGTTCAAAAATAACCATTAAACTTGCACGACGTGACAGTAAAGTTCCGGGACTGATAAAAAGTTCACTATTCGAAATTAACGAAGTTATAGCTTTTAGTTCCTTTCATATGTTTGGACTACACCCTTTGATTAATACGTCACTTACTGAAACTGAATGTATAATCAAGCGGACAACAGACGAAGACATATAAAGTGAAAGTAAAAATAAAAGTAGAATATTGCATAAAACTAAAGAAGCGTGCCAAGAATGACAAGGCACACGCGTCACTACTACCGATGGAGGAAAGGAAAGGTGTAACAATAAAATTCCATTCACGACAACAATACAAATTTGATTAATTCCCTACACGTAAAACATAAATTATATACGATAGAGAACAATGGACGGGGGGAATATAAGGAACTGTTGACTAAACTAGGCCAATAGGACGGTCAGCAGCCTAGTCCGCCTACACGCTTATCAATACAGTAAACATCATCCTGTAAGTACACTGTAAATTGGCAGCAAAATGTACCACCCGAGCTACATACTAGTAAGAAAATTATTAGCCTATCTTCAGTGTTATATACTCATAAAAAATATGTGCTACAATGTTCGAAATTAAACGCAGTATATACGTACAAAAATATTAAAATAATGTCATGCTTACGTACGGACATGCGCATGTAATTATCTACAGTCAATCAGCATGAGTACAACTGATGTCAATGTCAGGGGAAACATTTCATTGCAAACTATACCAAACTTAAATAACGGTAATATACAATCTTTGAGTTCAGGTTATTTCAACCTCGTGAATCGAGGAGGAGGATATTATATATGCTTAAAATATTTATCTATGGCATCAAACATAAAAGTTCGTATAATTATATTCTAGTGTGGATTTAAAAAAATAGAAACGTTTGCGAAATAAAATTATGCGTGTTTAAAACTAAGCAAATGTCCGTTAATAAGGACGGAAACTGTACCGAGCAAGACTACGCAACCAGACAACCAAGGAGGTACAGGATGATGGGAACTAATAAAAACTTAAGTATTTCCCCAAGTAACACTAGCGGCTTCATGTTGCAACCTAATTATACTGTTTTACATAGATTCCTCTAGCGTCTGGCCGCCTGTTACCGTTTAATGTGGTAGAAACTTAGTCAAACTACGCTATGATATGAACTGAATCTGAGAAAGTATGATTTGAAAATTTGCATACAGAAATAAGTAACGTATCATTAGTAAATGTATATATACATTTCGATTTAAATACGTAGACAAAGCGAACTATTAAGCTTATCTGTCATTAATATGCAGATGTGTTTTATATTTCTTGGTATAGGTGCGTCTTTCAAAAATGTGCCTGCTGTTTTAGGTTTGCATCCTTCTCGTTCAGCTTTTCAGAGAGGGTTTGTTTAAGAATGTTTACCTAGTCGTTGTGTATTTTTAGCATTGGAGTATGAGACCGCGAGTGATTGTTCGTAATAGCTGCACGGGAGATTCTATTGCTAATAAACGATCATATTTCAATTCTAGTGAGTGCGACAGGAGTCATTCAGGGACAGTTTCATACACATAACTAAGAAACAATTAGGAATTACGTTATAGGAAAGGGCAGTTAAGGGCCGACCTTCTCAGGCTCAGCACGTATCCGGTTCGACCCCTATTCCCGGCGAAATAGCTTGCTCTGGTTTGGTTAAGGAATAAAGAGTTAAATATACAATATCGCGGTATTTGGTGGCTTTGGCACAGGTCCCGAATGCACAGTGGGTATTTGGATGTAAAGAGCTCAACGGCTGAGAGAAGCTCTGCTGCAACTGCAATTCGGTTGATGCCTAAGCGCTTATATGCAATAATAACAAACGCTTATACATGGGATAATGGTTAATAAAATGTAAAATTACAGTAGCTTACAGTAATATTACTACCATTCTTGTGTCTTCGGTGCGACGTATAAATAATATTCAACGACCGTCGATATGTTTGTACTATGTATCCTCAGTTAAACAATAAGCGTTCAACTTATATCTATTGACAACAAAATCATATAAGAAACAAACACGAATACCGCTTGTTTACAACTTGCACAAAACTACTGTAGTAGGAGTCGAATTTATACTTCGAGTTCACAAACCGATTCGAAGGGCCAAGAACATTTATTAAACTCAGAGCGCATTTCCAATTTCAGATGGAGTCAATGATGGGAACAATTTAAGACGGTGGGGTGGGGTCCGCTCAGAGATATTGGGGTAGAGCGAGGAAGGAGAGGCAAACGACGACGATAAAAGTTTAAACTACTCGAGGGTTGACAAAAAATTTAGGGTTCATAAAGGAAAGTTTACGGGTCGAAACACACAAACTACGATTTCCGATTCATCCTATTTCTTGCCTCGATCAGGGGTTGATAAGCGAAATTAACTAAGCGAAAAAGGACCAGAGACGCCACGCAGATAAAGGCAGAGCAAAATAGACTAACACCTCTTTTTCGAATACTATTTTTTTTATCTTTGAATGGCACACTTATTGACTAAATATTTATACATGTGTAACATTAAATTATATTAGTATTCATCGGTATAGATATTTCAAATACTTGCGGGAATCCCTAACATGGTCGGAATGGAATGCTTTTACCCTCAACTTCAAAAATAATAAACGGCGGAACTTATTTTCCTTTATTAATAGCACGATTCGTACCAGCACGAAGACCTCCAAATGACAGACCGGACGCTTCTTAAAATAAGTGACGCACTCCAAAGTGAAAGGCACTGGGAACTTAAATATGAACCCATTAAACTGTTTTAGGTTTCTGCTGCCGGTGAGTTTTATATCTAAAACTCTTTTACAGTAGAAATAAAACAGATTCAATAATTACCAATGCTATCATTCAATAAATACTCAACATTTACATGAGTACTTTAGTGATATGATACAGAAAAGAGTTTTATATATATTCCAAACGTAACAGTTCGCGCGAACTGTAATAAAATAATTGCTGAGTGATACACTGAGTGAAGCTAACAGTGAAAACGTCGATGAGGTTCTGCTGTATGAACGCGGTCCAAACAACAACATATCAACATATGCCATCTTCCCGAGGCATTCGAACAGTGGGAAAATAAACGAAAAGCAAAGGCCGATTAGATGTCAGGTCTCTTGAAAATTATACACTCACTCCGTCATTAATCGGCAATGTAGCCTCTAGAAATAACGGAACGGCATTTGGAAATAACGACTTATTTCGCATTGCCGCAATATTAAGATCTGGACAGGCACAGAAAAAGTCGAAGTCAACGCCCTCACCGGCCCAAACAAGGTAATGACTTGATCAGTGGGTTGAGAACGACTTTTTTTTAATATCACTCTTGAAATTTTCCGTCTCCTTTCGTCTAACTGATCTTAAGATAAACCTTTGGGCTTTGGTTTTGGCTTTGCCCAGTAGCATTTTTGTTCATTAATGCGACTATAATGGGAAACGATAATGGGTTTATCGCAATAAAGTGCGAATGGAATTACAATGTTATACAAAGCAATAATTCCTAGGCTGTCGAATGTCTTCCTATTAAACTATTCCGAAAAAGAACACAAGATATAAAATAACAGGATAGTAACTTCCTATAAAAATCCTCCTTTATAAACTTTCGTTAATGCAAAAATATATTCATATCATGACACACTATGAGAGCAAATATTTTATTGATTTCTTAGAACTAGAGGGTAAAGGATAAAAAAAGATATTATTACGTTTTCCTATTTAACTGGAAAAAAGTGCCCGTTCCCGAAAGCTAAAGAGCTATGCAGACAGACCCGGTGCGATTCCGCACAGCCAGCGTACAGAAACTATTTATTTACGCACACTCGCCCCTGAATTATATCTGGCAAAAGAACTGCAAAGTTGGGGAAAGTGCTAGGGAGGGGGAGATGCTTTGAGAGAGAGGGAGAGAGAGAGAGAGAGAGAGAGAGAGGGAGAGGGAGAGAGAGAGAGAGAGAGAGAGAGAGAGAGCGGAAACGGAGCTTTCTGTGCAGATGGCGGTATTTAATGTACTATGAATATGAATAGGTGTAGTGCGGGGGAGAGCCGCATATCAGCTAATGTTTAATGTACAGCCAACCAGCCAGACTGGCCAACTTTCAACCTCCGCCCACACTATCTGGGTCAAACGCCGCGGGGAAATTTAATATTCGTTGGTATCTGAAGGATAAAAACAATGAGAGAGGTACATGTGAGGAAGGACGGCCCCGTCGGGAATCGGAACCTTTAGAAATACCCAACTGGGCATTGACTAATCTCAGACCAAACATGAGAGTGAAGCCGGTCCGTCTCCGGTAAAGGAAAAATCGTACGATGAATATTCGGGCGTTCGCATATCATAAATATCAGTTTCGATAAATAAGGTTTTTTGCTAGGGCCATTAATCGTTAATAAACTAACCGTTGAGTAAAAATGATGTCAGGATGTTAGGTAAGCCGAGTGATCGCTGTTAAAATGTTGACCAACTAACAACTTACTCTTGCACACGAAGGCGCCATGTAAAAATGGCGGACCAAATAAATGGAAGTCCATCAGACGAGCGATAACGTTATCGCGAGATAATATTGCCAACGAACATTCGATAAGTTGTCTTTGGTTGTATGTTTTTCTGGCACCCTGCATCTAAAAATCAATTTGCCGAACGTGATCTATGAAAGTTCAAGAGTTCATTGTGGTCGTCAGGAGTAAATGTACGTTTCTGTCTAAAAGTATTAATTATTACGAAAATTTGATCTAGAAACCAATAACAATGTGTAGCTAAAAGGGCTGAAAAACAATCCCCGTCTATAATTATATAGAAAGTTATCCTATATAGGCTCAATCCTAGAGCCGTACAGCTATCACCCTGGCCACAAAGAAAAACATTTCTGAACGATTATTGTGGTCTCAAAACCGCATCCTATTTTCTTAATACAGATTGTGTCACATATCCATTCAATCCGTAAACGCGTATCTTCTATTGTGGTCTGTATACCACATAAGTTTCACTGATTCATGGACTACATACAATAATGTCAGTAGACCGTCACAGTTGCTACAACTCGGTCAACGACGAATCGGTATTATCAATATAAAAGGATAAAACCGCGTAAAATTTCATTGAATATCATTCGATAAATTTCATCGGCTGTTAAATCTGATGGTCTAGTCTTGCCTCTTAAATTAAATTCACGGGAACCCTATCATACTCCCACTGGTTTGACATTACCAATAACGTGATTCAGGGCCAATGCTGATTCGCAAATCATGAGAGCGGTGGACGAATTTATTCATTCATGAGGTTTTAAAGCCTCGTAAAACTAGAAATCCTCCACCATCATTTCGAATTTTCACGAATGAACTAAATAACATGGATTGCTATTTCAAATTTATGTCTATCCTAGTTCGAGGAATTATTTTATACATTAAGATTCTGCGTGCGACAAATGTTTGTGTTACAATCGGGAACTGGTTACGAAACAGAACCTATTGAATCAAGAACTTTAGTTTTCTCCTCGGTCAATTTAGACGTTGCTTCAGTATATTTCCTTACGAGTGAGACAATCCAGCTAAACGCCCAAATAAGCACACTGCAATCGAATATCGAAAAATAGAGCACCGCCTCAAAGTACCCCTCTATTACCGGCGACTTCGGAACATCGCAGAATAATTAGAGTGAAATATAGAAAAAATGTATAGTGCATGCATATAATAATCGTGATACATGACCTGAATCTTATGTATACCTCAAAAGCCTGCCCGCGGTCTGAATAGGAGATGGAAACATACCTGAAACAAAGGAAAAATAGATTAGAAATACGTTGATTAATAATTATACAAACTAGAAACATTTTAAATATGGACACAACATGTATGTGGAACCCCCAGCGCAAACTTTGGCACTGAAACGCACGCTCTTGGCCATGTTACATTCCACCTTTGAATATTTTTTATAATACGTACTGAAAAGGGTCGATATTTTACCGACAAGCGAAGGCAATACTTGGCCACTGCTTTGTTTTTCCCATCGGCGGTAGCGAAACCACTTTGCACAGATTAATTTAGAAGTTGTGCAGAAAACTGGGCGGGGGAACATCTCATTTATCAGGAGGTAGCCTACAGGAACCGCGGCTGTCGGCCGGTCCGTTTGGCAACTCGGAGATTTTCTTCTCCATCAAAATGTCATAACAGCAGCTTGAAAAGGGCGTTCTGTGACAATGAGCATTTTTCACCACGCAAAAGGAACTCATATTTCTCAAACCTCGGAAAAATCTGGTCTCGCGGTTACCGGTGAATAAAATCAAGATTTCGTTTATCCAACAGCCAAAAATAAATATTGCACCAGTTCTTAACACTTTACTAGACACCTCCTGAACATCTAAAAATATTCTCGCGAACCCTACCTACTTTGGTATTATTTTGTGCAAATTGATGGACTCAGATACCTAAATCGTCTGTATATTTAAATTTGCAAGGAGTACGTTCCTCCATCCGACGCCAACACCCATTGAAGAGTTGACACATGATGAGGAAACCAAAATTCACTAGTTGCAAAAAAAATATCAGAAACCGTCAAACAGAAATTTTTTTATTTATTTAAAAAAAATGTTAATTTGTAAATTATCGATTTATATTGAATTCGTACGGATTTTAATTCCTTTCCCTGGGGATTATTCATCACTCTGTCGTTAATATCGAATGTCGTCCATCAAATTTAATCGCCTCCTCGTTCTTCTTTTTATATTCAATGGCTTCATTCATTCGTTCAACCTAAGCAGCATAAATTTCGCTACACTCCGCGATGGTTGTTTCGTCCATTCATCGTGTATTCATCTGAAAATATATTACTTAACCGTAATTTATCGTCTACGCGTACCTAGTGTATGTAAGATTGCTGGATCCCTTCCCCGAATTCCTTATTTTTACACGGTCTCTAATTAAAACAATGTATCGACAATAGAGAAACATAGGATCGTTCCAGTGCCATTAATCTTGCATGCCCCAGGTCAGTTTCATACATTAGAAATCAGAATGTAATTTCATTCCCGACCGAGCTGGGATTTGTCTAGGGAATTGGGATTCCGCTGGGGAATTCGTTATTTTTTTTCAGTACAAGGTCGTACACTGCAGGGCTTTCGTGGCCGTATTATGCAGTGATTTTGAGACGGTGTGTGCAATTTAAGAGTACGTATTTTTTTACACCTCGCAACGCGACGCTGGCTTCAACGATGTATTGTAGACACAGTTTTACTCATCAGTATGCAACAGTTCGAATGGTAGGCCCTTCTCAATTAATATGCGAGTCGCAGTTCCACATAATCAATGTAGAGGCAACCAATTTTACTGAATAGACGGGTTCAACGAAATTAACGACATTATCTCAAATTTTCTGATTTGTCTCGCTTTTTGTACTTTTTGTAGTGTCATTGGCGGGTTAGTCTTAGACTCAAAATATAGGTCAAATTTATATATATAAAACTATTGAAATTTTAATAAGAAGCGATACATATGAATACAAATATAATAAAAGACGTATATATATATATATATATATATATATATATATATATATATAAATTATGAAATTATGAATCCTATATATTTGGTAGCGAGGATACAGCATGAATACCACCGATAGTGAATGATGTTTTTGACGGACGTCAAAATAAAACTTTTTTATCGATATAAAGCTTAAATTCCCGATTTACTGGTGATGTTAACCGATGCGGACCAAAAGATTCTCATAACTGTCAATCGGCCTTAAGGGCTATGAATTTGGACCCGTCAATAACCTTCGACAACTCGATTTGAAGGCGGGATCGGCTGTTGTGCTCGAACTTTCTTTCCCGGCGACCAGGATCACCTACTTAGCCTCTACAGGTATCGATCAACGCATTCAATAGGGTGAAACGTGTTCGACTAAACGCGTTTATACAACAGTCCCTACTACAGGAAGGGTAGTAATGCGTTAGTGCATATACCATACAGCACAACGATTAATAGAAAAACAAAATGGAATTAATATGGAAAGACACATTAATATTTTTAATTAATTAATATGGAGTGGAATACAAAGAATAGAGTGAAACTGTCAATTTATACCCACTTGTTAAACTGACAGGTAAAAGTATATCTGGACATTCTAAAATAAATAAGTGATATTCACAACTGATTTAGGCATTTGTAAAATTGTTTCGAATGATATGATGCTGACATAACAGCTATTCTGAGGTTGGGCCAAAGACGAATGGCCTACGGCTTCTCGTGACCACTCCCCTTTCAAAGGAACCGAAACTGTTGTATAACCGCATTTTAAAAACAAATTTATTCTTTCTTAAACGAACACATTTTCTCCACATTCCGAAACCAAATGAGGATACGAATCGGCACCGATGAAAACGCCCATAGATTTCCCGGTCTAACAAGCTGCACAGAATTAGCGTAGAATTTGAGTTAAAAATAACGTCTCATTTGAATTACAAAAACAATATCGAAAGACTTCAAACACAAGTCATCGTTACGAGCCTGACAATTACGCCGACAATTCCACAACGGGCGAGTAATAATTGCGGGAATCGGGTCGCAGCGAGATTAATTGTGCGGCGTGATTATTTTCAGGCCACACAAGGTATGCGTCCATTATATACATTAGCAGAATGAGAGCCTTAATCCCGAACAAATGTACGGACTCGGATGGGCGAACACAGTCGGCTAACGTGTAATTACAAACAATCGAAGCAATTCCATTGTTTTTTTTTATAATTGTTTCATAAAAACTTCATTTGATATTCCAGTAGTAGTCCCAAAAAAAAATGTTTCATCCCGAAGAATTTGCAATTAAAACTTCAATCGAGAATTTCCCTTCAATTGCAAATGATTAAACGGGAGAAACTGCGGTATACTCATTAAAATTAAATATTACAGGTCTTCTACAAGGAAGTGTCTCTCCCTTAGAAAAGACCCGCAAAACCAAAGGGGAACTAGCTGATTCTGGCACGCCTAGGCTGTAACAAAATTTCTTTGGAGATTTTTCAAAAAGGCGGTCCATTAGAACCACCGCAGAATCCAATTTTTACGATCCTGTTATGTGGCTGTAATTATTAGGAATGGAGACGAAGGGGATGGCGAACGACCGGAGTTACGGGCGGGAAAATAATTACACAAAACCTGACGTCTGAACCCAGCCACTGGCGTAGCTATACAATGCGAGTGTTGCCACCGCAACACCACAATTAGTGCCACCGTTCTGACAACAATACAAAAGTAATAGTTTACGACTCGCTTCAGAGCGCTATCTGCAATATTATATCTGAGCAGACCTCTAGCAAGATACTTTCGATTTTAAAATGAATTAAACACCACTGAAGACAACGTCGCAAAAAAGTATCTGTCCAGGTCGTATGAACAAGAACGAGCAAGGGAAATGGTCGTAAAGGAAAATATCGACATGGCTATAGACAATTTAATTTTCATTCTTAGATTCTATAGTATTGCATTCTATTGTAATAACAATCCGATTAATTTTTTTTAGTTACTCTGAAAACTATTTGGTATTCACGATTGATGTTGTTTCAGTCAGTTTATGTTATTCGTTTTATGTTTAACTAAACCGTTAATCATCTCTCATATTCTAAACTCAATGCATTCTGATGGGCGTTTTAACTAGCTTCATAAAGGTTATCAAGACTTTCTCTTCATTAGAAAAATATCGACCACAACTCCGTTCCATTTAAACACTGGAAATGATGCTGCAATTCAGATTGTAATATAACGAGGGGAGTTTAAACAAGGCGGCTACAACAGGGGAAAAATACTATAACTACCAGGCCGGCGGCTCAAAGCGCAGTAAGATGGGCATAAAACATGTGTACGAGCGACGCTATACTTAGAAATGAAACGAAGCAATTATACACGAGCGAAATGGCAAGTGGAGGAGAATCAACAATGAAACGAAAACGACTAGAGCGGAGAAGAACCGGATGTCCTCGCCTACGGCGTGTTCCCCCGGCCATCTCTAAGCCAGTGAATTTGCAAAGGACATGCCGTGACGGGCCTGTGCAAATGCGAAGGGACATAAGAGCGCGGTCTCCGATATAGGCCGGGAACCGGTCGCCACGATATCTGAAGATGATCGCGTCTTATGGGAAAAACCGGACGTCCTTGTCGCGTTGACCAGGACGCGGCTTCTTCCCTACCCGTCCTTTTCGCACCACTATGCAAATACGAATTGTAAAGAAATATATCAGACGAGACGTTCAAATAGAAAAAAAACTGCCACATAAATGATTGTGAAATATGATTTATACGATACCTATATATATTCAGATATATATGATATATACCCAGAGAGAAAACCGACGAGTCGTCAGACCTACCCAGGTGCTTAATTGACATTATTGCACTCTGTCCTTTATAGAAAATAATTAAAACAACAAAAAATGACGGACTCAAATGCAAGTTACCTATACACAGAATCTCGACCGCCTATATCGAGACCCATTATGAAGTCACAAAGTATCTTGAAAGAAGGTCGTAAATCATTCATTCAGTTCGGTAATAAATATTTAACCACCATTATTATCGAGAATGAGTATTTTTCCCATTTGCAACCTAAGGCGAATTTACGTTGAAAAACAAAGATGCCCGCCATAATATTTTAACTAGCCGTTATAAATTCGGGCCGAAGAAATAACTAACAATCGAGGTGGGTTTCTGTTGGCTTTAAAATTCTTAGAAGATATTTACGACTTGTTGATGCACAATATACAAAAGAACAATACGTAAGGTGGACAAAGAGGTTATTTTCGGTCTGGGATAGAATAAATCGTTAGGTAAATAACTATGGCGTGTTGCCCGATCCTCAGGCCACCAGCCTATGTCAATGAGGAGGTCCAACTACCCGATCACTATACTGTTCCTCGATCAATCAAGCATTCAGTAACCATTAGGTCGATTCGATTTAATTAATTCATTTATTACAGGCCTTCAGTTAAGACCCTGTATCGGTGTTGCGTCAAATCCTAAGAAGGTTAACACCCCCACCCCCCCGATAACTTACAAATTTAAACCTATTGTATTGCACAATTATTTGATTACGTCAGATATT
Source organism: Lethocerus indicus (assembly GCA_019843655.1). NCBI lineage: Eukaryota > Metazoa > Arthropoda > Insecta > Hemiptera > Belostomatidae > Lethocerus > Lethocerus indicus. The sequence continues at coordinate 7,381,878 of JACDQD010000005.1, forward strand.
CAGCATAGCTCGATATCTTCCCCAACTTACAGCCGGGTCTCATACGAGCTTAATACTTAAATCCAATTACAATTACCTACTCATAAATCCCATCGCTTTACCCATGTGGCATGGTAATGGCAATAATTCCACCCGGTCTGGCGAGACATACGTTTGAACGCAGACACTGCGGCGGACTACACAGTGGAGAGAGGGCTGGTTGCGGTGCAGATTACTGATTTACATAGACTGCATTCTGTTTATAATGGGCCGAGGTCAGTTCATCCTCGGTGTGTAATCTTGAAATTATGAGCCCCCGGGCGGTTGCCAAATCGCGCACTATATCTCGGCTTTATTAAAATTAAATTTAACACCGGGCTGGAATAAATCAAATTTCTACTAGGGACCCCCCCCCTCTTTTCCGCACGCTTGGTGTGTAGTACAAAACAACCCCGGTGGCTAGATGCATTAAAGTTCCTCATAGAATTGAAGAATTTAAAAAACGACGATGAAAACCGCGAAAATAAGGACATTGGAAGGAGGGGGGATCCGCATAGCTCAGAACACTGAGACGTCATCCCATTCTCAAAAAGTGTGTCTTGCTTTCTGAACCGGTTAGAAATAAAAAATACCTACATTAACTGAATCGCAAACCACCCACATTTCATCATCACATTTATAAAATATGGTAAAATCGATTGTGGAATACTGGAATGGAAAGTGTGAGAATACTAGCATATGAAGAAAATGAATACGAAATTAATATAATTAATAACACTTATATATTATAATGCAATACAAATTAATATAAAACATTAACGACATTTAATAAACAAAAAATACTGATCCCTTTTTCTCTCTATCCATGTTTGACCACAGACAGTATAAATGGGAAAGGCACAAGAAGGATAAAACTATTAATCTTGCTTTCTCTGATCGAGTTCTGTCGGGCAACCGGTGGATTACTTGTGCCACTAAAGAAGTGAGAACGGAGAAAAGCCGAAAACCTATCCCGAGATTAAAAACACCGATTGGTTGCAGACCACGTACACGGGTGATAAAACACCATGTTAAAAATCACACACTTCTTTTAACGTGTTTAAGATCCCACTGCCTAAACTGCTTCTTATGTTTCGCCAATAAGTTAAGTTGGTCAAAATAAAATAAAGAAAATATTAGAAAGTATTAAGTTAGCTAAACAGTGAATTTCATTCCTTTAAATTTATACTGGTGTTTAAATCACTTTCTAAAACGAGTGAAAGCAGATTCGCTTGGATTATCAATGTATTATCACATTTTTCGCGTAAGTAGTTTCCTACCGGTGTTTTCCAGTCGTTTGTTTCGAACTGAAAAAGTGAAACAGCTGTTAGCTTAAATGGACGAGCGAGTACTTTTAACTCGTTCAACATGTAAAATTTTCCTGATATATAATAATACTACAGCATTTTATTCATTTATCAAAATTTTCACGCATTTTTCACCTTCACTGAAACTTTTTATGGGCGAGTTTTATTACTATTCATTCGTTTTCGCTTGAGAGAGTGACCGGGCTGGACCTAACCAAAAAACCAAATACAGCATTATGCTAGGTCCAGGACTGGACGGTGTATTTTATCTCCGTGCTCGCTGCTAGTGATGGTTGCACTAAATATAAACCGACCAAATAGGCTTTCGTAGAAATAACCTCGTCGGTTTTGACAACTTGTTCGGCTGGTCGTCAAACTGGGAATGGGGGAGGTCGCTTTTAAAATAAATGGCAGGAAGACTATCGTATTTCAGTAAGAGGGAATACGGGAGAAGGGAGGGGGGAGGGCATTTGGTCGGGAGCCAAAATGTCGCTCCGAACCTCTTGTCCGAGGGGCGGACAATAACTCAAGCACGGGCCACATCAAAGGAACAAACCCCAAAATCCGGCACAAACCGGCTCAAAGCCGGCAGTGATTATCAATGAATCGCTCCCACTCGGTCCACAAAGCCGTTCTATAACTGGAGATAGGGCCCATAGTTTAAACGCCGGGGAATCAAACCAGGTGGGCGGCAGAAAAATCGAGGATGGTGTTTGTTAGCATGTCGTAATGTTGTCCTACACAGTTGTATCGGTGTTTTGAACCTAATATCCTAACGAATATATAGTAAAACATTTTTTGGTAAACAATTCTTTTTCCTTTAATACGATCCCTTATCTGGAAGTATATATCGAATCGAAACAAGCATTTAGACATATATAGTGGATACGGTGAGACAGATTAGCGGGATTTGCGTTCGGCGCTAAGATCGAACCCGTGTTCGATGAGTACTTCGACTGCTGGCGTAAATACGCGAAGCACGACGAGAATAGGTCAAATGGAAAGGCAAGGTTCGAGATAGTGCGACACGCTTACATAAAAGTTATACATACTTAAGTAATACGTTTCATAAATCAAAAATTGCCTATCAGAATAAAATAGGAAACGATAGTAATGGCCAGTGTCTTGTAAAAATTCGACAACTCCGGTCCACGAACCATAAATACACCACGAATACACCGCTCACATAAAGACTGTGTGAATAGAAAGTGAATAGAATGAATAAAATGCACGCTGTCCTTACTGAGAGGCCGCTTCAACGATGGCATGCCTATCAAGCCAATTCACTAGAATGGGACCCTGGGTCAGACTTGATGAAGCGGTCAAAAAATTGAAGGCAAGGGCTGCGTTTTGACAGCCAGAAAAACCTGTGTCGACTTGTAATTTTGATAAATTCAAGCTTCCAAATACCTAAACAGTATTTTAATAAGTCAACACTACCTCATTATTAGATAATAGGTAATGACATAAAGAAATTTCCCTCAGACTCGACCATCTACGAAATCAATAGTGTTAATTCAAACATTCCCTTCAAATCCATTTTCCCACCTTCAAAAGGTGGGATAAAAGTAACAGATTAATTACTACGACATTATTGTATGATTAAGTTTTCAATGATTAGCCCCCGGCTGGAATAGAACCAACCAATAATGCCTGTAAGTCACTAGTAAATGTACTTTGATTTTAAATTACAGAATGAGGTGAATGTTCCATTTTTTGCCGACACAAAAATTGGAACAAAGAAGCGTGACTGGCGCGGGTCTGTCCCCGGCCCGGAAAACTCCAATTCAATTGTCACTGTCCGTCCACTCTGCTTGATAATTATTGATGTTAAAAATTATTCAACATCGTCGACAGATCAACGACAGGATATTTCGCCTGGTTGTCCAGGCGTACAACAGTACAATGGAAATTTCATTGAAATCTACTATTCGGTTCTAACTATGCCTGCACGGGCGTCGTCTGAATATTTAAATTAAGCACTTCGACCAGTCGAATTTATGGTTAAAAGATAGCGTAAATGTGAATTATGGAAGTGCAATAAAGTGTAAAACGAAACACGTGACCAGGAGCGATTGGGAGAGGCATAGTAAACAAGATTTAATCTTGTTCATCGATTCATTGATCTAAATTCACTTCGATTATAATTGAAAACATTTCATTAATCATAAGAACAGCTTTTTTCAAAAAGAGGATTTTAATATATTTCCATTCATGTTATTTGCATGACGCAATAATATTACGCAGGAACGATCGAAAACAGGAATAGAAAAACAGCTGTTAAACATAGAAAAAACTGTGAACTATATACGAAATGTACATTCAGGAAAGTTTTTTTGGAGAGGAATACCATACGTATTTAAATATTCTGTATAAATATTAGCTGGCGTGAGCCCTTAACGGGTATATATTTATATAACAGAGCAATTGTTTTTAGAATAATCACTTATTATCAACGAAGAGGTAGACTGTACTGAAATATTTAGTTAATAAAAAAACATTAATAATTAATGTCTGAGGTAAACAATACTAGCTTAGTTATTATTATTCTTAATATTGCGACGAGGAAACATTCATTAGTACGTATGTCGTTTCGAAAGGGTTTTTGTTAATTAACTGCACAATTATTCACTACTCTCGATATGCTGTAATGGTAGTAGGAGTGGGCGGGGTGGAAATTAAAATTCAACACGTGTGGGAAAACATATTCGCCAATTTAAATTTGGCAAGTTATTAAAAAACCTATTTGGAGGAAGCAGAGGTAAGCTTAAGCGTGGTGGTGACGGTGGGGGGGGGAAGGTTCAGCGATAGGTAGGGAGGGTAAGCTAGGTAGGTAGGTAGGTAGGTAGGTAGTAGGTAGGTACTTGACGGGTATTAGAGATTCCGATCACGGAGAGAGCGCTGTGTAAGTCTCCGGGCGGCGCCGAGATTCCTCCTCGAACCTTCATTAACATTTTGAGAGTACGCATTAATTCCATTACTATGCTAATCCGCATGGGATAAAATGTTTTTGAGAGAGAAAGAGAGAAAGGGGGGCGGGAGAGGGTGTGAAGGGGGAGGGCGAGGCAGACACTAAACAATGAGTAGGGGCCAAAATAATTGTTTTAATAAGATTGTAAGATATACTGCCCATTCCGCTAAGTATTTCCACCACCCCTAATCCGCCCGAACCGAAAATCAATTAGAAAATTTGCAAGTATTTTACAATCACTACTGGCCACTGATATACATTATTTTGTCCTTTAAAATCCAAAATATCAAGGCAGGGATACAGATAATTTTTATCTGTAGACACCAATGATATCCACGCAAAGACAATATGTGCGTAGAAACCATTCGGTACCTGCACTTAATGTCAATATTTAAATAAATATGACTGTTGTATTATTTACTACCCTGACTATTAGATCCTATGGTTTTTACATAAACTGCCAAAATGTTAACTGCGAATTGGATAAATTATGTCCACTACAATAATTTCTTATCCGATTCCACTCTAATATATACTGTGCGAAGAATGTAACTTAAATGGCCGCAAATTCTCTAATACATGAATTTCACACCATCCGGTTTAGATGTTTGTTATAAAAGAATTGATTGGAAATTAGAAAAACTGACACAGCCTACTGTGGATCTTATGACTAAACAATCTGAAATTTATCATTGACCGCCGGTTACAAACATAAGATACGTAGATAAACATAGACACTAAATACATCCTCTCGAGTGAAAGATCATTTTAAGTTTTGCTTGTTAATCAGTAAGGTCGTGATTTTTTCTCGACTTTTTTTACCCGAGTTCGGTGTCGGATGGAGTCGAGGTCGAAGTTGGACAGATTAAGGTCAGAACAGAGGGGCGGGGAGCGGGGGCCCCGACCACTCCCAACTTATTTTCCACGGTGTGGCCAGACCTAGGTACCACTGAGGTGTGGAACGAGAGGCGCGTGCCGAGAAAGCGGACCGCCAATTTCACGGTTCTGACCGGCAAAGCCATTTTTTTCAGCCATGTAAAAGGATTCCTCTCCCATTTTGTGGTCCACACGCCCACGCTAACACCTCACACTCCGACTGGGGCACACGCTGAAACCCTATATCAGCTGAGACTTTCGGTCTGAAATTGAAAGCTTGCATAACATTACACTTCAACTGTATCGCTTTAAATAACGAGGGGTGGAATAAAATCAATTTCCCACAGTACTTGAGAAGGCCTGAAAGGGATGAGTATTGCATTATTGGATGCGGTCCCATGTATAAGCAGTTTTCATTATCAGCTATGATACCTAAAATATCTCTGTTGTACATGAGGAAAAGTATGTATTTTTATATACACATCCTTATTTTATTAAATATATATCTCTGGTTCGCCATAATTAAAATAACCTACTAGTGAAATGTATATCTTCCGGTGTAATTAAGCAGCCATACTAATCAGGATTTCAACATAAAAATCTTATCACTTTATATAGGCATATGAAATTCATATTTGAATTATACGAACTTTTGTATGCCTTCAGTAAATATAAACAAGATGCATCAATTACATGATTAGTAACGTAGGAGACTAGTAGCTTGGAAGAAACGTTTTGATACCTCTCAGCCCATGTAACACACTATGAATAGACGGAAGAGCTACGCACGATATGCTGCTATGGGCGGTGAACAAACGTATTAAAACTAACGAATTAAAGCTTACTCTAGCATCGAACAAAGGGTAAGATAGATGGATAAACAAGAGCGTGTTCAGGCGTTAAGTCCTTCAACCCGTGGATGAACCCGGCCGTTAATCTACAACGGACGATATTTCTTGTTCAGAGAGCTAACAGAAGAGAGAAGGGCGGTGGGAGAGGGGGCCGGGGCATTCTGATTCGTCCCATTTGTTCCGTAAAGCCGTCGGGGGTTTTTTCGTCATACGCTGCCAAATTCATTAGTGAGCTTCGTCACCCAGAATAGAACCGCTAGATGCGGGTCCCACGTATAGAGTGTGGGACCGCTCGGTAGGGACTCCTATCGTCACACTATGTTAACTCTCTTCTATGCCATATTATATTTAGTGCCTTCGGTGGCATCCACTGCCGACGACGAGCGGCAGAAAACGACATCACGGCTATTAAGCAGCCGTCTACGGCGAGGACCGAACCGACCGCAGTCTTTGAGTATTAAAACGTTCAACCGAGTCCAAACGTGCAAATAGTAAAACGGCATAAAATAAATAATCGAGGGATAAACAAACATCCGAGAGGGTAATAAATACGATGCGCTCTTTTATTGAGACCGTGAGGTATTTCAAGTTGCAGGTCCTATTCCAACTGGCAACAAAACGCCGGCTACTGGTCCGCTTACCAAATATCCTCATAGCTTCTTTGAAACATTCAATTCGATATGCCAATCAAAATAATATACGTCTGTTAATCCGCGTTCTTCTGAAATATGATTTTTATTTCACCTATTTCGCAATTGTTGAGAATATTTTGTTGAATAAGTTTACTGACTACCTTGTTTTCGTGAATCAATAAATGTGTTGCGGAAATGAAACACTTAATTAAGCAGAATTTGTCGCGTCTGAGTAATTAGAAAAACAGACAGGTCGGGGCTATGGGGGCAACCGTAGCAACTTCCTATTAACTACTTTTGTTCAAACATGGCCTTAAATGGGTAAGAGGACAAAGTACAAGTTGAATAGACAATAGGTTGGGATAGGTACCCCGGGGCTCCTCCTTGTACGCCGGTACATTGCAGGCGGGCAATGTGAGCCCGAGGCATGTGTCGGCGGCCTAGGAGAACAACACAGGAGAGAGGATTGTCTACCGCGCCTGTTAATACATTCCAAATCCTCGGTACAGCGGTTCCAGGTATTCAATTACATATTAGGCGTTTCCCTATAGGCGGGCCGATGGCTTCGGAACGGATAAGGTCCGGAGACGGAAGAGGCATACCCTTTTGCGGGGCCGGAGGGAAAGCCAGCTGACTCAACAAAGGGGGAGGAGGGGGGAGGGTCAACAATCTCCATTTTCCCGGAGGTACTTACCCCATTTTATTTTTGTTTCTTTTTGTCCCGGACCGAGGCTTTATATAATAAAGTGGAGCGGACGAGATCCCGGTGGAAAGAAAAAGAATTAAACCGGTTGGACGAGCCGCACTGCAAATGCGGTTTCCAGTTCCACACCCTTAAATTAAGAAAAAAAATCATTCTTATCCCCTTTTACTCAGCCTCCTCCGTACACATATTCATTAATCCGAATTCAAGATACGAGTAATATTACACTCGAAAATGTTTCAGAGTCGTAAGAAATAAAAAGAATATGAAATATGAAGTTTTTTAATGACGTAAAATTTAAATTTCACTATTTATTTACCTTTTACAATTACCGTCTTCTCAGTAATAAACAAATTAATTGCGCTATTTATTTGACACCGAAATCAATGACTTTATACTTTATATATAGAATAATAATTGTTACAATATTGGTCTATCGGTTAGTGAGCATTGAATTAATTTAGTAGTAGCCTAATTCGATCAGTTTTCTATTTGTACTTTGTTTCTTAATGAATTTACATGGATAGTTCAGCATACACTTACAGCCTCTGCTTATTTATGACGGAGAAAAGCCTAAACTTAGTAAACTCAGACCAAAAGTGCGAAAGTTCAATAAAAAAAAGGTGTTTATGACCCGGAGGAATGTTACTGGGTCAGATCCTATATGTACTGACAGAGCTAACTCGTCCCTGCGCCAATTAATTTTCTGGACATGAAATGATAAAAAATTCGTAAATATTTCAATGTAGAAAGCCCCCACTGAAAGTGAAGGTGCCTGAGGAGACAAAGCGCACCGCTATATCTTCCGCTTACTTTCACTGTGTGAAAGTAAAACACGGCCTACGGCCCCGACACCGCATTTAACCCGGTCCAAAATCAAAGACACCGGTTAGGACTAATTTATACGCGCGAGTCTCCCCACAACCTGAAATATATTATTCGAAAACAATTTTTTTTGCCTTCGATCCGATATAAATGAACCTGTTGTGAATTTTTTTTGCCGTGTATGCGCTACCGCGGCCAGACAAACTCCCCGGCCACTTGTTGCACTCGAAGCACCGCGCGGTTTTCAACCTTTCATAAAATTGCTCAAATACGTTTCAGTATCCGTTTTACCCAATTGGTTTTATCTGCTTCTTGATTGAAGAAAACGAATTATAGCAAAAACGCAACGAAATCAAGCTTATTACATCAGCCAATTTTTGAGTTTGTTGGATTAGCCTTACTAACAAAATTTCTCGAAACTGCTGCGTAATGATTACATATTTTGTAATCATTTAGTGTGATTTAAATTAATAATCAATTCGTAGGACGTCTAAAACGTATCGATTTCATAATAGGCTATCAATATAGGATAGCCTACTGTTAATGCCTTAGTACCTGTGTCTGAGGGCTGTGGTTTAGTATTATATGTTAGTGTGTTCTCTGTCCGTATATCGGTAGAACCATACACCTCTGTGTCCTCTGCGGGGTCAGTGGGTAGTGGGGAAATCGCAAAAATGGTGTTATATCTCTAATATTTCACAGAAAAAAACGGAACAGAATAGGAGGTTTCTCGAGGACAGGGGAGGGATTAGGGTAAACGCGGTGGTGGCTAACCTTTCGACAAAGGGCGCCACTGGGGGTGGTGCGGAAGGTAGGTTAGGCCTTGGCTGGGGGTTGGGGGTCTGCACGGGTAAAGGTTAATTTAATTCAGACGCCGCCGAGGCATAATTAGCCCAGTCACCCTCGCCCAACCCCTACACTCTATATAACTAACCCCCTTCGCACTGGCGATCCTTTAAAATCCAAATCCTGTCCTCCGATTTGTGTCCGAAACGCTTGATAAAAATCAGATTCCGGAATCTCCACACAAACCTCTTCCATCTCCTATCTAGCTGCCGATACTCTCAATGAAAAATGCCTAACAAATTTAGTTCCTAACATACTTAATCGACAGGTTTTCTTGTTTAGTTCTTTCTCTCTTGTGGACGGCATGTGTGAAAGTGTTGCTCTCACTACTGCCTAGTGAGTGGTCCCTTAACCAATGATAGACAGTCATCGCAGATGATTACGCTATTATAGCGCGATCAGTTATATGCAGAAACCGAGCTATTATTTATTATTATATGTTATGAATAGAATGACTTTATCTATAACTACTGATATATAAGTGTAGGATAAGGCGTAACATGATGATACGGAATAATGTCTTGCGCTGATGCAATAATGAACGTAGTAATAATACAACCATTTAACCGCCTAATAATCATACTTGTCGACGCTACGGCTACGATAAAGGGGCCGCCGCTGGAAAACTCGTTAGAACAATCGACAGAAGAATCATAAAGCCGGTACAATGGGCAGCGTAATGAACGATTGTGAGAAAATCAAAAGGTGTACGAAATCGGTTTGTAATAGCTGTATTAGCAACCAGAAGCATTGCTGCTGGAAGCCACATGCGCCTCGCTCTATCATGTGTTTATAATAGTATTAAAAATATTTTATGAAGGTAATAATACTCATAACAGTGGATAAACCTCCTTTATGTGTTATCATTCACACATTGCGGCGTTTCAACGGAGATCCAACGGCATATGTTAGAGGTGACTATCTTCACAAGGAGGGTTCCTTAAAATTCCTTATTAATTTACATGATTAACATAAATGAAATGATTCCTCAAAATTTCGTTCAAATCAATAACTCGCAGCAGAAAATAATTTTCTATTCGAAGTCGACGTGACCTTCAGTCTTCCAATTCAAGTGATAAGACGTGTACTCAGTAAACAAGTAACGTCCAGCTGACGTGCTACTGTACAATTAGACGTTTCAAAAAACTGACCACATTTTGCAATTGTTTCTTCTCGTTCCGTCCGAAAACAGCGTCGCAGTTCATAATATCCATATTCGCTCCTTCATTAGAAATCAGGTTAATACCTGAGGGTCAGAATAAATGCTCGCATCTGTAATTTATGTTCCACCCTGTTTGTAACGGTCTACTGGAAACGGGGAAAGCGCGCTGGACGATGGAAGGGGCCAGAAAAGGCCGGGGATCGATGCCACAGCCGAAAACTCCGCTCCAACGTTAATTAGTCACGACAGCCGAACCAATACGCCGACGGTTTTTCGGGAAATGAGGATATCTCTTCCGAGAAGAGTTGTTGTTACACCAAAAAATAAATTAGTGAATTTCAGACATCGATTTGCTTCAGCTCTCTGCCCTGAGAGCGTAACACGGACACAGTTTATTCGGAAGGGAACATATCAATGAGGTTTTCATTGGGGAAAGATTGAGACTGGAAGATTGTTTGAAACGGTTCCGCCTAGGGCCGTAACTATATATCCACACAAGTCCTACAGTCGCGCGTTTAGTCTCCTTCCCACTTTCGAAACAAGTATGCGAATGGGGGACATTATACGTCACGTGGGAGGTAAACATAGTATATATTTTTTACAGTTATCCGTAAACAAGAGTTTATAGCCAGTAAAGGTTATTTTTGTATAAGTTTATTTTTTGGGGGGCCTTCAACGAAAGCGATCTATGAACGAGTCGAGATTTTTTCAGTTCATTCTCTCGCCTAGTGAAAGTTTTGGTCTCAAAATGTATGGACCTGCTACATTAACATCCAAACTGATTTCTTCTTCTTAATCGTAGGCTCTTGCTGTTGGATTCCCATCGCGAGTCTTCATTAGGGAAGATCACCTGTCCTGGGTCATAGAGGATCGCTGGAAAAAACCCTTTCCTTCTTCCTCTTCCATAAAGGCGTACTCCTCACTGCAGGGTTCAGACCCCATGACTTCATAGCCACGTGCCTCATCTTAGCTGCGACCTGGGTGACCTCCGACGGAACCTCACGGGCGTTAAGAACGGACATCAGATCCTCGTTCAACCAGGTATCCGGCTTCTTCGTGATAACGAGAGTGGACAGTAGATTAGAGGTACGAATACTCCCATGAAAACGTTGGCGATAACGCCACCGAAAATCCGTCGGCATACAAATTATAATGCTTGCAACAGTTTTTATAATTCTGCCTTGTTAGATAATGCGTGATTAGATACATGCGATTTAAGGTTTTTCGAGATAAGATAGAATTAATGCACGCAGATGTAATGATACGAGCGCTGTTTGCTTGGAATTATATAAAGCGCGTATTCATTAAACACGTACTGTTTGCAGGAGCCTCGTTGCCGACTGGTGAGAACCAGTTTGCTTTTTAAATAACCGCAAGAAGTGAACAATAATTTATTGAATATTAAAAAATGCGTTAGAAGTATTCTTAATTGAATTAAATTAACAGAATTCCGAAAAAAGTATACGTTAAAGATACCAAAAATTGGTCCTGAAATTAGGATCGATTATAGAAAATAATCCACGTGTTTCCCCTCGGTGCATTGGATATTCCTGCGGATGTTACACACGCGAGACTTTCCCAAATCGTCGGAAGCCGGAGTCGGTCGGATTGTTTCCGCCGATTTCGCCTTCAATTATGTCCAATTAGCATATTGCGGCGGTAGGGAGAGAACAGAAAAAACATATTTGGAAGGCTCAATTTCAGTCTACTGAGGGTCAAGTGTTACCGGCAAGGATGAAATCGCGTCGGTGGGTATTAGCTGCAATTTCATGAGATCTAATTCGATATTTTCAACACCATTTGACCAACATCCATTCCCCGAAACGGTCGGAATCGGCCAATAATCGACGATTATACACCATTCGGTATTAGTTGGAACGGTGACTAGTTTCAGCACTTCGACGACGACGACGACGACTGCGGCTACGGTTATTAAAGTACCGTGCCGCGAGATAGTGAAAGGCGCAAAACGGGATCGGTCAGAAAGGCTCTGAACTTACACGAGTTGAATAAAAATTACGTATTTAAGTACGTAAGTACGCATAACGGAAAATGTGCGTCAGAAAATAGCATTGTCCTTTTCTGGAGTCCATATTAATAGAAGTGTGTTTCCAACGGCCTTGTCGAAAGTAGTTAACGAAACAAATGGGGAGTGCAGTATATGAAAGCGGGCGAAAAACTGAAGGAAAAAAATGTAAAACGTTTGAGACAAGAGGTTGAGGATGTCGAACAGCGGGTGACATTTGTAACACGAAACAGTTCCCAAACACATTAAAAGGGTGTTAAAATTAAAATTCGAAGATTAAAAAACCACGGGCTTTAATAACAGAAATGTCTACACTAATTATAAATAATAACAAATTGGATAAACAAATCAAACAAGGCAATAGAGACGTAAAACATCGTAAATCGGAAACTGGAAACTGAGAACGAATAAACACTTGCAATATAATATGAACCAGGTGGGATTCTTAACTGAAAGCACAAATAGAAGCCGATATATTTGTATACCAGTATAAATGCCTGATAAACTATAATTCTCATTGGGTGTGATGTGTACTAAAATAAATAAACTAAATGATAAAATAAAATCTTTAGAAATAATGAAAATTAAATTACGGTCGGCCTTGATTACGAACAAAAAGTACGCGGACACAATTTTCAGAGATGAAACCGGTCTATCCGGACATGGGACCGTACGATTCGTAAGATACATTTATAAACATCCTGCTATATATTCCTAAATATATCTTGTAAATTTGTTTAACACTAATTTGTAGCCCTAGATTATCACTTGTCATTAATATATACGGTGTTAGACGTAGTTTGGTATTCAAACTCGCGGAATTAAAACCGTTAATGAAATACACCTGGCGGGTGAACTCCGGCAGGCGACCTTGCCCGGCTCGGAAATATTTGAGAGAAGGCTGAACAACAACAAAATATAATGTTCCCCGGTCTCAATTTTTTGCCGCCTCTCTTCTCACGGCTGTTGCACAATCCAACGACAGGATCGGAAACTGTTTACAATTCCGCGTTGTCGCGCGGAGCCCGGCCGCGTTCCTTCGGTATACGGCGTGACCGACAGACGCTCGGAACGTGCGATTTTTCAACTCGACAAATTATCATCGGGGGGTAAGAATCCGTCCGTTCGGTAGACGGGGAGTTGCTTTCGCCCGTAGAGACACGTGCCAACTCGGACACCAAAAGTGACAAACTGATTAAAATTTATAAATTTGCCGACCGAACGTCCGCAATGCATTTGCTCTTGAACAACGCCGTAGGATTCTATGCATCCTGACATCGTAATACCTAATAGAAACTACACGGGCGTCGAGCATTAACCGTTCGTTATCACCCATTCCCTGCATTGTAGTATTGTACCAATGGTATAGCGACAAACACTCTACATCTTACGGTATAAGCATCGGTACAGGCCAAATCATCGCGTTGTTATCAGCGCAAATTGTAAATATTTCATGCAAATGTATATGTAGCTGCTGGATGTTACGGTTCGAGATCAAATTAGTCGTTCATTTGTCACCACTTCAGAGTGCAATCTCTGTATTTCTGCTGAGACTTTTATACGCATATTTTTTGAACTCGGCGATCGAAACTATTCTTAAACTGAGTTTTATGTACGGATTTACCCTCAATATACACCCAGGCGCCTTAATTCATCAACATCATCTTGGGTCGGCATCCTCCCGTCATTTAGTACAATACAAAGCACCAATGACCGACCAGGGAATACGACGGCGCATCCGCGCTATATAGATTAATACCTGTGTACAACCTGTTGTATACTGCCCCCGGTGCATCGAGTGATACATCGCACTAAGTTAAGGGCAGCGTGATTAAGCGGAGCGTGTAAATTACATTATCGGTTCCCGATTATCCAAACCAATATAATAAATCTATCCCTCCCAATGTTTATGTGTACAAACGAAGACATATAAGGTACTCTGATACTGGGTGAAGGACATCTTTCAGAAATTTAAATAATTAAAGACGTAAATTGGACGATAAGACTAATATATGGGGGTAAGATTTGGGGTACCTGTCTGGGGTGATGGGGGGCGATGTGTATGAAGGGGTGAGGCGGGGGATGGTGAGGCGGGGCGAGGGGGTGCAATAGGGTGGGTAGGGGTGGAAGGGTGAGAGGTGGCCAGCAGGGTGGCAGGGCCGTCCCCCCGACCGCCGCCGCCGCCGCCGCCACCAGCCACGGGTTCTGCATCGCACGGCCAGCCCCGGCCCCGCTCCACCGCCCGTCCTCCTCCCGCCGTCGACGACAACACACAAACAACACACTGACAACAGCGATACACCGACAGTATCGGTACCGGATCGGCACACGTCGAAACACACACCGGCACCGGCCGACCGATAGATAAGACGATGGGGTTACGTCGCGTTTTCGCGTAGTCGCGGCTATTAGAGCGCGGGCGGGTTTACGCGCGGTGACCAGTCGAGGTTGGGGCGGGTACTGAGTGAGCGGCCACCGAGCGGGAGGCGGCCCGCCGCACGACGACCGTGGCGCCCCCCGACGGACACGCCGCCAACCACCGCCTCCCGCCACCCCCGATACTAGCGCCCCGACACAGTACTATATCACCGCCCAATCTCCCACCTCCGCTAATGACCACCGCCAGTGGGGGTGAATTTCTTAATACCATCCTCAATACTTCCCTTTATGTTTCTAATCACACCATTCACTTGAACCTCAACACACCGAAACTGACGAAGTCGTAAAACCTATGTTCGTTAGCGAACACATGGTTATTAGGAACCTAATAAGGCGAAAATCCTCTCTGTCTGCATGTTCAGTAATCCAGCCCTGTATTCTCTGAATGATATGCAGTTAGAATCTTACACATACATTTAACAAGGGGCGAATATGAAATTCTAAGTACCAGGGTCTTCGATAACTGATAGCATCCTTTATATGGACACGGAATCGTTTAACAGTATCCAATAATGTTATAAATCTCAACGTACGAAAAAAATCTGGTACTGGTGTCGCGAACCCTCTGAAGCTTGATATGTAAGCAACACAACAAACAGAGGGACAGAAGAGTTGCCTCTTCGTTACACAATGAAAAAAAGAATACAGAACGATGAACCCAATCTGCTGTCAACGGAATGCTTTTTTCATGCCGTTTGCGAAACACGATTTAAACGGGACAGTTTTTTAAATCTGTAAAAAACAACACGAAAAACAACATGGAAAAAACTGGCAACTCGAGTGAATAGAAGTCGTTCTATACACGACACACAACAAGATTACTCCTGCAACTCTTGTGCTCTATTTGAAATGCATATCTTCGTGTGAGAAAATATCCATCGGTTAGATCTAAATGTTTATAAATGGCACTTCAAATAAAATTTGCTTTGCAATAGTTCGAAGAAATATATTTTTTTTCAAACAGAAATGATTATGTGTATATTTATATATATATATATATATATATATATATATATATATGTATAAACTTCACTACACCAATTGTTCATTCCACGCATCCATTTCAGGCAATCAACGGAATATATAGATTCAATTCGTAATGAGTACGATTAAAAAGTTTATCTATATACCAAAATAATCATAACACTTAGTCGCTTAATTAAATAAGAGATAAAGCCCGAAATACCGGTTAAGGATGATCAGGGAACGCGACCGGGGTTTACTGAATGCGGTCGGGAGAGTGAACGTGTCTTATCTGGGAAGCAGGCTAGCCAGATATGTGTGTGCATGCAGCTCTAAACGAGCGCAGGTAGACACAGTGCAAACTCTAATTACGGCAGTTCTGGAAATTAATTGAAAGAAAAAAGACATTATAAAAAAATAAATAAAAGATTGTTTTTTTTTTCAAATAATGGCACGAGCGCGAATAAAACAAGTTAGCAGGGGTGAGCTATATACCTATCTTTAAGAACCACAAAGTAGGAGGAAGCACACATTGGGGGTAGAGCGAGCGGAGCTCTATCTCCCGCCTCTCTTTACTTAATAACCGAGTAAACTTCGTTTCGTGTTTCGCGCTACTGTCGAGAGTGGGTAAACAGGCGACGCGAGGGCGCTGTCGGGGGCCCCCCAGCGCAAAGCTTGAAATCCTAGATTCGTTGTTGGGACGGCTGGCAAAATTGAGTTTAGAAGGAAAACTAATTTTCCGCGTTAGGCACCGCCGACGTACACAGATACCGCTATCAGTACACAAGCCGAGGTAAACAGTTGAAGAATCCCTCTAATAAATTTACAAGTTGAGAGTAGTTTTAAAACAGTATAAAAACCACCCGCCTTCAAAACGAAAAAGCCTTAATTAACTCCGAAAACCGCAGCACGATTTCTCCCAAAATAAGTGCACTTACACACCAGAAAGCCATAACAATTTAACTTTCAAACCTACATAAAAAGGGCCAGAGAAAATGAACAACGGTGTCAGTTTCGATCCCAGATTAGTAATGCATTTTTAACAATATTCCTGACAGGGAATCCAGGCTTAGAAGAATATGCCAGAAGGATTTCACTATGAACATTATGCTTTTCTTTTTAAGTAGTTCCACATAATTTGTACAGTAGCCAGGGCTAGGAATTAACCGTAAGTCAGTTGAGCAAACCAATATATCCCCCAGACGCTGGCCAAAACCGCAAGATAATTTCGACTATATAGTTTATACTGGGCAATTTACCCATTTACAACGAAAGGGGCCGTAAATAACGGCCATCTGGCCATTCGGCCCTTCCGCCCAGTAACAGGTTTCCCTCCCCCATCAGAATTGGATATATTAAAACAAAAGCCCGAAACAATAATCGGGCCATTCAAATTGACTTGAAAATTTGAAAACGATGAGACCAGGAAATTCAGCAAGAAAAATTTCAAATAATTTGAAAGGGATTACCGAATGCAAATTTGTTTTGGCGTGCTCCAGACTAATTTCTGAATTATATTATTATTATTATTATTATAAATAAATTACTAGTCCTCGTGATCATAATAATGAAAATCTGGTCAGTACAGCGACAAAAACAACGAATAATTTAAACGAACGAGGGAAGGCTGGGAATCAAACAGGTAATATTATTCACACATTATTATAATACGTTAATGATATTACTATTCTGAGAATATAGGTCTACTTTCTCTAGGCGGCAAGGATAGAACCGTAAGAGTTCAACAACAGGTGTTAATCGAACAACAGTATAAGCATAAACCAAAACAGTTTTCCCTGCGAATTTCAAAAAAGGGGGGGTGGTTCAGAAGAAACAAATTTGCAATTCATGAGAGACTGAATAGCACACGGAAAATACTAATTGCGCAAGCTTCGTGATCGTTTACGAAGTACTGTATGTTCTTTGCTAAAAAATAAATAAACCATCGGCTGAATTAAACGCAATTTCAGATAAATTAGCGAAAAAAACCTGGAACTTATTCGTTATCCACAATCAAAAAGAATGATTCAGAAAAACCGAGTTAAATTACAATATTGCGATAAGGGCTTCACTTTTACCTGACATATACAATAGCTTGGTCGGTGGTGGGCTATGTAACGGCTATGTAAAAATCTCAAACAATGAAGGACAGGTTTTGCAAAATACGAAATTTCTGTTTAGTTAAATTATCGGAACAAAAATATTTAAAAATATCAGAACAACAAAAGGAAAAATATAATACATATAACTGACATTCATTTCTTTATAATGAATATCCATGAGATTGAACTGATTTCCTCTTCGCATTTTTTACTAATAATTTAAAGTAATAGAATGACCGTCTGTTACATCAAACAATAGTGAAATCCCTATCACATGTGGGGTAATTTACTAATTGCTAAACTACTCACTGTTAGTCCTGTTGAACGGAAGGTAGAAGTTTATAGCAGTAACTAACCTGAAACAGAAATTAAATTATTTAACATTAGTTCAGAATTTATGAAATGTTAACAGCAAATGTAGTAAACTTGAGAGAATCTTTTATTTTATACGGAGATTATCAAAATGTTTTCTTTTAATATGTCATTAAAACGAAAACATTTAACTAATGTAGGCTACACTTTAAATAATTAAAACTCTAATCTATTTAATTAAGTTTAGACGATTTTTATGTTATGATAGATCAATCATACACAGATCAAAACTTATAATCAATATGTTGACTCTAAAAGTCGGCAATTCCCACGAGAATAAACGGGTTCATAGCGAATTCATTCCGTTCAAGTTCTTCATAGGTGCCTCTAAAGGGTTGTGGAATATGACCAGCCTCCCCTCTCAAAATTATTAGCCGAAGATGGTTTTGAATGCCTTTCGAGTAGGACGGTTATCCTAACGACGCGAACAGCGGAACACTCATTTTCGGTTAACCAGAACACTGCTTGTACGAATACAAAGCGAACTCTTCAATCGGCCTCCTCCAATCCAATACCGCACACAAGTCGAACTCACCTACCATTCAACATCCACCACCACTTAAGGTACAGAATGAAATCATTATGTTCTCATCACCGTTCAAACTTAATTGCCCAATTGCCAATTCCTTTTGCGCCCTTAATAATTGGCTATTCAATGTTCTCGATTGTCTTTAATATTGACCAAGGATCCGTCCGAACAATCGGAGTTATTAGAAGAGAACCAACAAATATTTGGTCCAATCCAGACACGTTTTTATGAATATCAGTAGTTTATTTTTAGAAAACTAGAGAAAACAATTAAAACAAAAAAACGGTTTCTAGAGTGGAAAACCCATCGTAAAATTCCATAATCCAAGGATGCCACACTATTTTATCGAGATATATCTGAATATTATCTGAATATACGTTATTTGAATATTAATATACCACAGAAATGTTTTACGGCGTTTATATCAGTTTCGATTAACAAAGTCCGCGGGATTAACGAACTATGAAAGTTAGTCAAGTAAGCAAAACTCCACCAAAATAAAATCGTGCGTCCGACCGGAGCTTTTGTGCCTAAACTCAGTTAATATTTTTAATACCAGTCCATGGTGGCAATTGTAAAATTTCTCTTGGGCGGTCAGAATTTAAAGGCAACCGCACAGGGCTCTGAGTCAATTAAAATAAGAAGAGGAACAAAAAAAATTATACATTTCTAAGAGAGATGTTGCCCAGAATCTCTTCGAGACGAAAACAATTCCTTTTTTCCTCGAGCAAAGAGGAAAAATTAAGTGTTTTTATAAAGAGAATGTTGCAACACAAGAAAAGAAACGTAGATACAAGGTTCTATTTAAAAACATCACAGCAGTCGTTAAAATTAAATCGTTTAATTTTTATGTATCCAAAACCGTTCATCCTACAGTTTCATCTCTGTAAAAAATACACTCTACCGCCCAAACTATACGGAATCATCAAGTATTTTCCATTTTTCTATATTGGAAAACGCGAACCTCATGTATGGTATACATTTCTATTAACGTTGTAAATTCAAAATTTTTTCGTAGAACTCGTAAAATTCTCCTCTGACGGTCATGTAACCAATGCTTTATTAGTAGAAAGAAGGATGTATTAATTTATTTCTTTTTTTAAATAAAAGCCATTATTACTACTTCAAGTTGTACTTTACTAACTACAGAGGTTCAATATTTAATACGTCCATTAACAAACATAAAGGATAAAATAACAACTCACTTCCGACCAAAGTTGGGCTCGATAAAAAAGTGGAAAAGTGCCGAATGGATTTTAATAATTGAATGGGAGTTAGACTCTGTCCCGATTAGAAGGGGCAAATCCTCTTTCACCACTCAATCTACTACCTTATTCCTTTTGACAATGTAAATAAATAGTTCATGCAAAGCAGGCAAGGATACAATTTTCGCCCTGCTTTGCAGTCGACTAGTCCTGGACCTGGAAGTTTTGCACAATTTTTCACTGTACTTCGAAGTTCAGGCAGTACGAAATAAAAATAACGGTGCCACTGAAAGTCCTTAACATTTTAACTACAGCAGAGTAGTCTCTAGGTCTCTTAAAATCGTCCGTTGGGAACCGATGAAGTACCAATGTATCGTTTGAAAGTTTTTCTGAACTCTGAAGAAACTTCAAATTAAATGATACAAAACCATAATTATAGTAAATTATAATACAATCTGCCAGTTTTTAAATATTCCTCCCTGCAATTAACATTCCAAATAACAATATAAATGTCACACATCCTATCAAATGTCAGTAGCCCTACTCTGCATTCCAGAATATAATATCGACAGAACGTTTTAAAAAACAAATTAGAAATGCGTATTGTACAGTACATTTTAGAACAAAAACAAACGCAATATACCTAAAAAATTAAGTTTAATTCACCACATGGGGATGGAACCCATTTTCGAACCATTTATAACGTATACCTAAGCGTAGTGACTTCTTCTCAGCGTCACTTACATCGCACCTAATGAACCTTAACGATATTGCCAAAAGCTCTGAAAAATTACAAAGTACAGAACTAATCAATATCGAGTTGAAACAATTAGTTGGAAACATATATCTATTTGTTATTTGCAAACCTCATTTAAAACTAGTAGATTAAAATACTTCCCGAGTCCTGAATACAGTTTTACGAAAATAATATTCATCAACGAATGTACTGATCATAAAAATTCATCATAAAATGAAACGGAATATCAAAGGTTGTGTTTTATAAATAAAGATGCATTACTTAAGGGAACAAATTTGAGTAATTATTACCTCCTGCTGATCGTTTTTTTTTAATAATATAGTTGGAAATAGCTAATATTTTCGTAGTTTTCATTAGCTGGTAATTACTAGGAATGAATAATGAAAAACAAAATAATGTTCTTGAATAAATTAAATAAACTGCACATAATAATTTGATTAAACAAAAAGAATTCGAAGTTTGTGTATATGAGTCAGCGTAAGTGTGTGTGTGTGAGTATGTTTAAAAATTATATAAGCGAAGAAAGGCTTTCCAGTATGTTTATTTGTTCATTTTAGTTTTTACATAGTAGCATAAAACTCAAGTTATTATTCATGTCTACTTCAACAGCTATGATATTTCATTTTCATTTCACAAATGGTTTAATGTGCCCAGTCAATTCCTATAATTCCTTTTTACAGAAAATGTTCACCATAATTCTCATTTCTAAAAGGGTTTTAAAAAAGCAATATCAATTCCATTCAAGGTACAGAAAGATTAATACAGACCGCAAAATGTCCTGATTATATCGGCTTTATGAGGAAAACGGACAAGTAATAGGTTGGGAATTAGAATTTTTCAATCTTACAATTCCTTTATAAAATTCTTTAAAATGAGCAAAAGAACTGTACTTTTATTAATTTCTACCTGTAGATATAAGAAAATATATATCAAGAAAATGAAAACACAAAATGAAAAATAAACAGATGTACCTCGTCAAACTATGATTTCAGAGTAAAACATACAGAAAAATATAATGGAATATTTTTAAAAATTAATCACTATTTTTGAAAGGTTAGTGGCTCGTCTGTGATTTATTATACTTGAGAATTGGTCTGCGCTGTGTAGCTTTTTTGTCCAGATAAAGATCGCTGGTCATTAAAATAGGAAGCTTCCCATTAAGAATTATGTTCTGGAAAAAGAAGTCATTAAAAGGATAATCCCATGTTGCCGTTGATATGAGTCCTGAATAGCTTAGGTGTTCGAACGGCGTGGCATTAACAAGCTGAGAGTGCCCCAATGCTTTACTGGAGACTGCTTTACCGCTAAGCCAGTGGAGACAGAAGATCGGAAGGGCCGCAAACCATAATTCTAGAACACCAGAATTTTGACCCGCGTTCCGTTCAGACCTCCCGGAACTTCATTTCCGGCGGGCTAAGACAGAGCGAAAATTAATTGAAGGAAGGGGCAAACAACAAAATAAAAAATGGTGGCCCATTTGTCTGGCGTGACTGAGGTGCGTTGGGGGGGTGAAGGGGTGAGGGGGAGATAAGAAGACTTGAGCCCCAACAAATCACACTCCCCCGCCCTATCTAAAAGCTATCTCTTCTACGCCCTAACGCCCATACTCTCCTTACGTTCACAGATCCCGCCAACTCTGGAAAATATCAGAAACATCTAGCCGAATGTGATTAATCCGAGTTAAATTCGCAATTCTATATCCTATGGTAACAAAACAGTACCTTTGCGAAAGACCGGTTGACGACCTTACTTTTAGAGTTAGAGAAAGCCATAAATGATGGCTGTAATGGTCTGTCATACAATCTATGATAAACAATAGCTTATGGTAAGGGAAATTCAGGTATATCTCAGTGGAGGAGTGAAATTTACCAACCTCTATTCAAGAATGCCTGACATAATAATATTTTGTTTTCCGTTGATTAAGAATCTTAACAAGAAGAGCTATAAGATACTCCATAGATTCTTTTTAATTAGATTCTTTTTCATGTTGTTATTTTATTCGGTAGTTTAAAAGGATTTAATTATTATAATCCATATCAACACATCTTAGTATGTCTACGAGCTGTCGGAATTCACGAATAGAAATTCCCTAAAACAAATGCACTATTATAAATGAGTGTTATTTCGCTCTAAACATCATTTACTGGATATGGCATTTTAAATTAAGTCATTTCGATGGAAAACGTTCAGAATTTAAATTTTACCTGGACTGGAACAAAGACAACCAATTAAAACGCGGTGCGTTTAAACAGCAAAGGTTGCATGTGAATGCTGCATGCCTGCAGTCAGACCTGCCAGAGACCGCGGAGTCTAGAGCACAGTGAATAAACCCCGCCGTACAACTCAGTAATATGCGGGCCTTAAAATGAAAATGAAAGACAAACAGCAATATGCGATACTAGGAACTCTACGAGGCCGACGGCTGTTAACATTTTTAGCGTGCACAGCGGGTCGAGAAAACGGATGAGAGGATTCGCCATGTGACATTAAATTAATATCGCATACCAGGTTTTAATATCCGGGCGGGAGGAACGCATCGACTGATTAAAACGGCTAAAGACTATCGCATGCACAACATATACGCATTATAGTAAATATTTTCTCTCTATATTCATTGTGTAAAACCGGTGCGTGTGTATATATATAATCAAACCGAAAATATAAAATTCAAATCCCGATTCTAAACGTATACGCCCTAAGTCTAATATTTACTCTAATTAATCAAATTAATTGTTGTTTTATACACAAATATATACTACCTTCAACTTTATATTCATGAGATAAAATTGAATAGGCAATGTATGTCCCAGATCGATATACAACGGTCTTATTCGATATCTCTCCTTTATAATACACTGTGAACACACACCTGACCTTATCACAAAATGTCCTAACAATAACTGTAATATCCTGAACAATTACATTTTAGTGAACAATTACAGCGCAAAATTAATCGCATCATTATGTATATTAGATGTCGGAGTCAAAAGTGGAAAGGGACCCTCTTGAGATAATTAGAAGGTGGGTTTCAAAATTTACCCCCGACAGGGTTGCGACGTTCCGTACTTAAATATACTTCAGGAACGTTCTGCTTCGGCTTGTACATTTGTAAAGTAATAACATGTGTTCATCGGTCGCCCGTCTCCTATGCGTAGCGGGAGGAGTGATAGCGGGGGGCGGAGTGATAGCGGGGGGCGGAAGGGAGTGATGTTGGGGGAGGCAGAGTTCGTGACTGAGGGCAGTTTGTCCCGTGGCCTCCGCCGCACTGATTCGGCCGGCAAGATTTACGGTGCCAGGTATTTAGCCCAATCCGCCGTCCCACCCCCGGCACCGTTCCGGGTTCAACTTTTCAACTTATTTAACTCGTGTCTCTAATGGCCGTTTCGCCGGCGGGACGGCCGCTGCAACTTTGTTGACCTGCAAGTTTGCAGGGGAAATTCTAAAATTATTCCAGCGAAAGATTATATATACGCCTATTAACAAAGGCAATCGATTATACGCCGGCGGGCAGTATGAAAACAAGACCACGCAAATCAAATGAGAGAACTAACTTGAGGACTAGATACAACAATCCCGAACGGTGACTTTGTCATGGTAATGCCATAATAATAATCTACCTATCCGACTGATCTTCTACATATTACGCTATTTTAAGTTACTTTATATTTGTTAACTATTAAAATTTCTTTTAGCAGACCTAGATAGCTATGATACCTGATTATTCATAACACAATAATCCATACTGTTATTAAACAGTGTGATATCAACTGATTATTAGATCACTGATATTTGTTACCAATTACCTGACGATATTTGATTAAGTCACAACTTGTGAAATTATACAATAAGTAAAAATGACCCCAGTTTTTGTTTATTAAATTCCTCGATTCGCATACGAATATCTTTATATTATTGTATTAGCATGCCACTGTTCAAAAAATGGTTTCTTTACCAAGAGTATTTAGAATGTTTTGTAAAACACGCACAGTGCTCCGGGTATATAGATGTTTCTCCCAGAGTGGAACAAGCAGTACAAGAGAGGGGATTGCTTAGAAACCTGTTACAGGTTAACATTTTAATGGCTGAGCCATGTCGCGGGCAAACTCCCGTTGTGTACCCCAAGCCAATACAGAAACGGAGACAACCTTCATTTCTACTCTCTGTCCGCTTCCTGCAGCTGGCCACTCGTCCTAGAGCCGTCGGCCAAAATTCACTAAGGGGCATTCCACAGCTCGAGATAAACTCCTAGAGAGAAAGAGGTTTCTGACCCCTTATATACTGCCAGTCAATGCGCTATACAGAATGAGGAAAACTTGTGTTTACCAGAGAGAACTTTACATACCAGAATGTACCGTTTGACCTGCCCAAACACTACGGCAAAGAACCGAGGAAAAATCCCATATCTGTCAATTAATATATATCTAAGTATTAGATACCTAATTAAACTTTATTAATTGTTAATTGTGCTAGATTCTCTTATTTCAAAGGTTCAAGCAAATAGCTCGGGGTGGAAGCCAATTTAATCTCTATACAATATTTTACCTTGCATACTTCAAATTAACATATCTTAAAATACAACCATTGTACAGGATTAACTCAACCGTAAATACAAACAAAACATATGCTCCAAAGAACATAAGGAGTGAACTAGTTGGATAAAAATAATGTAGAAAGCTTCTTTTTCAATTTATTGAGCCATATTTGTTTGAATATATATGTTTTATACAACAGTAAGCAACAGCACATGAATAATAGGACGCATGTAAATGATAAATGTCTGAAATAGTAGCCGTTATTCATTATTTTCTAAACCAACTGCACGCACACAGATCGCACGTTTGGTCGCTGTCCCCAAGACCGGTTTCGCCTTCATTAGGCGTATTCCATAAACGGAAGGTTCTTTACCTGCAACTACAAGAGTACCGAGCCCAATGAAAAATGTTAGCCCAAATAATCGGCGAATTAAAAGACTTTTAACAATGATTTAATAGTCTACCTCATTTCATTTTCAAATCTACCTTATTTCGCCTATTTAATACTAACCCGAAATTGTCTTAATGCATATGACCAGTACACGTTGTGAGTCACGAGGCTGATTGCGAAAGGCAACCGCTACCGCGAATATTGAAGACCCGATGTCTATCTATCAAAAGAGGAAAAGATTAATTGGAGCTACAGTGATAGTGCAAACAGGATGATTGATTGGGAGCCAACAAACGAGAGTCCGCCGGTGTATTAATGGAACGTCATTAAGTGATTGAGCACAGGACCTACTAAAACCCAAACACGGTTAGGCTGGTGAGTCCGTATTTCCAACTTAAGCATCAACCTTACGTACATAAGAACAATTGAAAGTATAATTACCGGTGGAAAGGGTAGCTCAGGAAGTAACGACCAATAGAAAGTAGTGGCGATGGACCCCTGAGCAATTTAGTCAATATTTACCAAATAAAAAAACTCAAAAGGTTTATTCGGGCTGAATACATCGAAATACAATACAACAAACATTTTAACGGCATGGAATATGGCATGCAGTCAGGCGCCTCCCTATAAAAACAGCGGGCGTTAATAACCCGAGATTCAGATACGCCGCTATGACAAATTTATATTTAGAAACCAAGCTTTTAATTTATAATAGAAAACTGCACAGGCAATATATATTTCTGTAATATTCTGAAAACTCGGGAAGGGCTAAGGACAACGGTAGGGCAAAATATATTTAATAGGGAAAGGTAAAAAGGAGAGGAATAGAGTGGCGGACTAGTGATGGAGATCGTGACGGAGGAAGGTTCTTCTTCTCGGTCTCCCCGGCTGTGTTGTTGCCGCCTTAATAGGAAACTGGCCCCCATTAGGTGCCATCGGCTAAAGGTCTCGTTAACCTTTGATTGTGACCGCACTGTCTCTTCCAACAACTTCTCCGCTTCTCTTTCCCAGCCGATATTTGTATCGATAGCGCACCGGGAACAATGCCTTTTCCTCCTACACTTCCACAAATCCCCACCGATCTATTTGCTTATTCTAAGCCCATATAACTTATAGTTATATTCTTGAGCTAGGTGGAATATGCCTAACTTTTATATGCGCGCGCTTTTTCAACAAGATGAAATATATAAATAAATATATATACACACATACATATACAGTTAGTTTATACATTATACTAAAATTTGTATACACACGAACACGCACATTATTATATACCTTAGATTTAGACAATACGTTGTGTTAAAGTGCCTAAAAACCATTTTAGAAGTTCTTTCTTATAATATTATAAAATAAAGGATAATACATAAATTAGTGATATATATATATATATATATATATATATATATATATATATATATATATATATATATATATATGTGTGTGTGTGTATAATATATATTTTCTCCTTCCTCTAAAATAACCTCACGTGGGCTAATCTTGAAGCTAGAACTTGTGTTATAGGATTCGGTGGGATTCAACTAGCGAGCGGATTTGTACCTTGTTAAGCCTGTTCCCCTATCTTGTTACAACCATAGGCAAATGGGGTGGCAAGCCTTTAGCAACACCGCTAGCACGTGCTCAGGTTCAAGCCGGTGCGACGCGATAATTTAAGCTTTTCCCACAGTAGTAAATCTTTTGTTTTATACGTGAAACGGCGGCTAGTAAAAATCGTTTCGGATGTAAGAACAATTTAAATAGCACAAACGATGTAAGCACTTCAGGCTACGTTGGCACAAAATGAAAGAAAAATGAGTATAAAACGAGTAAGGTTTATCCCTGAAAACTACCGGCCCAGATGTCAGTGAAATTTATATCATACAATAAGGACCGAAATTAGACAAGAAGAATGATGACAAGAGCAGTCGCAAAAACAGTACGTCTCATTGAATAATTATTAGCTACGCTGTACACTGAAGTATACACAAATATTTTTCAAGCAGTTTGCTAGGTATAAGATTACGGCACTTATTCACAATTTCTGGAGCAGGCGGTGAACACGCTGTTAAACACTGGATCCATTCGCCCGCACTCGCTCAGTTTCCGATAATTCACGTTCGCCTTCGGCGACGAAACCGAGCGTGAATTCTTCTAAGAGACACGGATCAGATTTTAATATCCGGTAGTCGAAAGGGTCGCTGCCTTTTCATTTCACGATCGCGGTATAAAATTGGAAAAATATTTTCATAGTGAAAACTTTTCAAGTTGGGTCTTTGACAGCGACTCTTGTCGGTGACTTTTACACAGAGTCCGTACGTTATTACATATTTTTTTGTTTTTCAATATTCTTACATCTATCCTACATCATAATATCAAAATCGACAACGTAAATTAACTAGTGCCGGTGATTAACCAGTAAAATACTACTGTAGTCGTATAACCTAATGTGATAGAGTAGTATGACGAAGATTGTTTCATTAAATGCTGAAATTTTATCTGTAGATTTTTAAATTAATAGTTCTTTTACCAATGTAGTACGTATTCACAAATGATGTCAATCCGTGAGTAAATTTTACAATGATAATATTTCTCTATTAAAAAATATTTTAAATCGATTTTCAAATAGAATAATAATCAATCTTTCTGTTTCATTGCCGCATGATAACTAAAACTGGGTTTAATTGTGATGCCCACAACGACAATTGGAAAATTAAATACAATAAATAAATTAGCACCGTTATTGAATATCTCGAGTTATGTCACCTTATCTGTTATTCAATTTCAAATTTGCCGTCAAGGAATGTTCACAGATAAAATTGATGGCGTTGAAATAACAGAAATTTGATTGCCAAACTTGTAGAAATCGATGGGCCTATCTCAGACAGAGTCTGGTCGAAGTTCTGCGCCAGTACAATATATAATTACCGTATTTTGTTTTTATCAAACAGTTGTCGACGTTGGAAATTAATGATCTTTTTAGTCGTTTTCCTTTTTTCTACGTTATTATAGGTCACTCTCGGCGGTGACTGCCGGTACCGCCACCATAGCGGGGTCTTTTGTTGTTATTTCCTTATTTAATTTGAAGGGCGGCACGCAAGTTGGCGCTTCGTCAGACATTATTTTGTTTCCCCTTTTTTTTACGAGCATTGTAAGGTTTCCCGGGTAATTGACGGCCGCGGAATATTAGTAATTTATACACTAATAGCTGCCGGTGGTTATCCGTCCCGGTTTTTCCTTATTTATATTCTGAATTATATCGTAATTGGAAACTGTTAGCGATCGTATTTCCTCCGGTTGTTTATTGCGTTATTAAGACGTCACTGGAAAGTCCGCGATTCGCCTACACAATTTAAAGTTCTACCTTCTGAACTTGGATCTTCATATTTCGTACTGGCATGATTTTCTTGCTTTTTTGATTGACATACAAATTATGACCTAGGCAGATAATAGATAAAGCACGGATTCGAAAATTAAAGAAGAATTAGGACATTATTGTCCTGAACTGTAAACGTGACGATGAGTGCATATAGATGGTATACTAACACGGCGAAACCATTCCACACCCCCAACGTACACCACACAAAACCGCAAGGTAAGCGACTTTACAGACGTATACTTCGTTTGAAAGATAACGATCTAAGGCTAGAGAACAAGTTACTGTTATACAAATCAGATAAAACCGATATGGACATAAAGAACTAGACTTACGACAGGAGTAACCCAGCATTCCAATTGCGTAAGTGTGTGTAGATATCGTTAGGAAAAATCACTAACAACTCCCTTTTATGTTACCTATTATACTCCACATGCTGACTTCTATGTTCCTTTTGTATCCTGATACAACTCGTATAGTAACTCCTTAGGTTACATTGTTGCCCATTCCTCTATTTAACCGATTGCACAATTTCTATTATAATATGGACCTAGGAATGTTTATTTATTGGCTGAGTTTTTATTGATCTGAAACCAAATTATTCCATCATTTTATATTTCTCGTAATTAAAGGTATAAATTAACCCGAGTCGAGGAAGCGGTGAGCCGATTAGGGGACTATCATCAGCATTCAAAGTCAATCCGGTACGCCCTTCACCCACCACGTCGGTTTAAAAATAAATAAAATGATATATTTTTGTCCACACGAGGCTGACTCTACATATAGTATAAGACCGCAATGCAGTAGTTATTATTTTACTGCAACTCGCCTATACAGTTCATTTCTTGTCACAATTTAAACTGAACACTTATTTAAGAGACAAAAAGGGGCGATGTACACGCGATAAGAACAACTACCCTAATTTGTTCCAAACTACTATGTAAATCTATTGACGTACAAAAGTCACAGATTATGCATGCAACGCATATGTCGTTCTTCAAGAATGAATCGGATATGTAAAAGAGGGGAGAAGGCGGGGGACGGAATAGGGCAAGCGTTTTCGGCCCCTTCGATGGTGACATTACAGACAACTGGAGTCCCGAAAATGGAGCTTTTAGACGTCGAAGAATATTGCGGCCATGTTATGAGGCGAACCCGTAGTTACAACTTCACTGGCAATCCTGATCCACAAACGTTACTTTTTATATTGGCTCGATCGTGAATGCTATCGTCGGCGATCGTAATAATCTTGTTGGTATTTTTTTCCGAATGATTCAAATCGAGATCGTGCTTACCTTCCACCAATTCCACCAATTTATTTTCCCGGAAGGTTTATAACAGTTTCCTTTAAACTTCAAAACCAGAACAATATTTAGGTTAAAATTATGGCGCGCCCATCTACGCTTATAAAAGCAAAACGATGTCCACTGAACATGAAATATTCCATTCAATAACAGATAAAAAAACAGATAAATAAAGTCTTTATAAAAATACCAGGATAAATTTGATCCCTCTGGACGCATTTTATATTCAGTAAATTTACAAATTTCACCTTTATCAGACGATTCAGAAGGAAGCTACACCTTCAGTAAACCGTGTAAATGGTCCATAGGAAAGTCAGAGAAAAGTTTCGGGAAGTGTTATATTTATTAAAATATTTAAAAACATAATGAAAAAAACGGAGGTAAGCGGCACTAATGTGTAATGTAAGTAATTTCCGTGGTAAGCTCGCTGAAAAAAGGGAAGTAAGTGTCACTGCGACAACAAAGAATGGTGATTACGTTTTTAACACGTGTAGGAAATGCTCTGACGCGATAGTAATTTCCTCAAAAGAATAAAAAACAAGAGGAAGCACGACTTTCATCATGTTTTCACTTCTTACTTTCTCATTGTTATGACGTCGTATAACACCTTTTTTACGACGTATTTTCTCCGTCAACGCACATAGTAAATTAAGAACGAGTTTTATTACGCTTTATCAACATTTAAAATTTTATTTTGTGCGTTATGGCACTTTCCTTTTCGCTTCATTTTCTAATACGCAGGTATAGGAGATGTTTTTCACAGTAGAATTCACGAAAAACATGCAGAATGAAGCCAGTGCATTATGTGTTATTAAAGATGCTCTAACAACTAATGTCCCGAAAGGGTACAATAATCGTAACAGGTGGGTATGTCTGTCATAAACTTACCCACCGCAACTTATTCTTGCGGCTCACTCTTCTCGCGTTTCAACGCAGTGAAGTTTACAAACGCGGCTTCAGCCTGCTTTTGGGAGGAGTTAATTTAATAAGGCATTAAAACGACCTAAATTTTAGAACAAAAGAAGTGCTAATGTAAGGGGCCAAGAAAGAAAAGGACAAGGATGAAGAAAATGTGCGCGATCATCATAATGGTGGAAGGGCCACTTGTGACGGACTGAAAACAAGGCCCCCACCATCCCCCAAAGGGTGGGCCGGACGTGTCACAGCACAATAGACTTGTCCGGGACAATACGGCAGGAAACAGCCTACTCTGGAGAGAGGGAGAGAGAGAGAGCCCCCTTTCCCCTATCAAAGGCTAACTCTTGTATCGAAGGAGCAAAGCTTCTTTTGGACCAAAAATGCCCAAAAGACGGCCCGCAGCAATCCTCAACCACACACATTTAAAAAAAAATTAATGGACAACTCCTTCGATTCTGTTCGCTTGTATCAGATCAAATTCAGAGAGTTAGAGTTCATATCTGTCACAGTCCACGGTGTTGTATACGTGCTCTATCGGGCTTGTCGAGGAAGTAGCCCGGGCCTTGATGGCTATTCACGCACATAACGTAGCTGCCATATTCAAACATCTCTCGCATGAGCTATTTCACGTATCGCAGAAAGAGAAATTATAATTCGCACATAGAACCGGCTACACGAATCTGTCAAATTTCTATTTGGATTAAAATTATTAATTACCTGGTACATTTTTTTAGAATGTACTGTAAATATCAATGGCGTATAAGAAACCGTAGTAGACACTAGAACATTATTTATAATCAATGTGAACACTATACTGATGGAACAAAGTTCTGAAAAATTAAGACCCTATACTTCACAACCGAAAATAAGAAGGAAAGTTGATTAAAATTTTAAACTGGCTAAAATACTTTCTAGCTACTAATCTGCATAAACAGTGGATTTCGAAGTTAGTTAAACTGATAATTACGTAAATATGTATCTTAAATGTTTTAATTACTTACTAGGGCGTAGGTAGAATCGCACAATGCAGGAGTTTTTATTGCAATAACTCACCTGAAACAAAAATATAAAATGTTATATTCTAG
Organism: Lethocerus indicus; assembly: GCA_019843655.1. Taxonomy (NCBI): domain Eukaryota; kingdom Metazoa; phylum Arthropoda; class Insecta; order Hemiptera; family Belostomatidae; genus Lethocerus; species Lethocerus indicus. The sequence continues at coordinate 7,414,065 of JACDQD010000005.1, forward strand.
AATGATGAACATGCTCTTATCATATTCTCAATTAAATCATGGGTTAATAACAATTCATACATTCACACAGATAATGACATGAAATCACGCGACGAATAATCTTAATTTAACGTACATATTTCAAGTAGTACATATCTAGCACGATCAAGGCCATACACCATTATTCCATGTAATAGGCCCGGGGTGATCTCATAAGGACGCTGGAAGGAAAAGCGGTACAGAAAATAGGCGCAGATCTTAAACTCTCCAATTACAGCAACCTCCGCGGAAGCACGCCTTGTGCCGATAGGCAAATTTACTATGATAATTCGGCAGACGATTTTGAAGAACCGTGGGCCTACTTCCCCTTTTCCTTTCCCTACGGGGCTTTCTCGGCCTATCCCGAAAGCCTCCCCTTGATATCTGATGAAACTAGCCCTCGCACGAGCCATTAGCCCTGCCCCAGATCAATGCCCAATTACTCCCAATCACGCCACAGCGTACAGCGCCGACCCTTACTTATTGAACAAGAAGCCGGCGATGCAAATGCCTCCACGAACGAGCACATACATGCACACGGCGTCTCGTATAATAACCTACACGAAAAATTACAGGCTCTGACAATGCGATTCTGAAATCGCGATACAAGTTAAATTTCCTTATAAATAACAAAATCTAAATACAAAAACCTCCCCCCCCCCATAACGCTAGTTTCCCCATAGCCATTACTTTTGTACGCCCCGGAAGAACCCGGGGTCATTGACTGCGGGACTCGACTCTAAACGAGGATAAAAAATCAATTATTTGTGCAATTAATGTTATAGTCAATTTCACATACTGAAATAAGTGCCGGGAAAATTTCTTGTAAATTACTAATAATTTTCTGTTAGAATATTCCTGAATAATTTAATTCACCCACGGTAGCTCTTGCCAATTGTTTCTAATCCCTATTCTCATTATATATGAATGGGAAAGCAGTTCCTTACCGACGACCTACCCTATTGAAATCTCGCGGATTTTCTGGAGTTACATGACCTCCAGTGAATATCAATTGAAATTTACAATTGGCAGAAAGGTAACGAGCTAGTGGTAATACTCGGGCTCGACTCCCGGTCGCGGAGTCGTTACGTCATTCAGTCAACTGAAAATTCGATCGAGGTTGAAATTCCCCCGAAACGTCTTCGAAATTCAAATCAGTGGTTCTTCCAAAAGGTCTGGTTCACGCAAAAGAGCAGCTAATAAGCCCACAGAAAATCGAACCCGTCCCCCTCGTTAAATTCCGCAATATTCTACAGAATACAATGCAAAACCTTATTTTAACCTTGTACGTCAGGGATGTTTTGCAGTGACCGATTTTGATAAAAAATAATAAATCTGATCCACTCAGAAATTATTAAATCACGGTTGAACTAGGAATGGCGACAGTATACTGGGCGTAAAACTGAAAATATAAACATTTTTCAAATTGTTTTTACAGCATAAATGTAACATGGTGAAATACATTCTGAGCGTATGACCAACAAGCCAAGTTATATCAAATCCAAATTGATATTAATATAAACAAATACCAAAACTGGAATGTATTCGACGGCGGCTACTAAAACAATCATTAAAAAATGCAGAAAGCCAATACTAAAAAACTAAACCGTCATTTTCTTGCACGCGACTGTTTTCTCAGTTCTGGATATTAGCAATTTTTAGTTTGAATATTCAGTCGATAAAACCTGTGATTCGCAGAAACTTCAATCGTTTAAAACGAACTTCTCGAAAGTCCTTCTAACATTCACTCACATGAATTAAAAAAATCGCTTCTAACATTCGCTGTATTTCAGAAATGTACAGATAAGTACTTATTCCAGCTAGTTTGGCAATATATATAGTGATAGTGATATATATAGTGATGGTGCTGTCCCAGGAAACTGCATCGGAATCCAGCATGACTGAGTATTATATTAGCATACATACTCAAGGCGAGAACCTGTAGCCGACCCGTATATGGCAAACAGAAGAAACAAAATTCTCGCGACCAGATACCTATTCTTTATGCATTAACGTATTTTGAGTTTGTACTGATAAATTATGTTTTATATTTCAATGCTTCTATAATTTCTAAGGTTTAAATACGATAAAACGGTCTACCGGAATAATGGTAGAAGAATCTTTTATCCACCTTGAGAAACCAAGTATTCCGGTGTAAATCTTTTAATACCGGGAAAAAGAGGTTCCCCTTTTTTTGTCTCTCCCTTTTTCTCTCTTTCTCATCTCCTCTGCTCCTCCTTTCAGAGATGAAATTGTTAAACAACTCGGGTTCCTGTTTCTGGGGGCCGCCTCCGCCGGAACTTTTATTTCCTTTGAAAATCCCAAATCGATTTCCGTTTCGGGTTGCTGAGGCCGGGTGGGGAACCTTGAGGCCCGAGGAATGCTTTCTTGATTTTTACCTTTGCCGGGGCGGGGGAAAAAAATATGCTTCCAGCCGTGTCCTCTGCTCCCCGTCTGTAATCCCGTTTCAATTCGTAGGAATGAATTTGGACCATTGTTCGCATAGAGTCTGATTCTCAGGCCCCCCCCCACAAACACTTATGTTTTTTTTCGTAGAAATGTCTCCAAATAAGTCCCCGCCGCGACATCGAACGGTGTCGTGAATTTTCGCAAACGTTTGAAGATGAAATTCATTTCGCCCCTTTTAAGACTTCCAGTCGCGTGCAAATGCAAAGAAATATTTTACGGTTTCGATTCACTTGGTGCCACCTGAATGTTTTGGGAAATACTCGTTACTGAGTTAATAATATATATGCCTCATCCCAAATTTGTTTTACATTATTCATTAATTTTTTCCCAAGAAACTAACGTAGCGTGTCAACTGCATTCTATAGTTGGGAATTAAAACACAAATCAACGTTTAAAATTGATAACGTAACAAGTTTTAAAGTACAATCTCAGCGAAATAATTTCAGAATGTCACATTTTACAAATCTCTACTCCGCTCAGAACTTTTTTTTATCACAAACATAAATAGTAGATTTTTTATAAATATTTCATATAGTGTATACAATAGAATATATTGTTCTGTGAACAGACACGCCAATAGCTCTACCAACCAAGTGTCCCAATAAATAACTAATTACTTGAAATTTTACACTTATAATGGAAACTTAGCTCGTTCTAATTTCAAATATAGAAGAATTTATTAAATTGCTTTTACTTGGAATGAAGAAAACTTTACTTAAAGTCTACGACTGAAATATTTTAACTAAGAAAATCCAATTTGGTTTCCATGGCTGGATAAAGGAATAATGTACTAAATGAAAGTCAATTAACTAAATTACTCGCCTACAGGTACTGAGATGTAAATTGATTCCATTTCCGAGTTCACGGTCGTAAGCGGCTACCGAAAGCTGATAGAAGTGCGACATGTATAATGGGTTGAACAAGCGCTTTTCCATTCTAATTAAATGTGCGTAAGCGAACCCATAAATAGGGACGGGACGAATTGCAACCCTCCACTCCCTCCACGTCCACCCAATAATGACCACTATACCCTCCGATAGATTATCCCCGTTATTATTTTCAGATTAGCGGTCACACGCGCGCTTCCGCACGCATTCGGCCAGTGCGCAATTCGAAATGAATTTACAGAGCTATTCCGAAAAACTATTTTCGGAATTTGTATCGATCCCAATAAATTTATCTCCCGGCAAATACCGGCCGGGAATGCTGAAAAATAAAATGATGTAGTACCGCTGAAGTAAACTACATTTCCGCTCATACTAATCTGTTAATATACAAATACAAGGACTTTAAAGGTACAGAGCGCCTGACGTTTTAAAATGAATTTATTATGTTTATTCCCACCCTAAAGTAGATCTTCCCTGGATCTTCTTTTTGATACTACTTGTATTCTTATTACCAGTTATCTCGGTAAGAAATAAACCTTCAAACGTATCTCGAATGGAAGATAAATTCGTAATACATATGTCTGTATGTGTCCCATTAAACCCCGTATCGTTTTCGACTCAGAATAGTACACTGTTGTGGATAATTACAGAAGAAGATAATAAAAAAAACCATTTGTCAGCAATTATCAGCAAATAATCAGTTTTAATACCTCTATAATCCCTTAACTACCGAATCCTCGGGTCAACAGACTCTGAGATAAAATACGAGGTCGGTGCAAATCAACCTACCTACTCTTCTTAGTATAACAATGAAATGTGTATGGTTACTAATGTTTTTATGGTAGCATATTAAAATATTAATCGACCATAATCTTAACGAATAATAGTAAATATTAACTAATTAAGGCCAGTAAGTGCAGTTACCAATCTAACTTTAAAATAGACAACCTGAAATATGGTTTATATGAGAGCATCTGCACCTTTATCGTTGCGGCTCTTGATGCCAACGTATTGGAAACTACGCAGCCGTTATTTGTATGGCGTAAGACGCTGACGAAACACTTGAACGAATTTAATATTTGAATTTGAAGAGCCGAACCGTGAACACGGATTGGCAATAAATCCGGCGAACATAAAACCTGGGTCGGGGCCGGGGGTGATTTACAGGGCCATCGCACCCCGACTCATAAATCTGGCCCCGACGGCCGGCATTAACGCATCACCGGAGATGATCGGCCGGCCTACCGAGAACGCACAATACTCCCCCACATCCATACGTACTGATGATTCACCTTCGGGATCGCGGTAAAAAAAAACATGTCGAGAACAAACACGCATGTCGGGGATATCATAAAACAAAAGTCGTTCCGATGACTATAAAAAAAATTATATTTCAGTAAATCAGAAATATAATAAATTCATGGTTTAATTATAGACGTACGTAATTATCGACCATATGGAATTCCTATAAAAATTACATGTATCAAAAGTAAAGAATTTTTGTAAAGCGATATTTATTAGACGCATTGAAAAGTAGTCTTTAACGTTACGATTAAGTTAGATGTTTTTTCTAAGTGTTGTTTCATGGATTCTTCGTTAATGTGTTATATTTGTTTAATTCTTCTGTCTTTAAATATTCATCTTTGTTCCTCATATTTTTTGCACTCTTCAAGAAAGTGCGATACTGTTACGGTTGTCCTAAAAAGTGATGGGGTTAAAGCGCGGCTCAGTGTCTGGATCAGGGCTTGCACGTGGCTGTTTCCTGCTGTGATAACCAAATTTTTCTTTTGGTTTTATTTTGTCCAGTTTGTTTCGGGTCAAAATTCACCATTAGAGATGTCTTGTTTTCCTAATATGTTAGTTTTATGAAACGATACGAAATACAACCCGCGGATTACGTGTTTATTTTTTAGTAGTTAATAATCTCGTTTGCACCTTAGGGATAGTGTGAATCGTGAGTTGAGCAGCTTCCTGAGTGAATGTACAGGAGTGAACATACTTGGGTTACTTTCACTTGCAGGGATTAACTTGCCGCCAAGGCTTTTATTTCATATAGATTTAATTCCCGCGTAACTTCTAAGAGAGGCAGCAAGGAAGGATTATAAAGCCGCACTGATTATAACCCTGAAAGGTTTTCTCGGAAAACGTGCCCAATATTTAATCATCATGAGGTGAAATAAATTTATAAAAACTCAAATTAAACGCATTCTGTGACCAGAGAAATGAACTGCGGTTCGAGTACAGCGCGGTAGTCTGTTCCTGAACGGCTGCTTACCGCGACAAGTGCATATACAAGACAATGCGCCGAAATTCGTAGGAAGATAGGCGAACAAGAGTATGAACCGAAGCGTGCACTGTTCAGACTTACTAATTAATGACTCCCATAACGATATTCCGCAGTTTAAAATAACAAAGCGATGACAATATTATTAGAAACTTTTCGAGGACTCGAAGCGTCCGACCGTGAAGCAAGTCCTCCGACCGTAAAAATTATATACCATGAAAAGCGACCCCCACCTGAATTTTCAGCTCCGAACGGAAAGAAAATTAAATATGAAGATCAGAACGCAATATCGACCACCCAACTGGCAGTTTGTTCCAGGCACAACGTTAGGCCTGTTCGCAATAAACCGAATAATACGTAATCGGAAAAGGAGCGGTGAGGGGATTGAATTCGAGAGGTTAGAAAGGAGGAAAAGCCGGTCAACCCTTTCGCCCGCCATTCTCCTGTAAATCGTATAGTTTCCTAAACGTCCAATTTCATCACCAGTTTGTCTGCGTGGTCTTAGATTGTAGAGTATCTTCACCCTCTCTTATCGAAATACGAGAATCTACAAATTCCTTTTTCCTTTCTATTAATGTCATTATAAAAGCGTAGGCTTCTCACGAAGAAATGTTCCCGAAGAGAATGTGAAAGTTGCGTGACGAATACTAAAATCGATTGTGTGCCATATTACAGTGTTAATAAATATATAAACCTAAACCCTGAATTAAGTAGAGGACGCTAGAAGAATAATGTAAACACAATGTTTAACATTAAAACATAATGAAGAAAAAATAGAACGGGTTTCAAATATAATATTGCATCTTACATAAAATCTGCTTTCTTAAATTAACGAAAAAATGCAGGCGTTTCGATGCCTGCCCTTCAGTAATTTGTGATTGTCGGCATAATTTTGTTGTATGAGATATTATACATAGTAAATATTTTATTAAAGACCCTTAATAATTAATTCAGTTCTGATTAGTTTTGCTCAAGTTGTGACACAGACTTTTTTATGTTAGTCTGGTGTGTCTTACGCTTACAGAGAGAGAGAGAGAAAGGGAACGACAGAGTGAAAATTTCTACGAATGTGTATATCTTCTGATTAAACAAAGGATGCGTGCAGAATACAAAAAATTCTATGCCGAATCGAGGCCGGAATTAAAAGCGGTGGCGACGGTGGCCCAATCAGGGTGGAAGCTAGTTAGGGCCGGCCGAACAGACCCCCTTCCTAACCGCTTTAAGTAGACTTTCATGTCCTCGCCCTCCTCTTGATTGGGAACGCAAAAAAAAAACTCAAACCTCCTCTCCGTTCCCCGATACACAATACTCCGCGGGCGTGTGCGATCCGTTTAATTGGTACTGTTTTATAATTAATAGGGACACGCTATCGATCGTGCACATTTGACCAGGGTACAATGACCGCAAAACATTTTATAACATGTTCATCAGTTGACGCATATCACACCCTTTGTCCTACCGCACAAGTTAGTCAACATAGTAACCATCTTGGTTTACTCTTCGGGTTTACTCTTCGGGCGCAAGACTAATCTTTGTATGTTAATCGCTGATAAGGCCCAACGGGGTGATATGTAAAAATATAATAATGGGCCACAAAGCATCCGTGTATGTTCCATGGAGGAAGGGATTTTACGAGCGGAATGAGAAAATTAGATTGTTGATTGAATGACCCTTAAAACATTCTTCGTGCCGTTGTCAATAGAAACAAATAAAGTGGGTTCCAACTCTTGTACTGCAAACGATCAGTTATTTAAACTTCGAAAGAAATTATTAGAAATAATTACGCCAAATTTTCCTTAACTACAAATATAAATTGATTAAGGAAGAGTAGAGTCCACAAAATGCACTGTACTCATTAGAATTCAGTCAAGGTATGTTGTCAACACGTTGGCTGCGATCATCTTTTTTAGCACCTACATCATTATATTGAATTAAAACTCCACAATTGGGCTTAGACGTGTTGTAATTTAACGCATCTTACATATCATACTCGGATTTCACATATCCCCGTTTATGCTAAGGAGCGGTGTAAATAAATCGGCTTCGGAATAACCTGTAGAAGTAAAACTACTTCTCTCAACCGGTATTAAAAGTCACGTAGCGCCTTTCACCCTCCTTTGGAACCGGGCTGCGAATTTTTATCCCCGACATCTCGCTTTAAGCCGCCCCCAAAACAGAAACTACAAATGCATTACACGACCGTTTAAAGCGTTACAGGAAAAAAGCAACAGAGGTAAAAAGCGAGATACACAGAAAGCCCGGGCTAGTTTTAATTAAGCCAAAAGTACCAGTGCACAGTAGCACTTACAATGAATCACGACGCACTTAGCTACAAGCCCTAATGCAATAATCCAACCTGTTCGAACTGTTAATATCATTCTACAGAGAAAATTACAGAAATAATATCTTTTTTTTCACAGAAATTCTCAAATTACGGTCAAGGTAAACCTCAGTTGGAACATTCAATTAGGGAACGTCGGGTTCAGGAAAAATGAAAATTAAATTATTTACGGATCACTGCACGCTTCATTTTTTTGAAGTGAAATTAAAATTGATGTAATATAAAAAGGGCGTTATTAATGTTAAACTGAAGTTTGTTGTGTTAACTAGATTCTATCAATAATACGAGGAAATAATTAAATCGCAATATCTGAATCTGAAGGCAAACTAAGTAACATCGTGACGCAAGTGACTGAACTTAGAAAGCAATGAGGAAACAATATTCTATCGATGACACAGTACTTAAAACTGTTAACAATCAAGAGACATTAACCCTTCAGGGATTCCAGCGACTGCAGAAAACAACTTCGCCAATTATATACGACCGCTTGCCTCATCATACTCCACGGCAAGAAACTCGTCAGTTCATTTTTTCACATGCTACGTAATCAGACAGACTAACTTCGAGATAAAATTATGAATCATTACTTCTTCTATGACTAACCTTTAAGATGCAACGAATTTGCAACCAATTCCATTGGAATTATAATTGAAATTTTATAATATGTATATTTCAATATTTATTGTAATTCAGTATTTATTTTCGTGTGTATCTTTTCTTATATACAGCAAATAATGTTTTATTAATTATTGGTTTATTTATTGTTGTTATAATAGTTTTTGTGAAAAATTATGTGTAAGTATTACTTATAATTAGTTTTAAAATTATATTATTTTATGTTCCGTTTTTGTCTTTCGTGCATTTGTTTCAGCCGATATTTACGTTCAGGACACAATTTATATTTATGTTCTTTTGCCACAGTATACAAGAATCAACTAAAATGTCTTACTATTGTAAATTTTATATTCACGATTTAATGAATCCCCAGCAATTTACCGGGGTTTTAAAATGTTACCTAATTACCGGTAATAGAAAAAGTCGATAAATTTGTAATCGATAACTGCAAACACTGGCGATATTCTGAGAAACATAATTTAGCTTTCAATGAAGGGTTTTCAAGGTATCCGAAATTATTTGCTTAATTATAATGTATAGTGATTGCACGCACACGTCCCTAGCGAGTGGGGAAAACGTTTATTTCAACGCGGTCCTAATAGGCGTGCCGACAGCGGGACGGGGGCGTCCTTCGGACGGACACGTCGTGTCCCCTCTTCTTTTCCACACTTATTTGCGATGTGCGTCTCCCGGAGAGAATGTTAATGTTAATGTTAATGGCGTGATGCAAGAAACCCGAAGCCGAGTCACGCTCGGCATTCCCGGGGTGGGGAGGGGAACGGACTTAGCTCGGGGTCGGCAATCCGCGGATTACTCCCCCCCGCCGCTCCTCCGAGTCCTCCTTTCAGACTGCCCGTTGGACCTCGCATCCAGGGGAAAAAACCCGGGACGTTTCTTCGTTCCCACCCGAACATTAGTGACATCATGCACGCTCAATTAAACACCGCCGGACCTCCAACGGAAATAATTGAATGGTTACTTCTTCACGAGCACCCCCCCCCCTCACCAGCAGGAGATTTTACAAGAAACAGTAAACATTTAAGCATTCCTTTGACTTCTCCGGAACATTAGCGTGCAGTTAAACGGTGACATTTTAAACCGGCTGACGGTCAGGAAGGCGTCCCTCGAGAAATAAATGTATAACATTTACCGTAACATAGAAAAAAGCATATATACGATTATTATTCTCCCGAACATTTTTAAATATAAATAGTTTCAATACTTTAATAATTATGTTCGTAACCAGAGAGCACACTGTATTGAGTAAGTTGTTAAAAAGTAAAATTGAAAATCGGTTTATCCCGTCGGCCTATGTTTGTTTTATACCGTCCCGTATACAGCGCCAGTCTAAAGTGAGGTAGCTGGGGAGGTGGAGCGAGCGGTACTAAATTACCGGGCACGTGTCCTGTGCCACCCCCCCCCGCGCACCGAATGGAAACCGTATAGCGTTATAAACGTTTAAATATGGCGCCGGTGCTAGCCCTCGGTCCCGCTCGACGAGCTCTGCGATATTTATACGGTCCTCTGGCGGCGGATACAAAAAGATAAGCGAGAGCGAGAGAGAGAGAGAAAGAGAGAGGGAGAGAAACAAAGAATAAAAGAGAAATAAACGAGACAGGGCAGCGTTTTAACACGCTCGGCCCCATCCGACAAGCATATTATCTGAGAAAAGTGTCCCTCTAATGCGCTCCAACTCGTCGTCCCGGCCCTTTTGTGCCTAAGGGCTCTGTCAATACGGGGGGAAACGTGGCGGCCCATATTTATATACCGTAGCTGAAGTAATGGACCCATTCTACTGTTACAGGTGCATGTAGCGGCCTCTACTGAAGATGTGTGACTTCACATTCAAACAATTTAAGTATATTATCGCTTAGTGCGCACGTCGGTTATCCATTACCTCAGGTTTTCCAGCCTTGCCATTATACTGTGATAAGCAGTGTAGCATTAAGGATTTAACTGCGCAGCAAGTTCCAGAAGTATGCACATAGTTACCAAAGAGATAACTTCCGGCTTAAAACGACTGGATTTAATGGAAGCAATTACAACAACCCGAAATGCGGATTTCAGAAATATAGTTAAGCGTCGGGCCTCATTATAACACGAAAAATTACATTTCATGACTACGCATAATTCGTAGAACATAGGAAGATAATAATTTTCTGCCATTAAATTTTAAATTATATTTAACCGACATTAAAACGTACAAGTATAACCTCCTATAAGTGCCAAATGAGGCCTCTAAAAATATAAATCACTATAATTTGCGAATTAAAATGTGCCACAAGTAATATCAAACAGATCCTATTACGCTAAATACGTTTTCTAAATTATGTATGAGAATATACAAAAGGTACCAACACGATGTATGCTAAAATGAAATTTATTTCTACACTATTATTGATGACAGGAGAACCTTCACTGTAGACATCTAAAGTATATACAAGGGATGTGGGACTTAGCGGCTCAAATAAAAGTTGTTGAACATGTCCCACTCCTTACTAATTGATGAAAATTTATCGCCTGTTCGAGACTGGAAAACGGCCCCACAGAACAGCGGGCCGGCGACATGAGGAAACCCCGCCGAAATTGGCATCCCAATTCAAGCCACCACCGAGGCAGGGAACAACCTAAATAAATTAGGACGCTAATGCGGAAACAATGGCCCTAAAAGGGGCTGGCCCGGCCCCATCAACCCTTTGCCCGCAATTCACAGGCCGCGGGTACGTAGAACTTGGCAATAAAAATAGCGGCCTCACTCCTTCACTCGAACTTAAACCTAATATTCAACAGACCATTTCATAATTAACTCTTCCATGGAGTCCGTCAGCTGTACTCCCGACTGTGGCCGGCTAAAATAAAATATATTTCTTCTAAAATGTAAACTGCAGCGAAAACCAACGGCTGGGGCTTCCACATTTGTAACCACGAGACCTTGGACAAGCAAGGGGTTTGATATAGTTTGTAATATCAATACAACCAATCGAAGAAAAAAATGTCCCGGACTTCGATAGCGGGAAATGAAAGAATTGGAGAATTAAACGTGAGCAAGAAGTAGCGAATAAAACGGTGACGATAAATCGGGCGTAGAATAGATGGGCCCTCCTATTATTTTCTACGGCACGTTAGTAACGATCCGCAATTGTACTCCCTACAGTCACTTTATCACAAGAAGCGACTGCTCTTAATACGTTCGAGTACTTCCGCCTGACCCAGAAAACTATTAGTGGGACAAAGTTAGGAACAAGAGACAGTAAGAGAAACAGAACTACATGGCGACCTTGCAATTTCCCTTCCTTATTCTACTACCAGTAATGTTTATTCCAAGAAGACCTTATTCGCATTGAATTAAATATAAACTGTTTAGCGTTTAGTCATCTATTCAGCTGTGATCATCAAATTATAGGACTGCTAATATTTGGTCTCCGAACGCTAGGGACAAGAATTACTACTTGCAATAATCATTGATTGACTTCTTACGGCTCGAAAATTTAATTAGTCACCAGCACCTATAATTTCTAAATTCAATGTATAATAATTGTTTAATTCAATTTCTTAATGGTTATTTAAATTTCAATAAGTTCATAAATAAACATTTAAACTGGTTAATTACATATGGTAGAAGGTATTTCGAGGGAATTTTCGAGGATGTCGATTGCTTAGTAAACTACACATAGCTAACGACTATACTTGAAGGAAATATGTAGTCAATATTGCAAATACATTTTTTCTACAATAATAAACATTCTTTTTTTAATACCATCATAAGTAGGGTCAAAATTAATTTTATAGGAATATAAATGTTGGCATACATTTGTAGGCATATACCGTCCAAATATCTTTTTCGCAAAATTTCATTAAGGATATTAATGGAGGTATCAGTCTTTGAACATTATTTTTACGGAACGGAGGGGACATTAAAAGGGGGAATTTACGTTTGAGTTAATGACTCCGATAAATTAACAAGGGGAGTACTTTTGAAGATAAGACGGCGGACCAACTACTAAAGCAACTCCGACAGTCTTTTTCGAGGGGCAGCGCCCCCAACGGCCATTTTATGGAGGTTCGGTCCGCTCCATAAAATGTGATAAACTCAAATGACCGCGGGAGATCGGCTCCGAATTTCCACATTTGGCGACTTGATTACCCGCACTAAATCCTTTCGGTTACGCTCTGCATTCAATCAGTATCGCATACGACGACCGGACGAAACATTTAAGATCGGGTCTAATAAAATAAAATTAATAAAGAATAAAATTTAACGAGCGAGTTGGAAAAAGTACAGCAAGCGTACGAGTGCATGCGCCGTCATTCGCCATTTTGCAGTAATCAGCGACATGGAAAAGTCGAAAATACTCGGGAATATAAAATAAAATGTCAGGCCGGTCGTCAAATTTATACGACGTATGTAAAACCACAAGATTGAATACATAACAAAGCCAATTCTACAGTGTTTGTAGAAATCCTAACTAGGGTTTCTGAAAAATATCACAGCCTTTCGACTTGCACAAGAAAATATTCGGCCACCTGCACTTGTATCAAGGTGTATCGAAATTTGCACTGTTACACTACTGGCTCTAAGGAAAACAGAAGTATATCCGACGATTTACTGAAGACTAAATCTCCTCACATGGAAAATTAAACTCAGGGGATGCCCTGTTGTGTTCATGTTAAACATGGGGGTAGGAAAGTAATTACCTAAAAGGAGATTCTATAATCAGTTATACGTGTACAATTCACTTCATATACTGAAAATAAGCGGATTCGAATTCCTAACAACAAATGTACGTGTCACATGTAACGATATCAATGTGTTTAATTTTAGATTTAAGCAACTAAGACAAACTACGATCTTGTGTGAAAACGTTTCCAACTGGAATTTGGACAGTACACGGAGGAAAATCTCAATTAATAATTGATATCTTAGGAGAGTAACTTCTGAAGATCTTATGATCGAAGTTCAAATGACTGCGGTCAAAGCGACTTGTCAGATAGGCTTATCTGCGGTTCATTGGATAAAATTACAGACGTCTAATGTTTGGACCTCCCTCTTGACCCTGCCATCTTAATATTGTATGACGCAGTCTGAGCAGTTCTATTGGTTATATGGTAATTGACAGTTACAACGAAAACCCATAAAGAAAGTCGTAAATGGAGCTAAATTATCTAAGCTAAATAAGTCACCATCCACGAGTTTTTATTTTTCAAAATTCTTTCGGAAGAATACATACTTTGCTTATATTTATTTCTAAATAAGATACAGTCTTCTACTGAGACAAGAGAGTTAGAATAAAAAATAATGAACTGGGGGAGGGAAAATTCAAATTCATCTGGACTAATCTTAGTGTACAGACATCCAGGATTACTTTCGGAAATTCAAGGAAAAAAGGAGAAGAGCAAAGAGGGTTAGTCAACAAACGTATCCAGCCGAATCGAGAAAGGAAACCTAAGGTTTGATTAAGCGAACGGAGTTTATAGACTGGTGTGACCTTTGGCCCTTGGCATTACCACCGGATCTATTAGGCTGAGCCTTCTCAACTCAATCTAACCCACATCTACAGTGTATTACCCCCACGGGGAATAAACTTTCCCCGTGGGTTGGTTTTCTAGGTTCGAATCTATAGCCCTTCAATAACAGTTTCTGTCTGAATTATGTCAATGTGGACATCAGGAGTTTAATGGAAAACTCAGTAGAGATTTATTTTAATTTGTTGGTTTCTATGTTAAACAAAGTCATCTCTGCACAGGTTATATGGGAAATGTAGGAAAACAGTGCATCCTAAGAAAATCTATATATTCTATTTTCCCTAGATTACATTTCAACTATCGGAAATTCGTGGTAATTAGAAATAAGGATGTATAAATCAATAAATAACATGACAGATAACCGAAAGGGTATTTCTGAGTTACGCATACGAGTGATTAAGCACAATAGGTAATCGGTGAGTTTTGCATGTATAATATGCATTGGGACATAAATATGTATAATATTAAGTAAATGTAACAGAATTTATGAAATTGTATTATTACTAGTACAACATATAAGTCATATATGTTTATATGTAAACGCTGACCGGTAAATATTTCTTCTCAATAACCACAGAAACTTATGTACTCTGGGATAAACATGTTCACACGAGTACAAAACACTCAGAAATTTATGCTCAAATAGATTTTCAGAAGGTGTGTTACGATGCGTTGACTTCAAAAAATAAAATGTCAAGTCTACCCACCATTACGCGACTGAATTTATGCTGGTCGCTCGAACCATTACGCTCCTGTCACATTAATTTTCCCGAAGCGATAGAGTACCAAGCCTTTTAGGGTTTTCCACACGTTCTTCCTGTTTAGCTGTTCTATATTAACACATGTATACCTAATTTATATTTTTGACCAGGGGCCACTGGTAAAACCACATGACCAGATATTCTTTGAATGTCTTACTTATGATGGCAGTATACCCAACTACCCAAGAAGAATAAACTAAATCTAGAACATAAATGATTTGCGAATACCCTTAGGGGGACTAGTTTTACCCGATGGGATAGTACTTTATTCGGGCCTTGGTATGAGGGGTGAACTGGAGGGTAGGTGGGTTAATACCGGAAAGTGGTGGTGCCACAGATGTGAGTGAGACTCAAGGGCTGTCCGAACCCACCTAATATCGCTCTCATCCCTTCCCTTACTCTCCCTTCTACCCGTCCACTCTAATTTAATAATTTAGATCGAAAAAACCGTTCAAAGAACCAGGGGTTGTCGACCCCTGAGAGGCCAGCAGGAGATCTCTCACTTACTTCCTTAAAACACTTACGTCCTTTTTTTATCTTGCAAAAAGCCTCCCTCCATTAGACTGCCCGTCTCCTTCCCTAGCCCGACTCCACCTCTAATTCATGGAAAAAAAACTACGAATCTCCCGCTCGTTACGTAGATTTTCCTCCTTTCTCGGATAAAAGCGTCAGAAACGTCGAGCGAATGTCCCCGCGACGGACGCCTCAAAATACGTTCCCTCCGAGGGAGACATCTTCTCAAAAATATCCGTCTGTCAACTACCAGGGTAGAGGAATTATTACGACCCGCTTTCTGTCAAAGTCGTCCCAGGAAAAGCGACATTATATCTCGCTGAAATCCGCTGGAAAACTCGTACACTTCCCTGCCGTCAAAATATTCGCTTGTATCGACTAAAACATAAATGTTAACGTCTTGAACATTATTATTTGATTACAGTGTATATATACATATATAACCGACACATTACCAGAGCAACTAAGGGTAGGCAGGGCTTCATCGGTAGCTTAAATTATGTAAGATGGGAGAGAAGACCAATTCAATGTTGGTTAAGACAGAATAAGACAAAATAATATTAATAAAACAAAATCGTAACTATAAGATTGAGGAATTACGTTTTAATTCGGGTTATGATATTTTAAGACGAAAAGTTCATGTTAATCAATCTCCCCTCTTTAATAAGTAAACACAGGCCTTAATTGGCGCGTTCCTAAGCCATTCACCCGATTTGCGAGAGTTAAAGATTTCAAAACCTCAACACCTTATTTATCACAAAGCTCCGACCAATAGTAACGCTTTCTTAATAAATAAAAATATTTAAACGGTATCCCGTATTATGCGTATCCTAGGGGACTTCAGTGTCCTTTACCTTGGGAAGTTATAGAACAATTCTTGAACCGATAAAATATTAATCCGGTTAATAATCCCCGCCCCCGCCCACCAGTCTTCCAAGATGTAAATAGCTAAGGTCGGACCCCGGGTAAGGAGCTATATTGAGTTATATTCTTAGCAAAGTTGGGCCATGAATAGTTTATCAGGTCAAAATTGTTAGCTGCCAACCCAACTTGTTTGAAACTCGACTCCCCACCAAGCCGCCAGCCCGCACTGAGTCGTAAATTGGGCTTCGAAGGGTGGGGGAGGCCTCAAGGAGGAATGCCTCCCTCACGCTCTGCTCATAACCCTACGTATAAATCACTCCTAGTTTAAGGAGAAGGGCAAGCTCCAAGTATCTAACATAATTCCCCGCGCAACGTAACAGCTTAATAATCCCAATTTTCGCCAAATCCGATAAATGAGGACATTAATAGCCGGTATGTGCCGGGCTTATCACAACGCGAATGGCTGCCAGTTCTTTCACTGAATACACCTTACCCAGAAGACTCTATGCTCCCTTCAAACTGTAAATCAATGTATTCGCTTATACAGAAAACCAGGTTGAAAGAGACGCCAACATAACGGAAGTAAGATTCTACATTGTAGTCTCGATACACGTGCCAATATAAATCCCGGAATAAACCCGTAGCAATAGTTTTATAGGGAAATTTAATATACGAAACCAAAGATGAGTGAATGAAATCAAATTAAGTCCTGGGATTTTTTGTTTTGTATTGCAATTGTCCTGGTTATTAAATCAAATTTCAATACATTTTAAATTGTTATAAATTCCAATATTTTTTCTCCCTAACTTAATTTATATTAAGCTAGCAATCAGCTTCAAGGGCTGTGACGCGCTGAACCGGTGTGCTTATATCAAAAAAATATTGTAACAAATATCCTGTATATAGAAAACGAAATAACGATTTTTGTAAATTCTAAAATGCTAATATTTCTTGAGAAATTAATATATAAAGAAGGCCTGATGGTCTTTTATTACTTTTAGCGGGAAATTAAACTCAGTAATTCCATTCATAAATCTAGTCGTGATAACAAAGGTTCCTACCCCTATTAATGGAACAGGGGGACCTCCTTCCACTCTTAGTTTAAAATGAGAATTTCAAATTGATTTGGAGCGAATTAAATATCACATATGCCGCTTTCTGAAGTTCTTTTTAATCATCGCATGAATAATAAATAAGAGCTTATAACCCACGGAATATATAAGAGTATATAAGTTGGGCACTCGCGTGGAAACCATAACGGGGCCAGTTTGAGAAAAGAGGCGAACTAATTTAGGCATCTATTAAAAAAAAAAATTGCGTTAGAATATTCAACAGTCGTTGAATATTTAGCAATTCTTGCGACATCTGGCCCAGATTTCTTTATTTTCATATATTTTTAATTCGTTCCATGCTAATATTCTTCGTGTGAAGGCATAATAAAATGGTAGGCCTATAGAATACAGCTCAGAGAGTGGGATGCCACTGTAATTCTAAGCGGGACCAATTTTCCCGGCGATCGAAGAAATCGGGATATCATCTGAACAGCCGTTCAGTACGGGAAAACCTTCTACTTGGAAAACCATCCATTAAAAGTTTTATTTTTAAATACAGCTCCCATTTATATTTGTTTAATCAGAGCACTCAAACTGCAATTTAAAAAAAACCGACATATAAAGGCGCGACATTGTTCAAAAATGGGTCAAGAGAGTAAAAACGTATTACTGTTAAACAATAAGGTTTTAAACAAGAGATCTAACTATTGAGGATAACTAGAATAAAAATTATTTTCTGGGGTTCAATAAAAGAGCTGAATATGTTTGGAAACTAAATAAATAATAGCACAGAACTTAATATAAGAATTAATACGTTAGTTCGAAATCTAAAAGTTTATGTCTGTTTATTGTGTCTTAATACTTTACACGGTAGTTCATTTGACATTCACTCCTCGTCTGAAAATACGCCGATCCGATGAAATTCTATTTTCAACAATATCCGGCTTTATCCTCGGACTTCCTTTGCGAGAACTTGGAGTTCCCTTCGGGAGGTAACACATACAGCACATCTCATATTCAATGTGCATATCTGACATTTCTTCGTATCCCTGAACTGTTTTGACACGGTTCCCCGACGACAAAGATCTCGAATCCTGACACTAGCAAATCTTATAAGCATCTAAGAAATCACACAGATTCACTCGGTTCATAGTCTTCATAACGCTCTGTAAAACCCAATTATTACCGCCATAATTAAACTTTGTAGGTTATCGTCGTTCTTTAAATTTAAATATGCTAAAATTTAGAGTCATGAGCCCTTCCAACTTAATCAGTAGACATTGGTAGCTGAAGGAAAACTTTTGTGCGACACTAACGAATCGAATTTCTGGTTCAATGAAATTGACACATTTCAGCGAGTTTAAGAGCGGTGAGGTTCGCATATTTAATGAGAGCAGGTTAGGGGTAAGCAGTTAGTGAAGTTAAATTTTCCAATACGGAATCGAATTTCAATTGCAAATTTAAAAAAATACAGATAAATTTTGATTGGAGTCAATGACAACGAATATTAATGAAAGTCCGATAGACTGTCTTTATACTGTAAATGGTACTGTATCCTTCCAATGAAAGTAAAAATGCGACTAGAACTTCAAACGCAGAAACAGGGTTATGCCGCGAGAAGAAAAATTTAGTCAAATAAGATTTCAATTTCACCGGAATCCCATGCGACGCGAGGAATTGAAACGCTGACCTAATTCTTCGTTGCGGACGAGGTGTGGAACGAGGAAAGTTCATTTCGGTTATCTCATAAATTACCGAAAATAATCCGAAAAATGAAAGGATCACAAATTCTCGAGTGAAACCCGGTACAAAAAAGAATAATCTGAAGAGAGCTGGAATTGGGTAGCGAAATATTAGACTTATTAAAATTCCACCGTACAACTCCGCCCCCGCCACCACTCTCCACTGTCACCGCTAATAAGATGAAGACTGAAATCCCCTCATAGGAAATGAGTAAATTTATAAAATGAATCGAATATGCACATTCCAGAAACACGCCTACCCTAATTTGAACGTAGTCTAAATAATACATATATAACTTAAACTTTGTGTATGCCTGAATATATACGTTAGCACACTGCAATATATTACTATATTACTTATTCAAGATGATTTGTTTGTACACTTGCCGAACTTTTAAGATCCTCCACCATTCAAAAATCTATTACATTATTTCGCATGGCTCATAATAGCACGAGCAGGGGGCAAAGACCAGCGCAGTCAAAAATACCAGACTGAGGATTGACTTATAAAAATACGACTCGCTATAGAGTGTATGTGTGACATATGTATAACCAGTTAGCAAGAAATAAAGAGCCATTAAATCGATTGAAGATTCGGGCAAAACTTTACCTGAATTCCAATTTCACGATTGGTAAGACTGAAAAGGGAGTTCCCCCCTCTCCTCACTGGTCTATTTATGCAATAATCAGTGCCCCTCTTCAATCTCTTATTAATATTCTCCGAGACTCTTCGAGTGGAATTTCCGCCCCCGGTTGAGGCGGAACAAAGCGCGTTTTAATTACTCCCCGGAGTAATCTAAAACCTTCAACTATCTTCAAGAGGGATCTTTTTATTATATTTAGTAAAACTTGGGCGAAGCTCGAAACTGTTTACAACCTCTAATGTGGTACCGCAGTAACGAAAACGTTTCTGCCGTAGCCTACTGGAAATCATCGAACACGTGAACCTTCAAAAGATTATTTCTTGGGATAATTTTCATCACGATAAATTTTCAGTTTCCATAAATTAATTACACCGTCTCAACAACAGTCCAGTGTAAAATAACCATAATCGTCTATTCGAAGTTATGGCTTTTGAAAATTAGTACCCGCAATGAAAAAAATCAAAGAACAATTACAAATTTGTAGTATCGTGGGATCTCAAGAATCCCTCGAAAAAGAAGATCATAGGAGAACTCGTTAATCGTGTAGCGCTGTTTAATGTGGCAGTAAACGGCACTATCACCCCTCTGAACTCCTGATACCACCGACTCGCTTGATGTCTTGGAACACCACATCAATGGAATAGACTTGGTTGAACGTACGTCAGGAAATACTTGATTAGCACATGCGATTAAATTCTGAGCCATGTAATAAAACTCTAATTAGGCAAAGAATTTCATGACCCTGTTGAGATAATTACACCAAGTTCCAGTGAATTGAAAATTTTGGAGTCATTTTTCAGTACATAATTGCTATTACAGAAGAAAAATAGAGCGAAGAAATGTTTCAATATGATACAACCAGTCTGGTTTCTAGTGAAGAAGAACACTATTGGTGGAGAGTCCTATAATAATTTGTAAAGTCGGTAATACAATTATATAGTGATATTTTAATGTGATTGTCCTAGGACAAACCGCGTTTCGATTACCCAAATGGGCCCAACAATATCCACAGAAAATGGAAGCGCTTGCGCGGTTGAATTATGTTGTTATCAAGATAATTTATTACAGTGGCCAAAACAAGCCAAGACGTTTACTAACAGAAGGATATTCGGTTGGTGGATCAATGTGGTCGCTAACAGTGGCCGACATCTGTCCTCTCCTCTTCCACACTCCCGGAGGTAACGCCGTCGAAATCGACCCCAACAGGTATAACGTATCGCCCACCTAAACGTATCATTCCTATCTTGGACAAAGAGGGAATATCGTCAGACAGAAGGGCCATATCGCGAGGCACAATGACAAGTACGAATTTACAAGACAGAGGTAAAATGACAAGTAAAACAATAACCAGTACAGTGGAAGATTCGCTATATTAGGAGTGTCTAAGCTGGAAATATATTAAGCCTAGGATTAGATCAACCTTAATTCACATAGTGTACAATACAGTAGCTCATACAACTTTCGTAAATTAGAAAACGTAAAAACAATACGCGGGAAGACTGAAAACCGAGTACATCAATTTAATGAGCACAACTACCTATGCACTCCATCCGTTTGCTTCTACATACTTTTTTAATATAAGTAATAATATAAGTATATATACTAACGACGGTATAAAATATAAATGTATACAATCAATTAGTAACTATTAACTATAAAATAATCAGTAAGTATAAAATAAGGGAATCGGGTTAATGGCCTGCCGGATAATCCAGGGATGACTTCCCGGGTGCTTTAGGCAAAGTTTACCTTTCAATAAATAAATGTTCTCGTGAAAGCTTCCGAAGAGAAATATAAACTCAAGTTTGAATGTGTTTTAGAGTGTATAAGAGTATACAGGGCGAAGCATGATAGTCAAGACTTTCGATGGCTTCCGAGCATGTCAGAACGGAAACAAATTTTACTGGGAAAACCACTCTTCAAAACTTTTCAAGAATCCTTGCGTTCAGAAAAGGAGAAAAATTAGCAAATTTAACATTTTAATTTCATAATCAGAACGTAGAAATATCTGAATCCATAAGAAAATTCTTATTTTTTTGTTCTAAATTCCTTTCTAGTCCTTTGAGTAACTAATATGAACCATTATTTTGTTAATATTTAAGCCCATATTTATATAAAGTACTTTGCCTTTCCGCAATTTGCGCCTAAAGGGAAGAAACATGATTCACGAAAAACACTCTTTATCTAGTACAAAATGGACTCAACAATTAGCAGAGGTTCCGCTAAATTTAATTTCACTTTAAGACAGCAATATTACCGTTTTGGCGTCGAGAGAGAAAAATTATACTTTACGGATTCCAGGCGCATAACATGCATATATACACAAAATAAATGAATGCAATATCAAGGCAAGTATTGTACATGGGGGAGGGGACGGTCAGTGAATCTACCTGTGTCATTCACGCACGGATTCATAGAGAAGTAAATAGGGCGAAAGAAAGGCAAGTGATGCGAAATAAAAAAAGAAATGTAGCGAACACGGGATTAGAGACATAGAGTTGGGAAGAGATTGGGAGTCAATATAACTGGATCAATGACAAATTGAGAGGCTGTCGGGCGGGATTTAATCAAGCTCTCTCTGGGCGGGACGCACCTAAATTAAACTAGCGAGCGAGGAGGGTTTTCCAATAAAGCGTAGGGGGCGGGGGCTGGCAGGAGGGTACGCCCGGCTCCAGGTCTGGCTCCGGTTCCACGCCCCCGCTGACATAAGCAACGACTAACGAACGAAAACATGCACATGTGCACGACGGACAACGCCAGCCTACAATACCCCGCCGACCCACTCGATTCCGCCGCTCCACTCTACAACCTCATTGAAGGAGACAAATTTCAATTAGGCATACTCCACCAACCAACCCGGAGGGGAGATTTCCCGTCACTGTCAGTAAAAACAAAATCCCCTATAGTGCAGGGGGGACGATCAAGTCTAAACAATATTACACGGGATAAAACTGTAATCGATGAAATTGTAGAGTTTGTTAATAGTCATATCCAATAATTCCATTCTCAGTGGTTTCCCATCAATGGGGACTAATCAAAGGGGACTCTCTAACCAATATGAATTCAGATATTTGAAAACTACATCTGCCTCCTTAGTCGACAACAACAACAACAGAACAAGAACTAGAAATAGAACAAAACATTATACAGGAAGTATATACACCGGTATCTTTATAACAATTTGCATACACAAAACTTGGAAACTGCAAGTAGGTTGCCTCGGCGTAGTAGTATCTCTTTAATCGACCGTAGACTATACGGGAGAAAAGCTGCAGAAAGTTCGAGCGTCATCTAAATGCATATGTGTGCCCAACTCCGAACTAGCGCCTATCTACCCTGTCGGCTTTCCACATCTCGCTTGGTATCTCTCTAGTCGTGTCGAGTCCCTCACCCCCTCCGTTCAAACTTTTACCGCATCAATCTCTTTCTCTCGACCCGAAAGCTGGCTCCCTCACCCCCTGAATGAATTTCGCGCCTAAATATAGCGTAAACATTTTACTGGAATGGACTTTATAAAATTCGGAACAATCCTTTTGGCCCACCCAACTTCATAATTTCAGTTGAACACGCCTCCAACAGTATTAAACATCCATAAGAACAACCAAAGGAGTCCACTAAAGCGCGTTGGAAATGAGTGTTTTCTTTTTCATATATTTTTCAAGTGAATCACCTTGAACGCACAATCTACTGAGTGTGTCCATTAGTGCAAGTAGGTTGCGAAGCTTCCCTACATCAACTCGCTACAAATAATATTACAACTAATAAATTTCAGATTACGTTTTCTTACAGATTAATATGCATGAAACAAAAATTAAACAGTTTCCACAAAGGTGTTCTACACTAGTGAGTTTAGTAAGTAGTAGAGTAATCATGTGCAACGAAATAGCAACGGAAGGTATTCCGTTATACAGATAATTATGCTATGCGTTATAACCTGGAGCACAAATGTTATAAACGTTGTCTTAATGTTTGTTTTACTAAGTCATTATATACCGTATCTAAGTCCGACGGACAATATTAAGTTGAATACATTATTGCACAACCGTGTTTCGTATTCGTGAAGCTTTTAAATATTTTTTTAAACATCAATATTATCTTATTACGCCAGAATAGCTAATTGTTTTGCTGAGGTAAATGGTTACGCGCAAAGGGTGTCCCCGATTTCTTTTCAAAGGCGTTTCAAAAATACGCCCAGAAAGCCCTCAGTGAGGGGGGAAAAAGTAGCACGTATTGATTGTGGGGAAACGGTACCCGTCATCGGAAGATTCCGTTGCACGAAACCAGACTTTCCCCCACGGGGCCCCCCCACCCTATTGTTCATTGCCCGCAGCGCGAAACACACGGATTATCGACAATCGAGTCCATTTCAAGAGCAGTGACGGACATCACGAGTTTCGGAGAACGTTCCACTTTCACAAGAGAAACACTGAAGCTACAGCAAAACATGCCCGGAGGAGTCGGACAAACAACAAATAATGAAGGCCTCAATAGGATACCAACAAAAAACGAATAGTGACCAACCTGTATTTTACAATCGTGTGAAAACATTTTCAATTTCAGAATTTTGCACCTAATGGAACGAGGCAAAAGTTTTACACTCAGGCCATATAACAGATAAAGTAAAGTTTTGTTTTAGTTTCCCAGAAATAATCGGTTTTTACTTCTGTATGTCAATAAAATACAATTTGACTACAAGACTCCAATTTGGGGATCCGCGAGAGTTTCGACAACATAATACATAAAACGGCGCAAACAAAAACTAATTATTCTAGAATTTTATAGACCACAAAGTCAAAGATTAAAAAATAGCCAAAATTCCATAACACATTATATATGTTCTAATACTCCTAATACATTATTAGAAACATTTCCATTATGAACCTTCGAATTTTGTTAAAGAAGGAAAATGATTGGAAAGGTGTTGGGATAAGGGACTGGGAAAAGCTGAGAAATATCTGTTGCTGGAAACCAGGTATATAAGTTGGCGGTTAGCTCTATTTCTCGCAAACCTATATATTGGGTGTCATTCTCGATCGCAATTAACTGGGCTTGGCCCTACCCCCTTTACACGTAACCCGTCTTATAGTTGGTTTCCTACCCCAGTTTCATTTTCCATCGCTGTCCCATGCAATGCCGTATAAGTTAATTTGAAACATTTGGCAGCAAATTGGTTCCGACCGTCACAGAAGAAAAACGTGCCGCGAAGTTGAAGAAAGTAAAAATTGGCGTAGTCATGGGAGTAATCATCCTAATATAATAAGCATTAAAATGAAATATTACAATTAATATTTAACAATTCGATTCAAAATAGTCGACTAATACACATTTTTCATTTTAAAAACAAGTTTAAGGTTATATTATAAGAATAAATGGGTAGTTTTTTAGATTCATTGAATCTTATAAGATAGAAATAACATAAGAATGTCGGTCTCGATAGAAAAGATATGAAGCGAACATATGGAATCCTCACAGGCTTATCCCCGCATTTCTAAGCCCGGATTCCCAGTAGTTGGTCAGTCCAAATTCTGTAGGGATGAGGGGTAATTGAATGGAAATTCTGAAGTCGCTGGCGATGGAGTCCGGACATAGCTTCAGCGATTAGTGCGATGTAGCGTAAATGCATTGCAGGTTCGATTATCCGTAGGCGGACCGAATAGGGCATTTCAGCTGATTAAAAGTGCTCATTCCTGTGTAATCGTTGGATTTCAAGAACATTCCAGGTTTCGATTATTCAGTCCGCCTCACAGTGCACAATAAATGTACAAAATACAAATGGGGTTTATGACACTGTACAGTAAAAAAAAGTATTATATAATGTCGGGCGAGAAATAGTGTCCGGAAATAAGATGGCATCAACCGACTGAAGACATGCAATCTAATTGGATCCACCTCTCGATTAGAGCTGGCACCGTTCGCGTCTTACGACCCAGTTCGGGTTGTTACACACATCTGTCGTGCTAACAGTAAACGTTAGACAGAATGGGCGGATCGTTTCGAACCCCACAATCGGATATCTGTTAACTTCAGAACAGAGCGATTAACCTAACCTGTCTCTTAGATGCCGTTGACATTTTGTCCAATTGCAGGGGTATTAATTAATCACCTTTAAGCGATAACAGACAGGATGACCCACCAACATGCTCAGGACCAGTCTATAGCCATAACAAATCAGCGAATGGACCCAAATGAATTATGGTATTCCTTTCCCTCTCGTACCGGATTCAGCTTGTGGCAAAAAGTCGTGCCCTGATTGGGTTCAGGAATAGAGACGGTGGTTTGAATACCTAGGGGCGTAAATAACCTGTCACGGGCAACACTATTAATATCGGGAAATCTTAATAATGCTTCCTTTCTTCTCTATGTTACCCTCAAGAAATATTAATCAAAAACAGTTTTTAATAAGAAATAAAACCTGGAAAAACGTTGAAACAAGCCCCGCAATTTGTACTATATATAAATTGTTAATAGTCTGATATAATACGCAAGAATAATGACTAAATACTTGCACCTATAAACATTTTTAGCCATCACTGTGAATACTGGATGGAGAACAATGAATCGCCTATTAGTGGCTGTAAGCAGCTGCGCGGCTAATACGGTCGAGGGGGGGATCCGTTGCGCCTGTTATCTGTTGACGTGACCTCCCGGCTTAGCCGTAGCCTGTTCAGGCAGTAAATTTTATGAAAGCGTCTTACATTAAGTTTAAGGCCCCCCGGACCCGACCGCATTATTCTCCGGCAACACTGCACGGTACACGAAGTACAAGTACAGACACACGTGCACACGTGCAGTAACGACATAATTCGTCCCGCGGTCGGCAATAATTCTTGTGTTTCTGCCTCCTTTTTTTCCCTTAACAAGACATAACCCGCGCGTCTGATTCAGTCCATCATAAAGCCATAAAAACACTTTGTGCATATAAAAATGTGCACATTGCTTGTTTTTCACAAATCGAATAAATAAAGAAATAACCTGAATTGTCACTAGTATCAGTGGCTGGCTTCCGGTGAGATCGCGTCTCGATACGGGAAAAATATCGGTTAGCCGTGATCGACCCCCCGCTGTTCCGGGGTTTTTCCAGCTTTGAAAACCAACCGAGTGAGTCTCATTCAATGGGGCCCTCCATTGCCCATGTCGGTCGTCTAATTTGCAGTGGGACTACTACTTATTTAGGTAAATTTAATATCAGTATTAAATTGTAATAATAAATTTGCTAACTTTTGCGGTTCCTACTGCTGACCGTACCTATTCAGGTATCTATTGATTGGCAAAAAAAATTATTGGCAAACTGACGCCACAATAGAAGTTGGAGAAAATGATAGAGCGGCGTCTGTCCTACTAGACGACAGGAATGACAACCGTCGTCAAAGTTTATCTTATTAGCCAGCGTTTGGAGGTCGTTTAAAGCTCATTACTAGGGTGGCGGTGTTCGCACCTTAGACTTCTGATAAGCGGGGCCCGGCTCTGTCAGTTAATGGAGCACACACGGAACAGTCCTCATAGGGAGCTACTAGGTACATTTCAACTCCAGGTGCCTTATCTCGGGGCTTTTTATTGTGTGTCACCCACTTCAAACCCTAATGGGCCCGTCTCCGCTCCCCCCCCCTAACCGCGCTACGCCGTTTGTTTCTTTTTGTTCACTCCAATCTGTTCCACCTCCCCCATACACATTACATTAGCAGGCTCTGAACGGTTGCACCGATTTGTAGAAACACAAAGAATATCGTAGTAACACTGTTATTCGTGTCCCAAGAAGGAAATCTGATATCTTGCACAGAAGTAAACGCTTTGTTTAAACTGACACCAGAGAATATCCTTCACATTTAATATATGTAATCATCTCCCGCGGTTACGTTAATTACTTAACGACTAGTAGGTACAAACTGCTTTAATTACTAAAATCTATGTTGCCAGCCTATCGTGGTCATTTTATTGTACTACGCTGCACTATTTTAATAAAACTAACGTGAAATTATTTTAGAGGTCTCCAGATATTTTGGACTTTATTCGTACCATATTAAAATTTCCAAAAACAAAAAAATCGTTATACTGGCGATGATCGAAACCATGACCTTCCCTTAAAGGGACGGTGACAATAGACTTTTATGATAAATACTCTACGCAGAAAAATCATTATATTCATTCACACAATTTTGACTTCTTAGATTTCTAAAAAGAGATTTCGTGCAATTGTACACTCGGAAAATTGCTAAGGACGAGGCCCATGTCGGGTCAATTGGAAAAATTCTAAATCACAGAGGGGGTTATTTAACTTTCTTTTAGTCGGTAGACACGCGATCCCTTATTTTTGGGGGTTAATTAGAGCCGGGATTAAAGGATAAAAAGTCAGTAGGGGGCCGTGGCCTAATACACTAGAGTCCCTTCCCCGGGGTGAGTAATTGCTCCCTTAGGGGCCGGTATTAAAGATAACAAATCTCGATATCCCGAGCCTCGCTTCAGTTCGAACCTCGAACAGAGTTAATGGTCCCCGCACCGCGAGGCTAACACCACGTCTGGAACTTATCTAAGAAATTATTCAAAAGTTCTCAAAAGAGTTCGGTTAAAACTGTAGCACTGTATTCTCTGGCTGTACTAGGCTTTTTGTTTAAAATAGAACCTCCGTTTCGTTTATACAGAAGGGTAAATTTATGGCAAAAAAGAGCAAGTAAGGTTGAATATTTATCATTTTTTTCGGGGAATAACGCCGACAAGGAATATATCACGCCATGTTCAATGATAACGTCCTCCTCAAAGGACTCGGTATAAAATATTATAAAAATTTCTGTTGAAAAATATTCACAAAATTTACAGTCGCAATTATATGTGACTTGGTTTGGCTCTTGTTTAAATTTTATTTTCTCTGAACTGTTCTGTACTGTACAACCATGTTAATTAGGACTAACTGCTAGATTTATAGAAATATGGTTATAAATAATTTTCTCGAGGCAGATTTCGGAACTGAAGACAAATTTTGGCGTCACTACGAAATATTATTCCGCTTATAGATTGATTAAGTGGACTGGACGGGAAGTTTGCATAACATTGAGTGGGCGGAGGAGGGCCGTCTGTCTCGGTTGGCTGTCTCTTGTTTAACACTGGACGGTTAAACAAGATAATTTCCCATGAGACGTGTTGATTCCCATCGACGTTCGCCCCCTCGACACGCTCTGCCATCAACCCCCCCCACCCCCCCCCATCGAGTTAAGGGTTGTCCCACAACAGGATAGAGATGCCGCCAGAAGAGACAATGAGCCTTTCCACCAACAGAGCCCTCTTGAACTACACAAATTACAAAACTCAAATGAAATCAGACGGTTTGTTTTTTCCAACCATCCATACAACATTAATTATGTTTAAACTGTACTATCTCCAATTAGTATCCAACAATGAAGAAATAATAATGACGATTAACTCTTAAATTTTGATTTTTAAGATCCTTAACATGATACATCGTAAAATTATATAATAATATAACGCACTACCAAAGTACCAGACCAGGCACGCAACAGATCAAAACAATCAACGCTGCTAGCGATAGCATAACAGTTATAATTAGCAACATATTTTTCATACTTTAAACTTATGTCGTATTCACCTGCCATCTCATAACGAAGAGAAATAGCTAGATGGTTCACTATTAGCGATCATTTATCAAAGCATTAATATTGTATTAATATATTATACATACGTATATTTCACGTGTTACATATATTCAGAGAACTAATATGCCGTTTTTTCTTCTCGTTCGATGCTAGAAAGGTCCAAGGGAATAACTACTTTATAAACATGTAATTATGCAAATTTATAACGTCGAGCCTAGGCCACACGGCCAATAAATATGTATTATATTCAGGGGCGGAGGGGGGGGGTGACCGCTGGGGCCTCTATACATAATGCGTCTCCCTCCGCCGCCCCCTCCACTCCGGCACAACCGACACCCCAGGAGAGGCCGAGGGGTGTATATTGAATTAGACGGCGTCGTGTTTATGCAAGACCCGCAACACGGGGCTGCCCTGCGGTCTCTGTCCCCCCCACGGCCCCGTCCGCCCGGCGCGCTACGGCCGGCCGTCTGCAGAAAATCCTGCATAAAAAAAAAAAGAAAAACTGCCTTACAAATTGTCGACCTATTTTCAAAACGGAATAACGCATTTCTCCGGTTCTTGGACCCGTAAATTTCACGTGTCTAGGTATTTCCAAATATTCAACCCGAGATATTTCAAAATTGTTTCCTCGATTAGAATTACTGTTGAAATCTGAGGATTCAAACGACACAGGCACAGGCCGTTACGGTCCGTAACGGGTGAGGAGGACAATTTCAACGAAAAGATATAATTTTAATCTTTTTATATATTATACAACGAAAGAATAGTTTAACTAGTTGATACCAAGTGACGTCTAATAAATGTTACCATTTCTTTAGTATTAGTCTACCGGGTGTACTGATACTGTATCAGGCCATAATTGGTGTTCTCCGCTAGACAATTCAGTGCTCTATCCCAGTTTGAAAGCTCGCGCGAAGTGAACGGAGCACGAACTCGTTCTCTAATCGGGAGTAGCGGAAAGAACGTGTCGCCTCCGGGTCAGCAGAAAATCCTAGATATCGGAGAAAATTCCTCGGATTATAAGTTTTCCATTTTGCCAAGAAGGTTAAGAAGGAGCCCAGTCGGATTTCCGTGCTAACCGCCATTAAGGAAAACCTAGACCTCAGTTCGCTCTCTATCCCGCCTTTCTTAGAAGCCCCAACTGCATGAATATTAAATTGACGCCGGCCAATTAACTTTTAATAAACGATGACGATTCCACCTTACTTCGTATACGTCCATCTAGGCGATTCGTTAACAACGTTTTCCCTAGATATTTCAATAGTTGTTTCATAGATCAATTGAAATTTTGACATAAATCACGGGAATCTTTAATAGTTTTCTGAAACATACGATAAAAATTAGCGGAATGAGGCCCACTCTTACTAAATTACTGATATTAGTCAGTTCCCCTGGCAGAGAGATCCACCCTCAGCCACACTGAGTTAGAGAAACAAAACATCGCGCTCTAGACACAAGGTGCTCGAGAATAAGGCATTAGAGGTGAAGCACGTGTTATGAGGGGGAGGCTAATGACAATCTATTAGAGGGCGGCACGTGTATTAACTGCGAACTGGTGGGCCAAAGTCAAGCTTGAGAAGGGCCGCCCACCCGAGCCCTTCTACGGCCCTTTAACGACCCGGCCCGGCTTTTTCACCGGGCTCATTGCAGGCACCAGACTGTCCCTTCAAACTCCCTTTTCCTCCCACCCTTATCCGTTTTAACTGTACGACCGACGACCCCCAATTGAGCCTTCTGCTTCCATAAATTTAGATTCTCCTAAATTGGATGAATTGTAACTCCACGATCGAGTTCGTTTACCCAATTCGTGCCAAATATCTTTTAGGTGTTAAATAGGGGAAGGGGTGATTCGTCCATACATCTCGTGAAAAAAAATTACGTCATTAGCAGATAATTATTAAAAAATCAGTACACTACGCTACTAGCTTGTTTTATAACAAATCGAATATTATCGAGAATATGTGATATGATAATAATATTAGAACATAGCATTAAAAATGAATTACTAAGATGGATTTATGATTATATTAACTAGTTTAATATGCCTGTTTTGTGGTCTGCGAGGGGTTGGAATACCGAAGGTTCGTGGTGTTTCTATCTCCTCTCCTGGTTTGGTCTTTTAAACCGGTCTAGCAAAAGACCAAACCAGCGAGAGGAGACAGAAACACCACGAACCTACGATTATATTAACAATTTAATTAACAGCAAACTGTAACCATTATTTCTGAATTAATTTTCCATTAATTACCTACACGGTTGATACACTAATCGGCTCTTAATTTAAGTCTAATCGAGTATTGGAAAAATTTGGAACAAATACTAGGACTGATTGGTAGACTGGACTGGTGGTCAGTATAGACTATTGCAGAATTCTAAAATCGATACAGGCGATAATTTCGGAGTTCATTATATACAGCCACTAAAATATAGATTCGCAAAAACACAACTAAGAGGGAAAGGCCAGACTGATCGACAAATCAAAACAAATTAAGACTTTCTGTGAAAGGGAAAAAACTGTTATCCGTGCACTTACCAATCAGGCTGTACCGGACGAGCATGCAACTCTTATATATGCAAATTTTCCAACTGATAAAATGCAAAACTTCACTTTAAATCGTTGGTTCCTGCATTAACAGGTCAGGGTTAAATACAAACAAAAGGGGCCTTATTGTATTTTTTATTGCGACCACGATTCCCTTCATTTTGTCTTAGTTTAATCGTTATATATAAAGGACTGTATTTTATTAATGATCTTATATGCTTAATTAATTTCTTATAGAAACAAAACATAATATTAAATACCCTATGCTAAAATTAAATTCAAGAGACTATGATTTGCGAATCAGAAAAGTTTTGTTTGATGTTTCGTTTTTAATGGTGAAGACATTAGCTAGGCAATTATGACTGAGCAAACAGGAGTATTTGTTTTTAAATGCACAACATGATAAAACCAAGTTCGTTTAGAAACTTACCAAAACGCAACGAATTTTGTAGGCAATGCTTCAAAGATCGTCACTCACCTGAAAAAGAAAAATATTTGTTAACTAAATAAAAAAATATTACACAAATTTCTAATATTCAGTTTTACTGTTAAAAAATCGAAGACCGAACTTAATGTTCAATATAAGACCGCACTTCCACCACCAATCTAAAAATGCTGAAATGTCCACCGAAGCATTTTTCCTCGTCATTAAAATTCGTCATTAAAAAAATAACCGCCGAACGATGGATCGAGGAGACTCGTAAACAAATTAAGGAGGCTCAAATGAATTGGATCGTTTTCGGCTCAAAATTTAAGAGCAAGTGCATTATCATGGTCCTGCAGTCCAATCTGAATGCGGGCGGCAGACATTACGGCCAATAAACCCGACCGTGTAATAGCCAGGGGCCATTTTACCCCGACAGTATAACCCTTCAAATAGACTGTCCACAGCGGCACACCCAACGCACTTATTAAAACCGTGAATCATCACCACTTACTTAACAACACGAATGGTATTAATAATTTCAGAAAACTTCCAAATTAAAACTATCAAACGGAGGAAATAATAAAATGCTATTCGCGCAGAGAAATTCAATAACAAAACAGTAAAGTGTCCGAACTAATCGAGAAACTCGAGAGATTATGATGAAGTAAGATCATTCATTAAGTATTCGCTGCTGCTCTAGGAATTTATTTATTCATTGGGTATACAGTGTAGCATACGTGAAGGGGACATGCCAGTACTAATTGACGCGATATGTTCTCAAATCTAAAATCTGAGCGCTCAAGGTAAATACTGCGAATTGAAGAGCATCGGAACACACCTAAATGTGAAAGGAAATTAATAAAGATATATAGTGATAAGTTTGATTTTTAAGGATAAGCACTGTCCATATAAATAATGCCGTACAAAAATGTCGCATAATCCAAGCTCGCGAAGTGCCCGGGCTTCGGGGGGGTTATAGATATTGTGCAGTAATAGGACTTTTAAAGCTCACACAGCACAGAATTACACCAAACTATAAAAATAAAGGACGTGTTAGTGCTAAGGATAAAAAGAGAAGCTCGTACGGAACAAGTTGCATTAATTAAAAACAACAGAAAAAGAGGAAAAATAAAAACGGTACACTTCATTGCCGGAGTGGAAACGTTAGTCACAGAGAATGCGACAGTTAGGGAGTATTCACAACCGTCTCGGGTACAATAGACTGTGTGTCCAGGGGCCGCCGGGGGACCCATCAATGTTCTCGATAATATTCTAAAAAACCTTTATGGCTCTGAATTATTCATAAACGGCGTCGCCAAAAAAAAAAAATAAGTACGGCGGCCCCGACCTCAGAAATATCGGCTAACGGCCTCTCGTCCCAACTATGAATATTTACTCAAGAACCTCATCCGTCGCCGGAATATAACGAGAAGTCGTCAAAAGGGAGCCAGCCTAGAAAAAGGGGATATTTGACGAGCCGGCGGCGCCGATTTGAATGCTTACGACCGAAGGTAAATATCGCGCCTCATCTAACAAGTAAAAGGGCAATCGTAGTTTGAATAATTTCATTGGAATGCTTCAGAAATTTGGTCCTAAGAAATGTATAATCTAATCACTCGTGGAATTTTGTAGTTTCCTCTCGCATACTTGGCTCATTAGTGCCAATCAAGCTACTAATTTAATACAGTCAATACTTCTGTAACTCATTTCATATTTCTCCATCCTATGTTTCACCTCTCTAGCTCGATAAAGTCGTATTTGAAGTACTGTCTTAAAAAATAATAATTCAACTTTATAATTAAAGCCATTCAAACAAAAATTTTCGCAACATATAACGCAATAAATTCTAAAATATAACGGTTAGCGAGTCTCTGGACTTCACACGATGGAACTTATACCTTTTTGGGGGTGGATTTGTCCGCAGACTGCAAATGTATAATTTTGTCCCGGTCGTCGAAGACTGGACCAACTGTAAGAGGAGGACTGAATTCTTAAAACCGGCCTATGCGGTAGGAAATCGATACCGACCGCAACGATAGTCGTCGGCTTGCCGCAGTCTGACACGTGTCCGCTCCACCTTTTTTTTTTAGTTAGTCGTATTCATTTCAGAAAAGATCAGATCTGACCTCCTATTTGGGACAATCAACAGACCTGAAGGAGAAACCCCCTAAGGTATGGATTATTATATCCGGTCTTAAAGTGAAGACATCATCAGAATATAACACCTGAAATATATGTACCTACAGACTAAATATGTCAAGGAGCAATCGTATGGAGCCCCCAGGAATAATATTTTTGTTCTGTGATATAGTGCCATTCAAAATAACGATCTGTTCAAAAATTACTTTCCTGTTCAACTGAGCTCATTCTTGCCGTATGTTTCTCCAAGTGAACCTTCGTTATGGTTACTTTTTCTCATTACCCAGCGAATTAAAGCCATCAAGAGATTCAAGTTTCGCCACGAGGCGTCCGCGTTGTCTGCTGATGGCGAGAGGAACCCTGCGCCGATTTCTCCACTCCAAGACCACAATATTTTCCTCCACTCAGATAACTTAGGAACACACATTTTATACTTATTGTAAGGTAAACTTCTATTTCTATACAACCCCAGCCCCACCCTAATAAACCCTATAAAGTACTAGATATCGATATATGAGCAGTTAGAATATCCCTTCTATTGGTTCATTTCGCTTCATACCAAGTCTTAAAAATAAAAAAAACCATTAAAACTGACGCAGGCAACTGAAGCACTGATTTCATTTCCCAGATTCCTATGCGACACTATTTATACAAATAAACGTGAAAATCGACAATGAAAGTAATCTTTTTTCCATTAAGTATATCGGTAAGAGGCAATTTTCGAAAAAAACCATAGCGATATAGTCCCGTATTGGCACGCAATGTGGTTGTAGAATTTGAAAAAGTAAAGTAAAAATCATATGTGCATGCGTGACTTATCTCGGCTTATCGGTCGACCAAATCCGAATCGATTAAATACCGAGCTTTCAAACACACACAAAACGGGGGAAAAAAATAATATGGAAGGCGTTCGAGATTGTAATCGTACCACCTTAGGGGAGAAAATTCGAATTGCCTCCTTGTACGATTGGGCCCGATTTTAATAACTGGGATTTGCTACCACCAGTCGCGTTCCAGATTCACAACCTCAGGGCGACGTACACAATGCGGTCCATACATTTTATAAACAAAAACAATTTCAAGAGATAAAAACCCACGATACCCTGTGTAACGGTGACAACCGTAGAAACACCAAACAATTCAATGGTAGTTAACTTGAAGATCGAAGAAGAATCAACCTTTAGTACGTGTTTTCGATGACCGACGAAACTTCGAATGAATAACTGTAAAACCGCTATTATTTATTTGTGCTGAATAAGTAAAAACTGGAAAATCATTTTTTAAATTCCGCGTTCCGACATTTCAAGGGTATTGGCAATCGGTAAAATCTTAATATCCGATTTTTCATAATCAATTGGATGACGAAGAAATAACCAAAGGTAAATAGGGAAATGAAAATTAAATAGCGAGGGAGAAGGAGGTAGAAGGAAGAAATAATCAATTATTAATAACGTCTAGTAGGGCCGGCGGACCTCTGTGGCGATAAACTGAAGAGGGGGCGGCGTTGACACTCCACATAATTAAGAGAAATGATGCTCACCCCACTCTTTCTCCGTATTTTACTTTGTGCAACCAACACACAATTCTCAACATCACCGCCGCTCCCTGCTTGAAAATTGTGAGCCCGCCCCCACCACCCTATTACTTTCCATTTTTGTCCCGTTCCCAAATGGCGCATCGGACATCTTTAATTTGCATAACTAACCACTTTATTTTGCCGCGAAGAAAAGTGTCAATTCTTCTAACGTACGATGCCTTTTAAGTGTCTGCGAGTGCTTCAATTGTAGATATAATGGCGAAAAATATTGGTTATCTAACTAGACTATTGGCGGCGGGTGCATTAACTGCACTCAACAGACAGAATAATTACACGCCAACATATAACACCGCAATATTTAAAAAAATTCTCTTTCCTGTAAGAAATAACTCTTATAAGATGTTCACGAACTTATTCGTCACAAGGGTATATGAGGAAATAGGTGATACGAGTATATGCAACAATGTTTTTACTGCGCAACAATAGCGGTTAGCTGCAAGAACATCGATTAGAACGCACGTTGCTAAGTTACTCATCAAACTAGTTGAAAAACCGGCATTTATACGGCATAGTCACATTCTTGGGCATAAATCCCGGTTCTGAGTTGTAATGATATGATTTAACGCCCCGTATCAGTGCAAGGCTTCGTACTAATTATAATTATACGGGCAGACGTGTTGTGATGTAATTTAACCTATTCTATTCAACCGTGCGAGTCTACCGTCTACCTTTTCAATCTTAAAGTGCTATACATAATTATTTTAAAAAAAAAATGATCACCATATGAACAGAATACCTCCGCCAGACGTACCACAGGAAAAAGTTTTTCTCAATTTCCCTATCCCTCTAGAATCCCATTAATTTACGGACGTATAGAAAGGACTCGCTTATGGATTTTTGGCTTCAGCATAGAAACCGGATACTGCAGAGGAGGGGGGCGTTTCCCCTTCTTAGCCTACAAATTTTCGGGGTCTCATCCCAACGTAGGGGCGGAAATGAAGGGGACGTACCGTGCGAAGGGGACCATACAATGCGATAGGGGTAAGGAGCTGCGAAGCGAAAATAAATAATACTCGACCGGAGTAGACCAGATTTGCATCTCAACCAGAATGCAGTAACAGCGATGAAGTCCAACGCTTCATGGAAGGGGGTTTCATAATTAAGGGGTGAGGTGGAGCACTGCGCCACGGTATTGCGGCTTGCATGTCTGCCTTCAGTCGACACGCACTACCCCCCAAACGTTAAGACCCTTCCAAACTTTACTACTTTTTTTTATTTCCCTTCGTTCCGATACATACTCGCACCCGAGGGTTAGTTGCAGGCTATATATTATAAGAAGGTATTGTTATATCTTCAGGAGGAATAAAGAAAAATCCGTAAGAAAAAGACAACTATGCGGTTCTTCAATACTTGAAAATGAAATTGTTTACCTTATTCTTTCTGGTTCTTAGTGTCATATTCTGCCTGGTGCCCCGTCCTCCTTATTTATACGAGCCCCACCTCACGACCTAATATCCCCTCCGTCAGAATAATATTCAAGTTTCGAACAATAAATACCGTACGGCATACTGCGTACGGTTTATAGAGCGGACGCAATACGTCCCCACTTTCCGTCACCGGCACGCTTGGCCCTTTGAATATCCGCAACGGCAATAAATTACACGGAATAAACAACGTTTTACTAGGAAGAAGGGGGAAAGGGGAAAAAGGGTAAATGTCAAAAATCGAACACGCTAACCATACTGCGGCTGAGCGGTGACTTGTACAATCTACCCGCTGTTCATAAATAGCACTGCTATAATAAAGGTATAATGGATCTGCCTTGGTACCGTAGTCTTTATTACACTCAAGCGTAAATACGGTAGGTGTAATTAAAATAATCTCTCATTGGGGCGAATGATTCGTTAGATCGAACGAACGTCCGTTACAATTCTGTATGGCGTGTCCAACACTTTCGATTATATTCGATCTTCATATTCTGTCTGTGTACATGTAAAGAAGAGAGACTGAGATGGGGAGAGAAACCATGAAAGGTCCTTATTATTAAGGGATGACAGCAACGAAACTGTTTCGTTTCTGTTTGGGGATGAGGGCGAACGCCCAGCCGCAATTGATTTGGCGACGGAGATCCACTAAAACGGGCAACCGAGTGTCGATGATCAAAAGGCTCGCGGACAAAGCTCATAGTAAAATAGGATCAAGTGGCTTCGGTCTACAACCCCGGGGCAAGAAGGTTAACCCGAACCCTAATGGCGGCCCTCGACACAGGAAAATTGACTAATCTACGAGCGCCCTATCCTCGTCCCACCGACCAAATGCCATTAGTCCCGCTAAGAAGAGCCCGACAGACAGGCAAAGTACCGAAGGTCAAATTGACCGCTTAAAATGTCCCATCCTACGTACCTTTCATCCTACTCTGTTTACTTAATTAACGTTTCAACGCTGCAACGCGATATTGCAATCGATATTGATGGTAACCCCCCGCTACCACACGTACGATTACAAGGTACAATTATACGGTCTGAATTGAGAATATCACAAATAACCACACTTATAAGAACAAGAGAGGCATAACTTTAAATTCTATTTAGAATGTTGTATGTTAATATATTATTTATTGAGTTAAAAAGCTGTAATATTGAGCGAATGAATAAATAAGTGAAGCAGGTACGGGATGGCACGTGTAAAGGCTTATAGGCCGACACATGTGAATGATTAAAGTTGGAGCCCCCTCCTTAGGTTTTCCCAGACCTTGGGGTAAAGAGCCAATATAAGAGAGGTGAGCTGTAACGCAGTCGCTCATTACTAGCCCGCTCTCTTCGTACGAGCACCGTTTTAGTGAAAAAAAGTGTTTATGAAATTTTTAAAGACAACCCGTTTATTATTTCACTCGCCCATATCTAACTTATATAGAGGTGTAGATAAAATATATCAAGAAAGTGATCATGTACTACATCAACACCTCCACTCCCATATTTGATCCGATGATAGACCGATCTCGATTTCTCGCTACCGTCAGTCGCACTAATGCGTGTCCGCTGCCGATGAAGCGCCCTCATTCCGTGCAGTAACAATACGCACAGATACGCACGATGCTCCATCGGCAGTGGACACGTGAATCATTAATTTACAGACGTAAGGTTGCTGGCGATGAAAAACCGCAACCGGTAAAGCATAAGGGAATAAAGAGAGATCGGGGATTTAAATTTCAGTTTCAAAAATCTCGAAGGCGGACATCTTCCCAACGTCCCTTTGATTTGAGAGCGCTACCCCCGACGGCGGCGAAATCGACAAAGCCGCTATTGTGGCTTCCATACCCTACTCCTCCCCGGGCTCCGGAACAAGAAGAAGATCCTTCGCGCCTCACTCCCAACACCCTTTGTGAAGAAGTTGGGCGTTTTTAATTTGACTAATGGCCGGACCTCTGATTTAACCCAAGCCCCTTTTTTTCCTCAGCCTTGTTGAGAGGCGGCGCGGACGCCCCTCGCGACCCGCACCGACCCACCCGCGGCCTTCTTAAGAAACCCTCTGATCATCTGCAGGAGATCCGGAGAGATTTTCCGCCGGATGATACACCGACACCGGTGAGAGACAAAGCGACATCTTCGAATTTTTAAAAAGTATTCGCCGCTTCTCTTCAACGTTTTTAGGAAGACGGCCGTCCGTTCTCACTACACGACGAAAGGATAAAATACGCTTCCGGCCCTCATTTTACGGCCGCAATGAAACATAAACACAATAAAATATAAAGGTTTGGGACACCGTCGCTCTTGCCCCCGATCTCCTAACCCCAATTAATTAAATAATCTTGTGATGGACAGGTAAATAAGATTACGTCAGTTATCTTACTTAACACAAAGTATCGGTATACTTTGTGCGTGCTCAGCGCTTTTGAAAACAGCCTTACAAGATGGGAACATGGCATTGGAGGAAACTCTTGACTAGGGCGTTCAAAAGCTTCTTCAGCGAATATCTATTCTTCCCCTTTTATTTATTTTTAGCGATAGGCCGCAGTAGCCTGTTAATAAATGTAAAGTTCACTATACTTACGGCAACAAAGCTTCCCTACGGTCCAATATATTTTAACAATCCAACGGTCCATTCGACTAATGGGTCTATAGACCGTACGCTGCAAGCAGTGGTATGAGTGAGCGAACCTTGTCAAATGTCTACATAAGACAGTTTACCTAGCGTCAGTTTTCACGGTAACATGTGTACTCTACTCCATGAGAGCTAAGCGCCTGATAGTCCCCCGGAGCGACAGCAATAACAAACAACTCACTACTGGCTGTACCCCACGGTCACGATTGTTCCTGATTTATGGACCCCCCCCTCTTAACTTCGTTTCCGACACCTAATTTATGACCTTCAAGTTCCTTGTTCTTCATTCGATTCCTTATTTTGTTCCTTCCGTTTTGTCCCCGCTCCCGCGCTAACTAGTGCCCTACTATCTGCAACCTCACACTACATACAAACCTTAAGGTCCTGTAAAACCGCGACCTTACCAATAATACGATAAATTTCATACCAGAATTACAAATCATCCTTTGGTTCAAACCCTACAGAAGTGACCACTAAGTGGCCATTAAAATAGGGGGAAGCCAGCGGGTTTCTAATCTGTGGTATTCGCTCCTTGTTATTCGTCTTACTCGAATATAAATGTCGCTTATTGTAAAGTTTAAAAAAATCTAACTGTTTCAAATTAACAATTTGCAGGAAAGCGTGGTCATTTCCCCCTCCTCCGGGAAATTTGATAGAAAAAGATATTATATATGTGGCGGATTCACGCTCGCATAAACGGAAAACTACCGTATCGGAAATATAAGAAATGATGACGACGCTGGATGTTGGGTCGACACGCTACCGCGTATTCCGTGACTGGGTCGAAATTAGGCGCGGCTAAGCTACGAACAATAACCGGCCTCCAGTTAAAAGCCCAATCATGAACCGACGATGAAACCGCCAGGCACCGAATGCCCAGAAACGCTTTCAATATAATGACGAGAGATTTCAATTTAAAGATTCAACAAAAAACGCATTATTTTCGCGACCGGAAAAGTTTTATTGGTTGTTACTGAAGACGGCGAGAAACTGAAACCGGTGATGATGTCCCAAAACCTCGCGGACTTTAATTTACGTTTTATATTTCGTCCAAAAATAGTAGGGCCGAAATTAAATACATAAAAAATATAGTCCTCTATGCAGGGCAGACTCATGCTCGCTTTTGAGAAAAAAACGGCTTCGAATTCCAGCAAGTGCTATTAGTGAATAGTCGTTCAGCATGCTTAGAAGTAAAAATACTGTAAACTAACATAACAATTTATCATTTAAGGGACTCTCTGTCCCTCTCTTATTTTAAAATCACAAAATTGAAGTAATATTAACAATTAAAAGAACAAAAACATTCAGCATTACTATGTTTAAACCAATTTTTTATTGCTGCCTACTATATAGGACTAAGGCGATATTTCTTCTAATTTGTGACTGTCTGGATTCAAGTCTTAAGTATATAAAATGGGTTAGGGAATGAGAAAGAACAGTACTGGGGCACAGTACAGTAACTGTAAAGTGAGACTGGGATTAAAAGGGGAGCTAAGGAGTAGTACAGAGGCGAGCTCTGTCAGCAAACCTCCTCCCCCCCGGGCAAGCGATCATTGCAATTAACTCCTAAGCTTCCTCTCGGAACTACTGTATTGCAAAACCCAACGGACATTTGAATACTGCAAACATCATTTGTTTGAAAAAATAACCAATAGCCCCTGTCATATTCTAATATAGTGAGATCACAAACAAATAAAAAAAATATATTAGGTTAACCAAATTTCAATTCTATCCCTAATTTCTTGTGAGAAATAGTTAACTCGGTTTAATCTTTAATATTGTTTCTTTTAAGTGCATTTCGTCGAATCTCACATTCACGCTCTTCGCACAGCATAAACCGTCAGTTACTAGCAGCATCCGTTGTTCCCCATTTCAATGGGGGACTCATTCATTTCAGAATAACCATGGCGAACCGAACAGATGTAACTGCTGCCATTCGGTGATATATGTAACCAAAAAGGTACGCCAAATATGGATCGTTGGCCTTATAAAAAAGAAATATATCTCAAACAAAAAGATCTTTTGTGAGGATGATGACTCATTGATCACCCCCAGTGGTATACTATATATACATCTACAATGCGAACAGAAACCGATTTTGCCGTCCTACAATTATAGGATCTTAGAGCCCCCTTACATCGTTATTCCATACTGGCTGGATATGTTTCTGTGTATTTTTTCAGTGTATATTTTCGACGGAAAAATATCCACCGGATCTGTCCCGGCAATAAATCAAGCGAGGAAAGAGGTCTGAAACCGCTTTTCAAGTTCAGGCCTGCAGTTTTTGGGCCGCCAATTTGAAAAGGGGTGCTTCAGTCGTCCCGGGCGAATGAAGCTCATTATTTCGGATAAATTGACCCCGGGGCGGGGGCATGGCGGAAGAGCACTTACTTCTTTTTCGCATCGGGACCGGTGTCAAGTTCGTTATTGTAACAGCCCAACCGTCGTTGTTTTTCCCCGTTATTCTTTTGGAACGGAGAGGAGAGGAAGACAAAAAAATACGGGCTAACCTTTCCTCCCCGCTCTCTCTCTCTCATCCGGTTTTTGTAAATTGGGGGCCTTCGAAAGGACGGAAAGTAAACCGAGAGGTGAACCATTACGCTGGAAGCTCGAAAGGCCCGCTTATCTCCTCATTTCATGGGCCCTAAATTCGCCATTTCTTTTCCTAAGAGCGGAGAAAAATCGCACCCCGGGGTAGACCGAGAACTGAGTAGACGGGCTTTCCCTCTAATATTTTGACAAGGTTCGAAGAATACCGACCCACTTATAATATATCTGGCATTTTCCTTTGGCGACCCTTACAATATTGGAATGAAATCTGTTTTAATCCGAGTCGACTAGCTCCCGATTCATACCCAATAGGCTATAATATAATCAATAAGACACCAGTTGGGTGGCCAGTAAGAGTTTGGAATACAAAACTAGGAAAATCACATCACCCAATTCAGTTAACAAAGCAAATAACTCCCTTCAATTGAGTCATCCAAATACACCTTAATAAATCAAAGCTCGAGCAAC
The DNA here is from genome assembly GCA_019843655.1 of Lethocerus indicus. Lineage (NCBI taxonomy): Eukaryota > Metazoa > Arthropoda > Insecta > Hemiptera > Belostomatidae > Lethocerus > Lethocerus indicus. The sequence goes on from JACDQD010000005.1 coordinate 7,457,144, forward strand.
TAAATAACAAAAACAGGTAAAAATTCGTATTCAAATTAGAGATGGCCCGTTAACAACCGAAATGCGCGGTTGCCTCACTATCGAGAATTATTGTACTAAATTTTATTTTTTAATCTCAGGAAAGAAGTTCGAAACATATATCAGAACGTTTTAAATTGTAACAGACTCCAATATTAAGCCGGAGAGAAAATAGCTGATAAGGTGTATTATTTTTATAAATAAACAGGAGATATTGTAATAAATGGCTGACCTCTTTTTTGATGGTCTCCCCGCTTGTCGCCGACGGGTCCGCTTCCTCACCCTCGTCCTCGGGCTCCGAATAGCTGAGTTTCAAGACGAAGCAGGAGTCCTCCCTGGACTTGAAATAGCACTGGGTACCGACACTCGCGTTGGGTTCGGCACTGTCCATTTGTACACTCGCGTCCGGTCCACTACCGGTCCCTACTCCGGCACCGCTCATGACGCCGGTCCTCTCGTCTTCGCGGGCTGCCGCGTTCGAAAACGGACGAGAAACCGACAATCGGCCAATATTGATAAGGGGGTCGGCGGCGAGAAACCGGTTCGCGGATGAACCGACGGAACAGTCGCGAAAGCTGCGGGTGATAACAGACCACTGAAACAAAAAAAGGTTACAAACATTAGTTAAAAATAGTACACTGCAAGTACAAAGGAGTTACTTCTCCTGGACCAACCTAATTCAACATTATAATTTACAATAATACTCAATGGCAGTCAGACAAGGGAATGTCCTCAGTTTAAGTTTAGGTTTACCACTTTACAAATTATTAACTCAGTAGAAATAGTTGTAGTTTACACATTTAACACTTTCTTGGGCTTTCATTAGTCTAAAATAGAGTTTGCAAGTGTACTACATAGTCCAATTCCCTTGAAGTGGTATATCCATTATGAAGAAATATCCTAAACACATTCTTTAATTTTTCCTTAACTGGATCCTATAATCCCAGTTCACAGAAGTATGCCACTAGCTTTTAGTAAATAATGGAGATCCTATAAATTTGAAATCCATGAAGGGTAAATTTGGAAACCAAGTAAACTTTGGTTATCCAAACTGTATAAAAATAAGGCATTGTTCTTTTGAACATGTCAGAGCTGCCACTGCACTTTTACTATGCATTCCACCAGTAACAAAAATGATAATAGTTCCCCAAATTCTTATCAATTGACTCTATATTTATACACTTCATATAACTCAGGAAACAAAATTCAACCCAGGATTCAAACCTGAGGCAGCTACTATGTAGGACCCTAATCACCTTCAATTATACATTTAAAGATAATATCATATATATATATATATATATATATATATATATATATATATATATATATATATATATATAATAGACAATAGACAAATATATAAGAAAAAGAATTAATCAAAGTTCTTGTTTTGCAATTAACTTCTATTGACCTATGTCTGACTATATAAATCAACCACCTGTAGAGTTGTTTGATTGATCACAGACATAGACCATTTGAAATTAATTGCAAAACAATAATTTTGATTAATTAAAACAAAATACTTTCTTACTATGTTATACATTTTTAATTAACCATTTAAAACCATTTTTTATTAATTGAAACATAATAAATTGTAATTAATTTGTTACCAACAAAATGGTAAACAAATCTTAAACAGAGTAAGAAAATATTTTATTTTAAGTAATCAACATTCTTGTTTTCCAATTAACTCCAAATGGTTATATCTTTGAACAATCAAACAACTCTACAGGTGGTTGGCCTAATATATACAGAAGAATGTTCACGGAAAAACAAAATAAGGATATTTGTAATACTGTAATTTTTTAAATCACCTCCCTATCGATCAAATGATCATAAAATCTGTAATGTCAAACAGGGTTTTCTTCGGATGAAATGAGCATGATTAACAAATCCAAAATGGAGTTAAAACAATGTCTGGAACACAGAATATTGGTTGATATTTTCACCACGTTTTAGAGTAATATATTCAAATTTCCTGAACTCTGCTAAATTAATATTTCAGGGTTTTAGATTCCTTTAAAATCAACTTTATCAGAGGACTCAACTCAAACGAATTATAATGTTGAATATATTATTCACATTCATTTTTCCATTCATTATACTCCCTTAAAGTTGTGTTGATGTTCTGTTTTATTAAAACAGACACACATTAGTTAATGTAATGTTATGATGTAATGTTGATGTAATGTTATAGCATCACAGCATAGCATAGCATAGCTTATATGTAGTTTCATCTACTAAAATAAGTTATTTAAAAGTTCTGAAGGGAAAAACTATTCCTGGGTTTAGAGAAAATTAAGAATTTAGTAAGGATTTAGAATATAGTCAATGATTAGAGGAGTAACTAACAGTGAATGTAATTCAGTATATTAATTAATTTATAACAGAATTACTTGAGACTGTATGGTATCAGTGCATCTAGAGAATTAGTTTCATCTTTTGATGCATATTACCAATATTAAATCAATTTAACATATAGATAAACAAATGTTTATCTCATCACAGGTTCTTCTTAGCTAATGGTGATTCTGAACAATTTCACTAATTGAATTTCAAACTGAATTTCAGTTTAAACATCAAGTCAAAACTATGTAAGCAACAATGTTCTTTGAAACCCCAAAATACATGAACAACCATTACATTACATATAAAATGTGTGCAAAGGCAACAAGATAATCAAACCATGATAATTTTGATGATCGAATCTTTATGTCTACATCATAATTAAGTGTTACGTGTATTCAGAAGTCAAAATTCAAATGTAAATCATTTAATTCCCACATTAACATGAAAAATACCAGATGCAGGTTATCAAACACTGAAACCTACCCAGAATAAACAAAATAAACAACTCCAAACCTCATTAAATTTAACAGTAAGATTGTAGGAAAAATTTAGTAATCAATTAGCTCCATGCTGATCCAAATAATAAACTGTTTCACTAAATTCCCACGAAAAAAGTTAAATACCAATAACCAATCATCACAATCATTGTGTTACTCTTAGAGGGAAAATGAACCTACATTATGGTTAAATTATGCTTGGACATACATTCAATTCAAATTTTAAAACAACTTTTTCGACTGGGTACAACCTAAGAGCAACTGAGAACTACAGAATAAGAATATCTTATAAATATAAACTTAAGGTCATAACAAACGTGTTACTTCACTGTGCAAAAGAATAGTTTGGCACAGACTGAATGTTGTGACAACGTCCTGTAATATTAACAGTTAAAAACGTAAGTGCGCCCGTTGTCAGTAACAATCGTACTTACAACAAACGAACTAGGCCGGCATAAGGTCATGAACATATCAGCTCGATGAGGTCATTTGCCGACGACTGAGTTTGCGGCGCGGTACAACTCCTTCGATTGTATCCGATTTAAAAAACACACAATTAAAGCCAAGAGGAGATTTTTAAAATCAAAAACACCCTTTATTTTTGACGTTGAGAGACCACGCGGTAAACAACATACACCACTCGACAGACTCCAGTGTTGACAATGCGTACAAAAAAATTGCACTAAAAAACTCAAAATTTATTGATAACTTTAAATTTGCACCAAAATTTATACATAAATATAAATACACTTTGAAAATATCCTTAGAGAAAACCATTGCGACGGATTACATATATAAATACATATTATAAATCAGGAAATTACCAAGTAATATGATGTAACATCGATAAAATCTCGAACAGAAAGATAAGGTTGCTCTTACCATAGGCGTCATGGAGGACTCAAACATTAGTAGCGTCCAACAATTTATATAACCCACATATCTATAAAAATAATATATAATATTCTTATTTTTACTTATATCGGGTAGGACCGAAGGTGAAATTGCGTATATATATACATATAAATAGGTTTCGCCATTTGTATTGGGGTCTTTATATATGTGTACTTTATCGAGAGTCGGCCCTGAAAATTTTTTAATGGCCGCCATTGCTCGTCCTAAGAAGAGGATTTTCATTATATTGGAAATTTGAACTGATTGCGAGTTAAACTAACGCATTTAGCCATGAACTAAATAAAAGGAGGGGAAAGAGAAAATCAGATATGCGCAACTAGCTAATTAATTGTTTTAAGATTCTCGCTTGTCCTATTAGGACCAACCGACGCTTAGAATATCGAAACATAGTCGGGCAAATACATTTTATTATTAAAGTAATTTCTCGTAATCATAACTTAGTAACTAAATATCAGTATACTTACTGTAAATATGTAGTTTCATTTTCGAATTACGGTCTTATGGAAGAGGTAAAATTTAAGGGCCAAAGAAGTAACGAAGCGGCAGCCATAAAGTTGAGGAACCGGAAAGCGACTGACCAATTACCAACTACTCGAATATCCAGTAGCGAAAATATAAAGCCGTAAGAGAAAATTCATTCTTCTTTTGTTCTACTGTACATACTAGTTAAGTGTGTAAGTTATTTACAATTATTTAATTTTTTCTTCAGGAAAAAAAAGGTTCTGGGGTTTTATAGATACAAATATATATTATTATAATAACAGTATATAGCCCGAGTGAGTAAGCTTAGGTTGGTATAACAGGAATCAAAGTTCTGGACTCAGCATAAGAGAATAAATTTGTTGTAACTTAAACTAAAACAAATTAAAATAAAGAATAAACATGAATTTGTTTTACTGTTTGCATTCCTGTTATTAAACTGTTCAAAATAAAATAATTTCATTTTTCAATAATTTTTATTGTACTATATACATTTTTTTCTGTTTTTATGCCCTAGTAGTTTTATCTATTATTATTATTATTTGAATTAGTTGTTTATTTACTAGCTCCCCTTCTTTTCTTTAGTCTTTAGCTAAATTTGTTTTGGCTTATCATACTAAAACAACAAATTCGTTTAAAATTTATAAATTATATATGCCAATAAAAATTGGCTAAGATTCCATTAATGGAATGTTAATTTAGGAATTGGCAACTGAAGCTAAATTAACCACTTTATTAATAAGTTAATATATTTTCAGATAATTTATAGAATCTATTGAAATCATAATACACTAAATATTTTTCATAATTTTGATATAATAGCAATCAAACGAAAAATGGAGCAAAAAATTGTAAAATAACATTTCTCAAACAAAAAAATTGTTTATTAACTAAATCATTGTTAGAACAACAAAATTAACTAAAAAAGTATTACACAACAAAAACAATATTGCTATCATATTTCATCACAAGCAAAAGTATTTGATTATTAATACTCATAAATATGTCATTGAACAGTAAATACTCTCTCTTCAGTATTCTCTCTATAAACTTAAAATGTTCACTCTTTTCATGAATGAGCTTATAAGGAAAAATGAAAACTGCTAGATATAAACTGAAGAATGCAATACACACAAATCTGTTCACTACAAAACACAAATTATATTCGTTTTTGTATAATAGAAAAGTATGCAATTTAATACAACAAATAATATTATGCTATAATATTACAAGTTATAAGGCAAATTTCAGCTTTAAAATGTACATCATAATTTTAAACTTAATTGTGTTTGGGTTAGAATAGTATTGGCACAAGTTAACAATGAACCATGTTTAACAAAATACTAAGGTTTTTATCTGAAGACCAGATATAAATTAATATATTTAACATAGTATCAAAAACATTCCATTGCAATTATTTGTTAATTACTTGGCAAAGATAAATTGACTAACCTATTTTGTAATTATAATATATATTTAATTTTGATTGTTACATTTACATTAAAGCTATTCTAATTGTCAAATGTCAATGCAAAAGACTAGATTATATAATACTTGAGAGTTGAAAAATTATTTCTTATTATCTTACTTGAAAGAAGAAGTTAATGCTAATTTATTTATTATTTGTACGTTGTTCAGAAAGGCATCAAATTGTTTTTTCTCTTAGAAAGCATTTCTTACATATTATTTGGTCCTTAAAACAACATTATTTGTTCTGCAAAATTTGATATTATTTTAAGGTAAAATTCAAAATAGGAGCACTAGCCAATTGCATCACCCAATCAATAATATAAAAGTTTCAAATAATCAATACCATTAATTGTACTAATTGGGAGAGTAGCTTAAACACCTTTAAAAAATTACAAATGTGTCTTTAAAGTTTGAACAATTTTATAACTACATAACTAACACATAAACTTTGTCATTTTACATGATAATCATTAACTGTAATTAAAATTAAAACATGTTTTTTGTTTTTAAATAATACGCCTCATAAATGAGCAATTTATTTCAGCTTGGTGTCTTTAATATAAGAAAGGCATTTTGTCTTCATCTTGACAAATAATATAATAAATATTAAAAAACTATAAATTGCAGGTACTGGTTATGTTCTAAAGCTAGACATGAAGTTTATAATTAATTGACAGCAGTCAAAACAATTTAGCACAACATTATCACAATATTTCAAAATATTTTTCTCACACAATAAGTACTTTATTCTCTTTCTTTAAGTACAACCATTGATAAATTTATAACCAAATTTGATCAAAAATGTTATTAAGGAAAATTATTTAAAAGTCTATTCAATATGAATATCAATGGATTTCTAATACTGGTAGTTTAGGTTTTAATCATTTTAGATGAACACAAACCTCATCATTGCCTTTCAAAAGTTCACACTAATTATTCTAATTCCAATTAACAACAATAAACAATTAACAAATATACATTGGACTTCACTGAACAACTTAATTGAATCAACTGATACTGGTGATAGTTTCATTAAAGCTACTCAAAGTATTATTTTTATTTTATGCATGCAATGTTATAAAAGAGGCATATGTATAAATTCTAATGAGTATAAAAGCTCAGAAAAGCATATATAAGTATAATGTATACATAAAATATATATCTATATATATATATATATATATATATACACATAATTTGTTACTATAATTAAAGAGTAAGAGAAGATAGTAATTGAAAAGATAAAGCATACCAGTAAACAATTGCTTGCATGGCATGCAAATGTTATAGGTTTGATCATCAATTCAAACTGCAACTTTGAACTACAAAATTGAGTAGACCTCTAATGAAAACCAGATCCCTTAAAAGTTTTCATAAAAGGTTATATTGCACATCTTTATACAAATAGAAAAAAATAACGCTAACATTTATAAAAATTATTCCCATAATGTTAACATTCCTAGTTAAAATAATAGGCAAAAATCATGAAAGCTCAAATTAGCTGTTACCTTATATTTTACGTTTTAATCATCCCAAAATATGTTGATGTGCAAATATTTGTTGCTATGACAACATCATAACATTCGGTACTGTTCAAAACTCATTCCAGCAGATGCTTCTCAACAAGTAATAGACATGCATTTACAGAACATAATTGAAATATTATAATTCTGTTGCATATTCCAGAGGGGGGAGCTAGACAATTTTCTAATTCTTCATTATGAATACTTTTCACATGTGCTCTTACATATATTAAAAAACCACATATGTAAGCTTCATAAAATGGGTAGTTTTCACAAGGCGGTAACAATTTCCCTGATTACACTCCACCACCACTTCTTTCAACAGTTATTTTTGCCTTCAGTACACTCTGTTCGTGCAATTCTTGTTCCATTTCTGCCATTCGTGCAAATCTTGAATACGTTACATGACCAGACTTTATAGCAGACATCATCTATAAACAATTAAAAGTTCAATTTAATTTCCGATAAAACAATTCAAGAAGTTTCAAAATTATGTTTGAAATATATACGTGTTGTCATCTCCTATCATCATAAATATAAGGTATATTAAATTTGTAAATGGATGAAAGCGCCAAACCATCTTAACTCCATAGACATTATCATCATTGTTACTATACCACTCTCAAGGTATTCAAATGTTTCAAATTATGAAAATATGCAGACCTCAACATGATACTCTTCAAATTGCATTTTGACATTTCACACTGATTTGGTATCAATAATTTTTTAATTAGCCATATTGAAGGTTCAACTATTTTACAAACATTATATTTTGATAGTAAATGAAAAAACTTTTTTAATAAAAGTATCAATGTAACTGAAATGTGGAATATCTCGAATGAAAATTTTAATACTGACCTGTAAATATTCGTCCAGTTCAACTTGTCCATTCATGTTTGTATCTATTTCCTTTAGGATCTCGTGTAATTCTTCACCAGTCACATTGGCCTCACCAAAGTTCTATAAGGATATGTAAATGTTTCATGGAAAATAGTAATAAATATTAAATATTTATACAAAAATACTATCACATCTATAAATCATATTTGTCTCATAAAGCAAAATAAAAAGCTAGTTATTTAGCACATGTTCAATAAAGATTTTTGTTAATTTATTAAATTTTATTTTTTTTAAATAACAACATTTTTTGTGCTAAAATAATTAAGAAATACTAATAAACAATTATTTAATAAAATATAAATTCAAATACCAATAAATGTTAACATTTTTCTATTATACCTTGAGAGCTCTCCTAATATCATTAATGGAGACATATCCTTTGCGGTCTTTATCAATAATCTGGAATCTTTTTATGTACAACTGGATCTCATCTTTCGTTAAATTTATTGGCAATTTGTCTTTACTTTGCCGATTGACTTTTTCACCCATTTCATTCTTCAAAAACTCTGTGGCTTCTTCAAATTGTTTCTGTAATTATTAAAAATGGAATGATGCTAAAAAAAAGGTTAATTCAAAACCTCCAAATATGCATTAATCAGAGAAAGTTTTAGTTTCCTTATATACAATGTCTGTTGCACTTATAACAAAAATTACACTACTGGGAGGTAAATTTATCTTTTTTGTAAAAAGTGCGAATGAGTATTACAATTAAAAATAAAAAACAAGTTGAACCTTTTTCTCTGCTTCTGTCCATTTCAATTCTTCAGCCATAATTTCAATTATTCCTGGCAGTGCTTCTTGAGCAGCTTGAACGTTCAAGAATGCCAAACGCAACCTCCTAGCAATCATATCTATGGTGGTCATTGCATACTCCTTTATACCATAACGAATCTGCAATTGATAAAATTAATTCTGAAAGGTAATAAATTACTATATAATATAAATAAGGTATACAATAATAAAATGGGTCCCAACATCATGAAATATATCATTATGGCAGATAATGAGACTTTCTTTATAATACAGAAAAACCCTTGTAACAATAAAAATATTGGCCTGTATTTTTCCATTTTGTAAATATGGATGAAGACAAAGTGCAGGGGCCAAATTTTCAGTTAATTAATTTTCATAAAGTTAGTTTACAATAATAAGCCTTATAGTAAATACATTGGCAGTTATATTAGAACAAATGTTTAGAACACAATGAATTTGTTTACAAACTTTTTTCCACTATGATTTTATAAGCTCCAGTATATTACATGCATTAAGCTCAATCTAAACTTAGGGTTAAGTTATATTTTTAAAAATATCCCTTCAATAACTTTGACATTCTAGCATTGAGCTATAACAGATACATAGTCCCAAATTTACCTCAGCATCAATGTACGGGAATTCAGGGTGAACTTTCTTGCCAATGATTGGCCATCGCTTTCCAGTTAGAGATGCCAACTTTGCAACAGCGAACGCCCTATCCCCGTAGGACATGGCTAGGTGCTGGGCTACTTCACACTCAAGGCCAAAGTCCTGAACTAGCCTGATGTACATGGTCGGTGTCCACCCGTGGGCACCCTCGATCAGCACGCTCTCTGTTTGACTTGTTTCATGAATCGGTTTCAATTCAGGAACAGCTGCACAAATCATCAATTATGCCTATCAAATTTTTTAGAGCGATCAAAGAAGAATGTCAAGCCAATGGAATGGTTCATTAACATTGACAGATAAAGCTGTGTCCACTTGATAGAGTGGATAAACTGGATAAAGCAAAATAATTATTAGGTTTAGGAGTGATTTAATTAGTAATACAGTGAGTTACTTACATATGTTACCTGCAGATGAGGTATCCTATCAGCACTATCACTACACTGGTGGTATTCTTAGTTTTCTGGATTACATGACATCCCTTCTTTTGCTTTTTATTATTTTTGTTTGAAGTCATTACAACAACAGTGCAGTGACAGTTATGAGAGGATGTTTTATCAACAGATGACACAAATTCCCCTTAGCATAAACACTTATATAATTTGATATATACAATATTTTGTATATATTAAATTGTATTGTATGAATTACTAGTAATTCATTTTACTAACCTGCAAGTGCAGCATCAATAGTTTCAGCAGCCATAGCCCTGTAGGTTGTCCACTTGCCACCTGCTATAGTGATCATCCTGGAGTTGCTCACATGGACAATATGGTTTCTGGCCAATGACTGCGTATCGGCTTTGTTCGGATCGGACACAAGTGGTCTTATACCACTCCAGGCAGACAGCACGTCTCCTCTTCTCACTTAAGTAAGAATCAGACCCACCACAATAATAATGGCACTTCAATAACAAACCACAGATAAGTAAGTGTACGCTTTATTAATAAGGTGTTACTTAGCTGAAATATGGCAAACGATATGAGAGACTTGATCTTTTTAAGAATTCCTCGGTCAATATGAATGTAAGAAAAATATATGAAACAGATTTTAACACAGAAATTTGTTTGTACTTTATTTGACTGATGGATGCATTTAAGAAAAATATTGGGTAAAGATTCAGCACTTTCAGCCAAAAAAGTATTAAACAATTGCATGATGAAACATTCCTAGGGGTGGTACATGACCCTTCCTAGTGATCTAATAAGTTTCACTACAAACAAAGACTATACAGATAATTTATGACATTCCAAGTGGAAGAAAGAATTGAATATCCAGAAATTGTGCAAAGAATAATAAATATATTATACACTAGATATTAAAGCACACAAAGTTAAATGCAATAACAGTACCTTCAACATCTGGATTTAAATAGTTCTTGACTTCCTGAAGGATGAACATGATTTCATCTTCTGTCGGTTTAGGATGGTGTGTCACCTCACATGGCATATCAGTTGTACCAGCTATTGTCTGTTTCTGCCAAGGCAAGAAGAATATCACGCGGCCATCGGAAGTGGCAGGGTCCAACAATCCCATCTGATCTGGGCTAATCAATCAAGGCATTAAAAATATAAGTTTATGAGTAATTCAAATAATATTCCCCCTCATTGCAGATAACAACAAAGTGAAATATTATGATTCCAGCATATTGAGCCAAGCTGCCTGCTATTAATTGCTTTTTTTTATTAAGTTCACTGCTGTTTAAGATAACACAGGAGTGAATATTGGATATTTTAAATCATAACTTACCTACATCTATCAAGTCATCTATAGAGTTTTAAAAAAAATATGACAGTATGAATGCACTTTTTTCAATCAGAAGAACGTCTGTATCCAGAAAACATTATTACCATGAATAATCAGTAAAACAACCGCCCATAAAATGTTAGGATAAAAATGATAAATGCCTCTATAATTCATATAATTAAATACACAAAAAGAATATTTTAAAATACAAGAAAATAATATCAAGGGCAATGATGAACAATGTATCATTTAAAAAAGTTGATAGTGACTCACCTGTAATAGCCAGGAAGCACAATGTGAACTCCTGAGCTCGGTGAACATATCTCTTTTACAGAGGGGTCATCCATTTTACGAATAGAATCCGTGTATGGTCCAGTTGCATTAATTATACATTTGGCTGTCACATTCCATTCCTTTCCTGGGAAGGGAATTCAGTATATTATAAAATAATACTAATAAACACTTTAAATTATTAAAATGTTTAATTAAGTAAAGTATAAACAAGTTCTTAAATTTACTTGTGACTTGAAGCAGTTGTGAAACAATCAACCTGAATTTCTAATATCAATATGAATCCTACATCAGTAAGAATTCTAATATTAAATTAAAGTGAAAATTTGAATGACTCTAGTACAATAATATTGTCATAATATTAATAATATATAATTTATTTAATGCTTCTCAAACAGATAAGTATTCTGCCGTTTTCTTACTTATACTCTTGTATTCTAAACCTCCATATTAACTGATAATTTGAAACATTGAAATACACTGAACAATTAAATAATGAAAGATTATGAATTAAATATTATTTCAGCAAATACCATATTATGTCAAAATATATAGCCTAAGATCTAGACATGCTTCAGTCAAACAATGGACAGAACTTTTTGCACAAACAATTCACATTCAAAATTCACACTGTAAAAGTGTTTCAATTTAGTTATGTATTAATGAATGGTTTTTGATAAAACTATTTGCATTTTTTTGTTTCCAATATCTAAATGACAAAGAAAATAAATCTTATCTATCTATCTAGTGTGGGACTATTTTTATAAAGTAATTCAGAGAGCTAATGAAGGCATTACAGTACAATTTTAAAATTATAAAAAATATAACACGGCAAATATCATTTAATTTAAATATAAATATATACCCGATAATTCATCTCTAAGCCTGGCACCGGAACAATTACCCTTGTCATCTTTAAAAAGGTTGACAACTTTAACATGGTTGGCAACAGTAGCTCCATGACGGGTTGCAGTTAAGGCAATTGACAAACACATTCTTGCATCATCCTGTTGGCCTGAGAATGATTATTTTTATTAAAAATCAAATATGATGATTTTAATTATATTACGGAATGTGGCCATAGCAAAATATAGTGAAATCATACTGTAAACAATAAAAAATTTAGGAATAATTTAGAAAATAGTGAAAAGCATTTATGATCATATGGATAAACAAATATGATGTCATCTATCTCATGTCATCTATGTACATGAGAGTAAAATTAAGAAGCACTAACATTTTCTTCAAATACATTTTATTTGTTCTAATATATTTAAGCTATTTAGCTTAAGGCATTTAAACAAAACAGTTCAAATGTTCTCATTACATGTTAAAAAGGAATCTTAAAAAATCCTAAAAAAAGTTGGCCACTCTTAACACCCTGTATGTGTTTAATCACTGAACTTAGAAAAAATACAATTAAAAAAGACTAATACTTTTCAAATATTGACACATTTTATTAACTTAGAAAATTGTATAAAAATTGGCTACTCTTGTGTTTCATTATTTAGTTAAATAAATATTACCACTAGACTGGTATAATTAGTTTAAAAAGAAAATTAAAGGACTACTCCTTCCTAAGGTAAAGTTAACATTTTGAACTAAATTAAACACTAAGTTAACACAACTCCCAAACACATACAAAGTAGTACTATAAAAGAAGGAAAAAAGATAAATTTACCATCATAGTAAACAATAGCTCCACAAAGCTTGTCACCTCGAAGCATGGGGAACAATTCAAGTGCATCTGCTTTGCTCAGATAATAAGAACTCTTAACAGTTTTTGAACCTGCCACAAAATCGTATGCTTTTATACCCACCCAATAATAAGGGACTTGCCACCATCTGAAAAAAATAACAGTTGGAAGATATAGGTTTACTTCATAAAATTGTTACTTTTATTTTATATCATTTCATATAAAATGTTCTAACACAATTTATCTTTTTAGGATAACAATAATATTACTTCAGGCAATGTCATCGAAATATATTTAAAATCATTACAAAACATTATCTGAACTCTTGTTAATGAAAAATTTAAAAATTAACTACACATAAAAACTAAAATTTGAGATAACATAATAAACATTTTTTCATGCCTTTTTCTGTCTGACAGACAAAATGTTATAAATCTAAGGTTAAAAAAAATCTCACTTGTATACAGGTAACATGATTGGCAGAGGATGAGTGAGGTGAGGTGCTGACTGTAGCATGGTAGCCCTCTCATGCAGTGCCTCTTTCACCATTCGATATTGTTCCAAATCAAAATTCATTATCGCTTTCTGCAAGTAGCGCACACCACCGTGAATCAGCTTTGTGCTTCGACTGCTTGTGCCAGATGCAAAATCATCGAGTTCAACCAAAGCTGTTTTCAGACCTGTAATATTTTTGACAATGGATAACTAATAGTACAGAAATATAGAAAATATAATATAAAATAATAATTACATTTTACTCTTTTTTCTTATAATATTAAAGAAATATCCATTAATTTATTTACTGTGGTATTTATATTAATGAGACTTCAGGTAGAAAGTATGAACCAATAGATGGATTATTTGTTTTCACCAAACAACCACCTTAATTATTTATATTATCTTTCAAAATATAGTATATATTTGACAAAAACACATATTTAAAAAAGTGAATTATTTAAAAAGCAGCACATATTCATTTATATTATTATCCATAATAAACGTTGTTTTACATCTTAATAAATGTTTTGAGTAATACTAACTATAAATATATTTGAATTTAAGCAATTTAAACATCTGTAAATATCAAGTACTAACAAATAAAAACAAACATGCCAAATTAATTACTGGATTAAAATTACTTGCTTGAGTTCTTTTTCTTTATATTTATAATTCTACTATTCTAATAATTTTGTTTGTCTTATTGATAGACTGCTTTTTTAGAAACTATAAAGTGGCACTCTAGAGTTTATCACTATTGAAGTCCAAAACAAATTAGGCAAAATGATACTTTTTGAGAAAAAAATTGAGAACAGGTATAAGAATTAACAAATGTGTTTACCCCTAGTTGCAGCATCCAGGGCGCAACCAGCTCCTGTAGCACCACCGCCAATGATAAGCACATCAAAGCTTTCATTCTGCAATGATTTGATCTGTTCATCTCTGGGTGGCAGTGGCCGTTTGGCCCTAGGCCGTTTTGGAGTTGCAGCGTACACACGTTTGGCCTACACAAATGAGAATTCAAAGCACATGTTAACAATATCTTGGAAAGTACCAGTAATAACACACAGAATCGAACAAGAGCACAGAAAAACAAATTTGGACAAAATCAAGTCCCAACCATCTCCTCCAACACCAACCATCCAATATTCCTAAAAAAATTCAAGTTCATTTTCATCTTTAATCAAAAAATACAACACGGGTTTCAGTCAAACAGTTAACTGACAAGGAACTATAAAGGAAACAATTTTTTGCTTCAACCTTGTACCATATCAAGGATTCTATTAACTGGAGAAACCAGCATCTGATATTCAATGTCATTGCTTTCATAAGGTCTTGTTTATAACTAAACAAGGTCAATAAAACGGGTGCAACAACCATTTCATCAATTCGTTCATTAATCTCACATTTAAAAAAATAATAGTTACACATTCTCATTTTGTAATACCATATTAATGGTAGCATTGTTACAGAGTAAAACCTAGTAATGTAAAACTATTTTAAATATTTGTTTTGTCATTTTTATTTCTGGTCTGATTGTATTATTTTCCTTATTTTG
The DNA here is from genome assembly GCA_019843655.1 of Lethocerus indicus. Taxonomy (NCBI): domain Eukaryota; kingdom Metazoa; phylum Arthropoda; class Insecta; order Hemiptera; family Belostomatidae; genus Lethocerus; species Lethocerus indicus. The sequence continues at coordinate 7,472,508 of JACDQD010000005.1, forward strand.
CCATCTTTATTAAATGAGTTTAACATTGATCTTGGCTCTATTTTCAATAGATACTTTTAAAATAAGTCCAAACTGAAATAATGTATCTGCAACAGGAAAATTAGTAATGAAAGCTGAGAATAACAGAAAAATTAAAAAAATAAACAGCTTTAATGTGTGATACATATACAAGTTTGAATTAGAAAGATAAAAACTAAGATAAATGCATATTTAAATTGTATAATATTTTATTTTGTAATGTAAATTCCATTGAACCAACTTTTATCCAACTGTAGTGGGATACTTACAATTAAATTAGTAGAAATTGGTATTGTATGTTATGTTCAAAAGAATACCAGAAATGGTGCAGAAAATCATGATAAAATGTTAACAACTCTAAACTCAACTTAAGTTGGCCTAAGTTGAACTATATTTTGTTGGTGTAATAAGTCAAAATTCAATTACTTACAAATGGTCTGTCACCAGTGAGTATCCATGATGTAAAATATGCACCAACAGCACAGGCTGTGCCTCCCATTACAATACCCCTCATTCTTGTTGTCATATTTACCTAAAATAGTATAAATAATTTCTTCATAAAATGATAATTAAAATCAACTAATATATATGTAATTCTAAATAAAAATATTAAACATAAAAATTACAGTGTTTTAAATATGGTAGACTATTAATCAGCTAAAGCAATTATAAAACACATAACACTCAATTAGAATAATGTGTATTTCATTAAGTGGATAGTAATCTCTTTATGATGATAAAATTGTTAAGTAAATAAACAAGGTAATGAGCACAAGGTTCTTGGTATCAAAAAGATAAAACATGCATATATTTTTTTATCTATGTACACTATTTATTGAGCAAATTAAAAATTACTGAAGAATTACAACAAAAAATTACAAGCCGTGTCATTATATTCATAATTATCTTTATTTAGAAAGAATGAATTTTTTCATCTAACAACTGATAAAAATTAGTAAGCAGGAATGGTTGCTATGATCTATGAAAACTTAAACAGTTTTGAATCAAAAAATTAAAATACCGTAACAATCAAACAGATTGTAACTATAGTATTTTATTAGTTAGTAGCAAGAACTCTGGATATGGTTCTTAAACACAATTACTTTTAACAAGGGTGTGGGCTTTAAGGGTGGTTACAATAGACATGACACATATGACTAAGTTTTGGCGATGAAAAATGTTTTCCTATGTACAATACCAGAGTAGTATGATCTATATTAAGTGCAATAATTTGACACATTTATTCAATATTTTCAATCATAATACATAAAATCTATTTACTAGAATTAATAAAACGGAAATTATTTTTAAATTTGAGATATTTTCTAATGATAATCTTATGCGATAAAAAAGAGTTTCCCATTAGATTTTAGAGAATTTAATTTTATGTGAGCGATAATCACAAAAAGCTAATGACAACAGCTATTTCATAGAATTTATATAGAACAATAGGTTCTGGTAATAAGCAGAAATAATTTTGTCATAAAGTTATTGGCAAAATAAAAACTTTAATACAATACACAAATGGTAAAATATATATGGAAAAATATGGTAACCATTATGATACATTACCCTGGAGTAGTCAGTGCACTGTTGAGAAATATCTCACCTGATGTGGATGGTGTTAGTCACACTATTAACTAACACTATGACCTACTTGAAAAAGGACAACCTTGAAAAGTGAACCGATGAGCGACGCCCGGCTAAGGCTATTTTGAAATTTCTGCAACCGGCCCGTCAAGACAATGTACTTTTGCCCGGTCGGTTTGCCAATTTCTTTACGGTAATTGGGTGAGAAATTTTCCAGAACGACCCAAATAAACAATGGCCAAGGGTGGGGGAGTGGAATAAAACCTAAATTTAGAACGAAACGTCTAATAATGGATCTTCAGTTGAGCGACCTATGGCCCCGATCCACCGGCGACTCCGCGCCAACAATGACAGCGCCCCATCGCGAATACGGAATCCACATTTGGTGAATTTCGATAACCTGAAACGAATATATTCCATTTTCGGTTTCCAGGATGTCGACCGTCCGCCTTATTCAGACTGGGGTCGCGTTCCCTAACTGTGCTAATATTAAACGGCGTGTCGTTCACGACCGAACGAAGAACATTTTTTTCAAGTACAGTACTATTTAATAAAACCGAAATATACAGAAATATTTTTATTTTTACTTTTACCAGGCAATAGCGGATCAAGAATCTGTAACGCCATTTTCAACCTAAAGATGACTGAATAACATGTAATCCCCCATTAAATTAGTATGCAAATGGTATTGAGAAACTTTGTCCTCTTCCTACAATTCATTCCATTTTATTTACTCATTTTAGAAACATCGCATACACGCATTTTTAGTGAACCATTCTTCACAGCAATTTAGTAAACGTACCGTTCAAATGGTAGATCCGTTCAACCAAATGAACGATTTTACACGCCTCTACATTGGTATTCAAACATGAACTCGTTGTCCAATTATATGATTTTAATATGCACTTTTTTAATATTACCACTTTTTTATGGATTTTAAGGCAACAAATTGGATGGTTAAGGAGTATAAACAATATATGTAATGGTTCTGTTTGAAGTGCATGACTTAAAAATATGGAATTTATAAATCTACCGAAGAATAAATTTAAATATCTTCCAAAATACGTAATCCAAATTGGAGACTGGAAAACTTTAGTATTATATGTAATAGGACTATCCAACGTCCTAAAAATATAAACGGCCATAACTTCATAAAACAGATGACTTTACCGTTAATGGTTTGTTGAGTAAGGTTATGAATGTGGTCCTTGTAGTCATTCCATTTTAGAAGTGATTATTAACATTTACATTTGTACCTAGAGTGATATGAAACATTTGACCATGAGTGATTTTACCTCGTTTACTACAGAAACTGCCAAAGGTAGGTGTTAATTGAAATATTCCGATTTTTTGGACAATAATTGAATCGGAATTTGGCAAATTCAATACCTGTACATTTTATTTTATATCATTAATTTCTTGCCATGTTTGAGATTGAATGAAAAAGTATGCTGCTCAGTGTGGGACTGCTGTATTTAATATATTTACGTATAACTTGGGAATGTATAAATGGTGTGAGAAGTTGACATGCCCTAGATTATTTATTTGTTATTTACTGTGCTTAAAACTATTTGCACACTACTATACTATTTGTTTCTCTACTTACGTGTTAAGAAACTAACCATTTGAAATTACTTTTGGCAGCTGCACTGGGGGATATCCTGGAAGCTCTGGACAGTGATGAATATGCACCAAAATTAAATGAAGCCAAAGCCAGTGCAGGTAATGATATGCTCAAAATGATGCAGTACGTTTTCCCAGCAATAATTCAAATAGAGATGGAAGTCATCAAGAAGTATGGTTTCACAGACAACCGGGAAGGTGATTTTTTTACTGATTTTGATTTATTTTTATGTATCCTTTAAACCTTATACCCTCTGCGAGCATAGTGGATGCTAGGCTCAGATCTCACCAAAAGTGTGTTATATATGTTACTAATAAATTTATCAAGTAATTACACAGGTGATATGTTATTATATTGTTGGGGTGGTCAAAATAAATAATGATGCATGCATTGTAATATAAATCTGTGTATTATTTTTACACCATACTTTTGTTCCTACTATTCAAGTCATGAGGACATTAATGCCAGACATTTGAATTTTGTGCCACCAATGATTACTCATAATTTATATTCAATCTTACAATACATATAATTTGTATTATACATATAATCAATAATAAAAGTGATACAATTTATGATAGGGAGATATTAAAATTCTGCATTAAAATTTTGTACACGTGTATAAATCTAAACTGGCTAGAATAAACTTAGAGGTATTGATGGTGCCCCAATGATAAGAAGAGGCCTTGTATGTTCTTAAATGCCTCAAAGGTTTAGTGTTTTTAAGCTCACCTCGGAGTGTGCTCATTGCTCATATTTGTGGTCAGTATTTTTGCTCATAATATATGATTAAATTGATTTAAAACAAAATTTTGTGATATAATAAAACGCCGTATTAATCTGTGAGTGCAGGTATCATACAGTTCACGCATTTAATAGTCGCCCTAGAACGCGAGGATCCGCTGGTCGCCGAGCTTCACAGTCAAGTGCGAGCTCACTACCTGCCGCCAGTCACTATGGCGACGGATGTCTCCCTTTGACAGCATGACCAACCTCACCACCACCATCACCATCCTCGCCACCTCCAGCCCTCGACCTCTAATTCTCTAGGGCCACCGCCTTAATTTCATATCCTTTTTTAAACACAACATTCCTCTATCAATTTAATTTGCCTCAATCATGTGCATATTAATACCTAACAGTTTTTGGCAATTGATTGCTACTATTCTAAAGATGTTTTTAAAATACTATCTATAAACTATGAAAAGTTTATGTTTTTCATTTTTTTGATATATATACATAAAATATATACCAAACTTTTCAGTTCATTGATATTCAACAAAATACAATATTTGGTATTTATATATATTTTTCTATTTATTTTGATAATTAACATTAGAATAATGTAATCCCTTTAGTTCATTAAATATTCAGTAGATCAATGTTCATAAAATTGAGTGGACTTTTAGTTTTTAGTCGTGGACTAATCAAAAATTGTATACTGTTTTTTTAAAGGTATAATGCTCTTGCAGCTGCTATTACTGTTAACAGTTACCTCTCCTTCTTCATCTCGTATTGTGTTTAACTGAAGTAACATTCTAAACATGAGATAGCTTATATATGAATATTAAGGCTATATATGCATATATGTCAGTGGTATCCATTTTATTATGTTTATCACATATGCAATACACTATATAAATATATTTTTTATATATTGAAATAAACAGTAAAATGGTTGTTAGCTGAATAGAAAATCATGATCAATATTTTAACATTCAAAGTACTGGTCATGATGCTGAATAAAATTTGTTGGATATATATATATATATATATATATATATATATATATATATATATATGATATAATGTATGTATAATATTTAGTGCAATTGCAACCTGTGTGTATTGTGCATGAAGGAAATGTTCTACAATTTAAAACTGTCCCAGAGGACAGGTGTAAATGACACTTTGTTATGATGAATATAAATTTTATTTCATTATATGCAGATTATAGATAATTTTTACAAATGATAAAAAGGTGTATGTTGTAGATTACAGTGGACAACAAGTTACATCGTATTCTTATTTTGAGTTCCTTTAATTTAGTACTAGTGTGGAGCCTATTATTGTAAATGTAAGTAACAATTTGGCTCAGTAGTTAAACCATAAGAGCCTAATAATAAAAAAAGGGCACCATTCCAGTTTCTTTAGTTATTTTTTTATAATTTATTTATTTTATACATTAAGTATCTTTTAATTTCAGTTTAGATAGTAATAATTTAATATGCACATTTTAATACCTGTACTACTGAAGAAATGTATTTTATATGAAATAAATAACATTAGCAATTTAAAAATGTTTTTATTTTATTTATTGATATTCAAGGATCAAATGAAACACCTAAATTTTGAAGTGTTATAAAATAATTTATTGGCAAAGATGACAAAGCCAAAACATAACAATTGTGAGATTTACTTCTTCTTGGAGACACCAACAGTTCTTCCTCTCCTACCAGTTGTCTTGGTGTGCTGACCACGTACTCTCAAACTGAAATTTAACCAAAATAATATTAATGTATATCGTCTACAAATTAAATTATTATACTATATGACAGTTAAGCAAAATATATTAATTTCTGAAATCTATAATTTGTACGGTTATAAGATCATTATAAAAGTTCTGAAGTCTGAAATCATGAATGTTACAAACGATATTGATATAGCTGTATTATATATTTTTTTAATAATTAAGGGAAAATGAATGTAATCTTCCAGGCATACTAACACTAGAAAAAACTAACTTATAGAAATAAATAATATTTGAATGTTAATATGCACATATGCATTCATATACAGGAATGAATTCACTTTTTAATGACTTTATTGACAAGTCATGTGAATAAAAATATTAATTAACAACACAACAGGAATAACATAACATGTGGACCAAGTAATACACCAATACACAGAAAATTATGCCAAAAAAATGCTTTCATTCTGCACACAAGAGGTATATTTTGCATCTGAAATAGGTGAAACATGTTGTTGTTGTGTGCTTTTACTTAAATGAAACATGTTTCAAATGTCTGCTATAAATCGTATCAATATGTTGCTGAAAATAAAATTATAAAAATACATTAATGGTAACAAAAATGAGCAATGGACTTACCCCCAGTAGTGTCTCATACCACGATGTGCCCTGATCTTCTTCAATCTCTCAAGATCTTCACGCAATTTGCTGTCCAAATTCGATGAGGTGAGCTAAATAAACAAGATGAACAACAATTTATATCAATGAGAACTGAAATATGAAATAATGTAAATCAATGAGAAACATAGATAGAAAAGAAGATAAATGAGTTTAGGAATCATGTTTAAAAGAAAATATTTAATACAGACCTGGGTATATTTGCCATCTACAATATCTTTCTGTCTGTTCAAAAACCAATCAGGAATTTTGTACTGCCTTGGGTAAGTGATGATTGTTACAATCTTCTCTACCTACAAAATACCAATATGAAATTGATATAACTAAATTTGCATAATAATAAATTAACGATAGGGTCTAGTTTTAATCAAAACTTGGTTAATAATTACATGATCATCTTGTGTATTTGCAATTATAAATTAAGTAATCCTGAAAATACATTTCTAAAAGGTTTAACATTTCAAGATAATGTAATGGTTAAGGAGAAGTAATTATGTTAAGAATAAATAAATAAATAATACCACAATAATATATATGTAATGTATGTATGAGTTTGTATCTCTAGGTCACCTCTTTTTGTTCTTTTTTTTCTTATTTTACACACAACATATCCACATCATGAGCACATGGACTTGAATCCTTCCTTAAAGTAAGCACTAATACTACAGCTGCATCACAAGCAAGTGTAATTTTAATACGCTAAAAAACTAAGATTTTTCAAAGAAATCTACATGCTATGCCATTACATTGATTAAAATGTACCCTGTGACCAGGATCAGGTTAAATTACTATAAACAACTGTGAGCACAATGCATGTTTATTTAATATAGCTTGAATAGCAGACTAATCAAAAAATTATCTTCCATGTGAGTCTTAAACAGATACAAGCTTTTTCTCTACTATATACACTGTATAGGGCATATACAACAGGAAATATGTTTGTCATATTCCTATAAAAGATCCTTTGATCGAAGAGTATGGAGCAGACTCCAAACAGCTCAGTCTAAGGATTCCAAAGCAAGGAAATAAGTATATACACACACTTATTAATTTTAAATGATTCATGTTCTGTGCCAAATATCTTATTATTGAACCACCCAGTTAATAAATGTGGATAAATTGGCAGTTAGGTAGGTTCTATATGTTACCTCTTCTTCGGACAGTTCACCAGCCCTTTTGTCAAGATCGACATCAGCTTTCTTCAGAACGATGTTAGAATACCTCCTACCGACACCTTTGATGGCTGTCAAGGCAAACATTACTTTCCGTTTGCCGTCAATGTTTGTCCCCATGATACGGAGAATGTGCTGAAACTTTTCTGGGATGACTAACGCCTGAAATCAAATAAGAGCGTTAGCGACATTAAATCTCGGACTCGAGTACAAATTTCCCACAGTTAAAATGATCCGACGGTTCCAGTGGAAATAACCAAATCCATCGGGTCGTACACGCAACTATAACCTACACGGTACGCGTTACTAGAACCGTATTTATTCCATAACTAAATCTTATATGGAGACATTTAATTCTGCTACACTAGTATAAAACTTCAGACCCGGTAAATATTAAAAGATGAGAAAGATAAAATTGGAAACACCATCGACTCACCATGTTTCAATTGAAGCTACAACAACTGAAAAGGGGAAGGAAACCGACTGTTCCACAAGCCTCGCCTTTCATACAGATGGCAGTGATCCAACATAACATGCGCTTTCTTCTTCCATTGAGTAAAACATTTATATATTCTTTTAAATTAAAGCATGCTAAAAATAAATGATATATTCTTCGAGTTTTCGTTTTTATATTTCATACAAATAAAATCTTTGTTATGAACGATGTAATTTATATTTGAAATAAAAATGCGACATATTTATAAATTTGTCTTTAAGGTATACGCATAAGTGTTGTATCTTCTAGTATAAAATAATAGATAAATGGTAGGTTTTATATTTCCTGTGAAAATAAGCAGTCATTAAAAATGTGTATAATATGTTTCAGCAAAAGTTATTTCAGTCTAAATTTCTAAAAGAACCTTTCAGTAGGTAAGTCACTCTTTTTTACGTATAATTCTAAGTAATATCGAGGAATCGTTTTCTATTTTAATTCCAATACAGTATTTCAATCAAGTTTGAATAAAATCAATCTGCGGCCACATAGTGATAAAGGGCAATTCGTATCATTCTAGCTGAAAGTAAAACTACTGCATATTAACTGTTTTAGAAAACACGTAAAAAAGTAGAGTAGATCGATTGAAGTTAGTGATATTTGAAGCAAGATATAAGATTAATAAGTAAAAATAGTTCGACTTCGATACGTAAAATTAATGACAGTAAATATTTCAATGCTATACTCCAGTCCAGTAGGCCTTTTCCAGAAATTATTCTAGTGTAACCAACCGCTTTTTCGATTATAATTAAAATCTAATAAAACGGATGTACAGAATTTTATTCTCCTCAATAGCTTCAATGAAAACATTCCGGATACAAATCGCGCGATCAATTTTATAAATAATAATCAGTCACGAAGATGCCACCGATAGCTACGACGGCGGCTATCAAAATATAGCCGAAAAGACGATAGCCGGACTTCCAGTTGGGAATATCTTGGTCGGCGGGTGCGATCAACTTAGCGAGCTGGGTATTGACATCACCATTCCCGTCCAGATTCTCTTCCGGGGACGTTCGCTTCTCCCCGTCACCGTCCAGACTGGCGTCCAGGAAATCGGCCTCTTCGCCGAGCCGCCCTTCGGCCGGTTCCTCTTCGATAACCTCCAGCCTTGCCCGGACGGCCGAGGCGTTCTCGAAAACGCACTTCACCTTGGGTTCGGCCACCGTCTCCGGTCTGGTCTCCTCGAGCCACCTGCCGATCTCCGTGACTCCCGGTTGTGCCCTGTAGGTCAGTATCTTGAACTTTGCGCTTCTCGCCGTCTCGGGGTCGATGTCGCCACTCCTCAGCTTGATGACGACGTCCAGCCTTTCGCCGGGTTCCAGGTGGCCGCACTTTGGCCGCACGCAATACCGGCCCGGATAGGTAGTCTGGACTTTAAAACATACCGGGAAATCGAAGAGATTACTTAACGTTAACTTGGTGCTGCTGTTCATTGTGAACGGAGGCGTAAACTTCAATTCTTCTTCCGGATCCAGAATTAGAGAGGCCGATTTTTTCTTTTTGGCCATTTTTCTTTTTCACGTAGCAATTTATTTTTTTCCGAAAATTTTATCTTTGGGCGTCCGATTATTCATTATTAATTTCTGCTATAATTGTGGTCGGAACTCACTGCCATCTGTATCCCATCCGTTCGGTTGTTATTAATTTTCTAAACTCTTTTTTATTAATATAATCGAAAATTAGATATAATTTTAAAAGTCAATTTATTTCTCAACATTGCGGAATATTTTTAAATAAATTAGAATACAACATTAGAGACGATGTTAACTAATACATAACCTGAGATTTAGATAAACATTTCTTTAGGTTTCCTCTTGACATATTGATATTATGTAGTCTATCTTTGTAATATAACGTGAGCTATTGAATTCTGTGATATATTAGTATATTATTGAACGGTTTCGTCGGGTATTAATAGAAATGTCCACATTGGGACCTTCGGAAACCGTAGTGAATAATGCCCTGGAGTGTCACCTGGAAGATGAAGAAGTGCAGGAGGTATTGCGAACAGGTACCGATCTGAGACAGTATTCTAAACAGATTGAAAAGCAGTTGAAGGATGTCGAGAACAAGTCTATTCAGGATTATATTAAAGAGAGTCAGAATATAGTCAGCTTGCACAAAAGGATAGCAGCTTGTGATGACATTTTGGAAGTAAGTTTTTTGCTCAATTTATTTAGATTAATCTGCCTGACTTCGTATTTAAGCTGAGTTTCACTAAGGATTTTTAAATTTACTGTAAGCTCTGTTTTAACTCAGGTTTTTTAAGTCCTAGAAAAGTCTGTACTTTATCAATTGTACCAAGTATATGTAAACCTGGCCAAATGCTAATTACACCAAAAATGAGGACTACTTACAGCCTGTTTCTAAAAGAAGCTTTGTATTCCTTCTCTTGATGCCCTTACTGCCTTTCCTGTCAGAAAATTTCAAAAGAAAGGCACTGTCAAAAATATTTATTGTTAACCTTCCCATCTTACCCATAAAATGCTATCACCCTCAATATTATTTTGAAGTATTTCTAAGGCCAGTTTAATCTTCTGCAATTAGAACAGTTTTAGAAAGTTAAGAAATACTTATTGGCTAGATTACAATGTATTATAAGAAAATTAGTCATTATGCTACAGTAATTAGCTTTTCCTAATGGTGAGAACATTTTATATTTTAATATATTTATTTAATATATTTTATGATTCAGGTTATCATTATGTGTGATTTTTTGTCTCATCTAGTTTGCTAAGTCCTGTGCTAGATCAGTAACCGATTCATGGTTTTGTAAATAACATTCCTTTACTAATCTCAGTAAGATGCAATGATTAACAGTTAATAAGTAATATTTAGAATCAATATTATTAGAATGGTTTTTATAAAAACCTGTATGTATTAGTATTATTATTTAACACTACTATATTTTCTTATCTGTGGAAAAATGACACCTGGAAATAATTTCTAATAATTTTCTAGCGAATGGAGTCAATGTTATTGAGCTTTCAGTCAGACTTGGGGAGTATTAGCACTGAAATAGTCTCTCTGCAGAGAAAGTCAATTACCATGAGCCAGCAACTTCACAACAGACAAGCTGTCAGGGGTCAGCTCAGTCAGTTCATAGATGATATGGCTGTTCCTGAAAGCCTCATCATGTAAGTTAATACGGTTATAAATATTTCCTAACATTTTTTGGTATACATTTTTGGGAAATAAGGGTAGAAACCTTCATTATTCATTCTGGTAATTAAAATGAGATTTACTCACATATTAATTCAAGAAGCACCATACTCAGATCAGTGTATTAAAATAGTGTTGAGGTGTATTGTAAACAGGAGTCTTGGTGACTAAAGCAGTAGAACTTGTGTCTTTGAAGCTGTAGATTGGTGGTTCAAATCTGCCCCAAGTTAGTAAAAGTTGGGATTAGATCACTGCTCTCACAATCCCTTCAGTTATGAATTGGGTTAACTTTAGGACATAATATGTAATGACGATGAGCTCAATTTTATGGTATTTATGAGATTGTTTTTTTATATTGTTTTGCCATGTTCCTGATGTTGTGATACAATATAGTTAAGACAATATTATTTTTTTTTCAAATTATTATTTATATTTAATTGAAATTAAATATTGCTTCAGTGGAATTTTGGACAACTCAGTGACTGACAAAGAGTTTGTGTCACAATTGTCTGTGCTGAGTCACAAAATTAGTTTTGTGAAGGAACAAAGTGCTAAAGATGTCAAGTGCTGTCAAGACGTAAGGGACATTTTAGAAAAATTGAAGGTTAAAGCAGTCACCAAAATACGATCCTATCTATTAGAACAGATTTCAAAATTCAGAAAACCAATGACTAACTACCAAGTGCCACAGAATGCCATGTTGAAGTACAAGTGAGTATATTCAATGAATTTTAAGTTTTATATATTTTTAAAACCCACTATAGAGAGATCTTATAAAACTGATTAATGTTTTTGTTTATTTCTGGATTTATGCAAATATTCACAAACTAATGTATGAATAATGCTTCATGAAATCAGTTTTACTATATAATGTTGCAATCTAAAAATATTGAACTCGTATCTACAATGTGCTTGACTCAACAATATCTTTAAACTGTGGAATATTCGTAATCTAATTGGAATCTATTATAAATTGCAGATTTTTCTTCGAATTTGTATTGGAAAATGAACGAGCAGTAGCACAAGAAATCTGCAGCGAATACGTTGATACAATGGGGAAGATATATTATTCCTATTTTAAGTCATATTCAGCTTTGCTCAGTAAACTCATGGTGAGTTAAAATTTGTTAATGAAAAACTTTCTTCTCGATGAATTGCTAATTTTAACTGTTACTGGTGTCAGTTGTTAATGTGAATTATGACCTCTTCTCCATGGTAATTGACTCTTAACCTTATTTGCCGGTTATATCTCACTGCTTTAGCAAAACAACGAGTTCCATTGTTACAACTTTGATATTGACTTGATGCAATGAAGTGGACATGAATTTTATGACATGTCAGTCATCCAAACTAAAGTGGTAAAGGGGGGACCATACAAAGCATTGTCATGAGTATTCCACCCGTTGTGCAAAAGTTCAGTTTGATTATATTGAGTGTTATTTCAGTCCATCAATAATGGCACATGAGTCTTCAGTCATTTGTATCACATTATGTCTGGCTTATATTCCCAGTGTAGGTGTAAAACATCTGTACCATGGGTGTTTATTGCGCTTTATAAATACTGGGAGAAAGAATATTAACATTGATACTCACATTAAATTATTGCCCTCTCTTTTTAGTTGCAAATAAAAGCTCCTATTTAATATGATCCGGATGCATCCTGAAGTATGTTTTCAGACCACTGATTAGATGGCTTATATAAAATTATATTTTTACTAATTACATTTTCTATCTAGTATGAAGAAGGAGCATCAAAAGATGATCTGATGGGAATTGAGGAGTCTGGACCTAGAAATCTTTTATTTCACAAATCATCATTGAAACAGAAGAACACTGTATTTACAATAGGTAACAGGGGTGAGGTTCTTACATCACAACTGGAAGCACCTATTATCATACCTCATTCTGCTCAGAAAACTGAAATAAGGGTTGGTGTTTAGTACTATTTTATTAAATTTAATATATTTATTTTTTACAATACGTTTAATATTTGCATTCTGTCATTGTAAAATGTATTCTTTGAGTTTAATTTCTGTAATTGATTTGATACTCTTGGTACAAATGAAAGTTACTTTGTGTAATAGTTCATACTTTATATATGCATTGTTATTAATCTGTGGATTTTCGCTAATCTAAAATTTACGCATTTTTATTTAAGCATTGTCAATTTTTTCAGGACTCAATGTAAATGTTGTAAGATCAGTTTTCTATCAATAAATCTCACTTTTTTAAAAATTTTTTGGGATTAAACTAAAAGAATTAAATTTTAACTTATTTTGCAGTAATAACAGATATTTTGTGTATTGCAGCACCCTTTTGAAGCTTTGTTCCGTAGTGAACAGTATGCACTGGTTGACAATGCCTGCAGGGAATTTCTCTTTCTGTCGGAGTTCTTCATGGTGAAAGGATCAAAAGCTATGGAATTGTTCAGTCAAATTATGTCCAAAACTCTGAATCTGCTTGTAGTAAGCGTTTAAAATATGTTTTTCTTGTATAGTATGTTGTATGTTTGCATTTTTCAATTAGAAAAATGTTTGCCTAAAATATTGCGCTTCTCTAGGTTGTTCTTAAGTTCCTAACATTAATAAAATCATTAAATTATAATAAGGAGACATTAGGAAGCAAGGTGAAGCCAGTAGGTTTATCTTCTTTATATTGTTATACTGGTTCAATGCTAGCAGTCATTTATTATTTATCACAGAAGTGGCAGTAAAATTAATTAATGTACAAAGAATTATAGCAAATCCCGGTTAAAATTTACTGTAGTGGGCACAGAGGTTATCGGGTGCATTCGATATATCGATATATACGGGTGAATCGATGTCGTCAACCAGCGTCAGCCATATTTGTTTTTACACGCGCAACATTTTTGTTTTCACATCGAGTAGCCATTTTTGTTTTCACATCGCGTAGCCATTTTTGTTTTCACATAGCGCACCTTCACTCATTCCGGTCTCTCACACTTTGAACAACACAAAGAAATTAAATTTAACACTTCCATAGTAACTCAACAAAAAAAATAACCCGCCTAATTACAAAGGAATGGTCAAAATTAAAAGCACAACCCGTCGGGCGCCTTAATAAAGGTACGCGATGTGAAAAAAAAATTAACCCGCCTAATTTGGTCAAAATAAAAAGCACAACCCGTCTGACGCCTCAATAAAGGTACGCGATTTTAAAACAAATATGGCTGACCAAGTTGAAGACATCGATTCACCCGATAACCTCCATGCCCACTACAGCAAATTTTAACGCAAAATCTCTATTGGAAAAGATAGATGGATTATTTTTTGTTGATATTAGGATTTGGATCTGATTAAAAATTATATTCATACAATGTTATTTATGTTATTGTTTAAAACATTTTCTTCTTCCAAAAGAGTCCCGATTATTTTAGCAAGCTATGCAAAATGTATGGTCTGCCGTTTAATTGTTTAAAACATTTTCTTCTTCCAGCAAAATGCTTGTTAACCAGCAAAATGCTTGTTATTCTGTGATTAATTTAATTTGTTTTCTTTGTTAGAAAAATCTGGAAAGTTTCGTGAGTGGTTGCTATGATACAATAGCTCTGTTCCTGAGTGTCCAGCTGGTGCTCCGGTATCAGATGCTCTGCCACAAGAGAGCTGTACCTGCCCTTGACGACTATTGGGATACCCTTCAGGATATACTTTGGCCCAGGTATCAGTTCAAATATGTATATTTAAAAAAAAGGACCCAGTGCATATTCTAAATGTAAAGTTAGATTAATTATTCTAATGCAGATGTGGGTGTTGGAATTGAGATTACAAAATCTTTTACTCACTTATATGCTGGATGTTGATGAACTACGTGCAAGGGATTAATCTTTGTTATATTTCAGTCCCTTTCCATGTTTGGAAAACCCATTATGCAACCTTAATGTAATGATTCTTAATTTCATTAACAAAATATTCATTATTTTTCATTAGAAAAACTATGCTAATTTAAAGTTTGATTGAATAATGGTGTATGTATAATGAAGTTTATTCATTTAGTTTACTGCCTTTTGGCTTGTGAATAATATCTGAGACCATTTTTTGTGCACAAAGAAACTACAAGGCAGAATTCCCCCATACAGTAACACTTAAAATAAATAAAAAATGACCAACTTTTATCTTTGCTTAGGTTTGAGTATGTCTTCCGCTTGAATATTATAAGCATCAAAGAATGTGACCCAACAAAATTCAGCAAAGAAATGAAACCACATTACGTGAGTATGGTCCTTTTACATGTTTGCTTTATTATGAATATATATGTTGTTATATTGTAGTTTAATTATAGATTACAAGGAGGTATGCGGAATTCAGCGGTGCCATTGTTAGTATCAGTGAGAGCTTTCCTAATGAATTGGTGAGTAGGCTTTTGGCCCAACTATTGGAAGAGGTTCAGTTGTTTGTACTGCGAATGGCAGCCATCTTCCCTCAGCGATCGCACCAACTTGTTTTTCTCATCAACAACTATGATATGGCTCTCGGCATACTTCTGGTAATTATATCTCTGTAGTATTAGTTTATTTTTGGATGCAGTAATTTGAATAGAATATTAGTGACAATTGAATTTCTGAATGTTTTAAATTGCTCATAGAAGAAAAATGTACATAAATTATGTTTGTTAATGTTCATGAAAATAGCTAATTTAAAAGTGGAAAAGGGTAATTAAAATTTGTATTTTAAGCAAGCTGAGGTGTAAGGCTTGAACTTACAGTGCATCATGTATTACACACTTATGAAGTGGGCACAATATTAATGGTCTCCTCTACATGGCTATATACCTCTCCTTCTACCTTGCAGGTTCAAGGTTTCCAAGTGGGGTGAATTATCTTTCATTCATTGCTAGTTGGAATTTTATTACAGGTCAAATATAATTTCGTTAACTTTAGGCCCTGGATGAGTTTTGAAAAAAAAAGAGCAGGAAAAATTAACTAATTTCCATATCTGTGTTTATTTTCATGTTCCTATATAATTAAATAATTAATTGTTTAGGAGAGGACAAGGGAAAATTGCAAAGAAGCCGAGAGCTTCAGAGAGCAACTGAGCGCTAGGAGTGCTGAATATGTGGAAGAAGTACTTTCTCCACACTTTGGTGGAATTATGCAATTTGTTAAGGAAGGTGAAGCACTATTAGAAAGGGGACAGATGGACCAGCTTAAGAAACTTGAAGGTAAAACATAGGCTCATCTAACAGAAATTGACTATTAATATAAGTGAATAAATTTTTCAATGAATATTTTCTTGCCTAAGCAGAAATAATAACCCATATAACAACACAGTTCTTTAATTAACATTATATATTTTTATTTTGAATGCAATGAAAATGATTTTGTGTTGAATTATTTGGTCACTGCATGAAACAGTGCAGACAAAGTTACACAATATGATTACAGTAATAATGCAGTAATTACATAATCAGATTTTGCAACTAGTGACCGGAAATAAGGGAAAAATAAATAAAGTTAAAGTTAATTAAGTAGTCATTGCTAACTACGTACATAGAATGTTCAGATGATGTGCATAAAACTTCTTATTCTTTCAGGAAAATCAATGACTCTTGTTCAGTTGTTTTCTGACAGTTGGAAACAATCTTTAGAGCTTTTGAACAAAGAGGTTCTGTCTTCATTTCCGAGCCTTGTCACTGGGTCTTCTCTGCTTCAGTTGGCGCTTGCCCAATTGCTTCAATACTATGAACGCTTTCACAAGCTCCTAACACCTGCTGTTAGAGCAAATCTCGTTAACATTCATCATATCAAAGTTGAACTGAAGAAGTATAAAACAAATTTTTCATAGTGTACCCTATAGATTATTTTTTATTCTTGTAAAATCTTTTCATAGTGACATTCCTTTCTAATTTATTCTAATATATATATATATATATATATATATATATATATATATATATATATATAAAACTATGTATATAAATACAATATATTATAAATTATTATATAAAAAATAAATAATTTTAAATGTCTTTATACTCCCAACTTTGTTTTAGTAATATGTTCCTTATAATGATAAATTAAGTCATATTAATAAAAGAAAATATTGCGCTGTAAATATATACAGAAAGAAAGGTAATTAATATTATATACATTAGAAACTATTTAAATAATTATTGAGAAGCACAGTGTAGTATCTTATTTCCCAGCTTTCTGTGTACTGTGAACTATATTTATATTGAATTGGCAAAATTCAGAATGTATGTAAATTTTAATTTGTCTTTATTAATATAAAAGAAACATGTTGATTTAGATTACATGTCAGTTTGGCAGCCTTGTGGAACCAAAAGTAATTATGAATCTCCAAAATATATATGAAAAATCAAGCATTTACTGCATCATTTATTACTGATTTAATTTTCGCTTTTAAATATTTTAGGCAATATATCCCACTTGAAAGAATGCCTCGAATATCAGGTATTGTACCCTCAATTATCACTCACAGATAGGTTAAAATATCGGTAATTACATTTATGTTGCTTATTTTCAACATTTAGCTTATATAGTTATTAAAACTCTGAATATCCGTTTGCCTAAATATCTGATTAGTTGAAATACGTTTATTGCAACATTAAGTAAATAAAGATTGCAATGGGGTACTTATAAATCGTGGGTAAAATTTTGTTGTTTTGTTGGCAATGGTAACAGGAGCCTATTGTAGGCTGCGATGTAAAGTTAAAGCCAGTTTTCGGTTAGTTTCCTGTACGTTATCAATTCTGTGATACGACAATGTGTCAGTCATTGCCGAATTTTGTGATCTGTTCAATTATCCTTACCTTTTCCCTTAGTACTAGTGTAGCGTACAAACCAGTTGTGATAGTGCACGGGGTTTTCGGTGATGGGAACACTATGAAAGATATGTCTGACAGAATAGTCGAGGTATGAAAGAGACCTACCTGCTCCCAACCTCGTGTTCATTTGTAAAAATAAAATTAATAAACCTGAATAACCTAATACGATTATCGCTTTTCCAGTTACATCCAGGTACAAAGGTGTATCTAGTAGACAGATTCGAAGGTTGGTCAAGTCTTAGACCAATGTGGCATCAAGTGATGGAAGTTGGGGCAGATCTGCTGAAAATTATGGCAATTCATCCTGAAGGAATACACTTAATTGGTATTGGCATTAAGATCTCTGTCATTCTACAAGTGTTATTGACACCATCCCATACTCTGTCTTGTTTATGTTGACGATCCCGATACTTTTTGTAAGAATTTCAATAAGTTATCACGTTAATTATACACTGTAGAATGTAGTGTATTAGAGTAATAATGTTATCTCCATGAATGGCATTGTTAATATCACGATGAACTGTCAAAGAGTATTTATGTTTTCGAGATTAAATTTTTTATTTGATAAAATGGAAGAAAGACTTGTCAATTACATCAAATTGAAGGGTAGCAATTGTCAGAAAAAATATTTGAAAATTAATTTTAATACTTATGAACCAGGGCAGGGCCAATGTTAAAAAATTCTCCTACCATGTGCCAGTACAACTCAATATAGATTAATTATTATTATGACCTAATAAGAAAATCTTCATTTGTTCCAAGAAAAGAATATGTAGACTTATCCCAGAAAATAATGGGAATAGACTTATCTTCCATTGGGGGACCAGCAAATGTATTTTCAAATTTGATTATTTTTTTAAATATTCTTTCACTAATTTCAATAATTTTTACGCTGGTTTGGAACATGTTATTGAATGGTGTTTAATGATTTAATCTCTTTTGTTGATATTGATTTAATCCTCATATCAAGTTTATTTGATTCATGAATCAGGAAAATGCAAATTCATACTGTCAAAAGCAAAAAATAACAAAACTAGGTTAGTGAAAAATGGTACCCTCTCTTATTAAATATCTAATAAATGAAGTACAAATAATAATTTCACAATTAAAATATGACACAACTCATTTTAATATAGTTCAAAACAGAAAAATGAGAATAAACTGAATCAGGAGCCTAGGGAATATTACAAGGAACAATGAAAATAATAAAAAAACTACATACATTATAACTCAGTAGACCCAAAAAAAAATAGCCTACAATTTATTTATTTCCTACACATTATTTCATAGATTACTTAAAGTTATTACCTAATAAATAATACTTGAACTTTTAATTAAAGTTGTTATATATACTTTAATGTTTTTAAAATGTTACATTTTGATTTTTTTAAATAAAATAATTACTGTAATAAAATGGTAATTAAATTGGAGTTGTACATTGACTATTTATGCAAGAACTTGCCTTTTGGAACACAAGTGAACATTATTTGTCTAGGTTTAATGAGTTTTCAGGATATGTAGTCTCATTTGTGTGATTTTCTGCTCCAATCTTATTTGACAATCGTGAAAAGCCAAACCAGGGTTATTCCAAGACCATACTGTTCTAAAGGGAACAGAAAAACAAACAAATAGTGTGGAATAATAAATGATGCTTCACTCAGAGATCTGTTGTAATTATAATAGTAATAATAATTTGCAGGATATTCTCAGGGTGGTCTATTAGCACGAGGTATTTTAGAATATTATAACTACCACAATGTTCACACTTTTGTTTCGCTGAGCTCACCACAGGGCGGACAATATGGAAGTGAGTCAAAAATTATCATACCTTCGTAAAGACTGTTTTACACTTTATTATTATTTATTAGGTATTTACGTTTTATCATTTTAAACTGGTTTAAAAATATATTAACGCATGTATGAAAAAAAAATTGAAATATGACTTTTCACTCAATTTTGCTTTCATTGGTTCATATACGTGAGATTAAAAATGATTTAAAATTGTGAGATATTAAGTGTATATTAATACAGAAGCATTTTTTGAAAAAGTAATAAATTACTATAATTTTTTTTTCTTTTTGGTATATTTCTTCTGTTAAGGTTCCCTTGATGGAAATATAACATTTAGTTGTCTTTATGCAGTACTTATTTAATTCCAAGAGAGGTTGTATTTTTTATTATTTTTTTAATATTTGATTTGTAATTTTAATTTTGTACTGTAATTGTCATATACAGAAATTTTCAAAGTATTACTGCCTTTGTTCTCGACAAAAATGTGTGGTTGGAAAAAGAATATCATTTATTTTGTGATGACTACTTGTGTTCCTTTTTTCCTATTCATTCAGGAAAAAAGGATTGAAGCATACTTTTGTTTTAAATATTGTTCAAACATTAGATACTGAATATAACCTTTGTTGTTTGTTTATGAAGATTTGTCAAGTGTCAATTAGTTTGTTCAAACTGATAATTGTCCCTAGTAAACAAACATTACTGATTAACAAACACAATAATCTATTTATGATACTTTGTACGTATCAAAAATTTACTACCAGAAATCATTTTTAAATATATTACCCGATTTTCTACAGATGTAATTTGTAAAAACCATTTGGTAAAAAGATGAATTGTGCTCTTTTGAAGAAATTTCTGCTCTTTTTCTAACAAATTTTATTCTTATATTGCAGCCAAGTTTCTTCACATCTTTTTTCCGACACTGGCCTGTGAAGAGGCCTACGAACTTTTCTATTCTATCGTTGGCCAACACACGTCGGTAGGCAACTACTGGAATGATCCCCACCATCAGGAATTGTTCTTCCAGTACTCAGTGTTCTTACCCTATCTGAACAATCAGTTGAACACAAGTAACAGTGAAAACTACAAAGCAGGAATTACCCGGCTCAAGAGAATGATTCTCATAGGCGGACCTGATGATGAAGTTATCACCCCTTGGCAGTCTAGGTAATTATTAATTTTAACATAATAATCAGCTACTTTTTTTAGTCCATTTGACCTTCATATGTCAGGGTTGAAAACAGCAGCATTACCTTCTTTTGATAGGTATTGAATGGACCTATTTTAAAATAGCAAGCATCCTAGTAGTTGCCCATAGGAGAAGTTAGAAGTTGGGAGTTAGCTCCAGCTCTCCGACTCAATCTGACAAAACTAAAACCATCCATTGTTCAATTCCCCACAACACACGTACACACTTATTACACGACAAGTATGATATACATAAAATGTCATAAGTGGGACGTATGTTGAGTGCTTGGGTCAGTATTTTCCACTCCTAAAATCAATTGAAATGAAATGTCGTGACACCTGACAATTAACACACGTTATTGGATCATGCTGAGTTGAACATAAACTGACATCCCATTTTGATTATCTGAAGTTAAATTTTATTTTTAATTGTCATCCTTGTTCGGTTATCAGCCCTACTAAAAGTGCTGTTAATATAAAAGGTTCATATTTTTGTATATTAATAGGACTATAATTGTTTGTTAAAAGTTTAATATGTTTTTTATGTAATTTAATGTGTTTTTGCTTTGTTTCAGTCACTTTGGGTATTTTGATGGAAACGAGACAGTCATCAATATGAGAAATCAAGACTATTATTTGAATGACACCTTTGGGCTTCGTACTTTAGACAAATCAGGGAGACTTCAAATTTTTGAACTGAGTGGAAACAAACACATTGACTGGCACTTGAATCAGACAGTACTCGACAAATATATAATTCCATACTTGGATTAGGAGCAAGAAAAAAAGAATTTCATCCCGACCTATCCAAAAATCTGTAAAGGATCTACACAATTTGTGGCAATTTAATTCCCAGGATGGGATTTTGTTTTCACATACATTTTTCTGTATGCACATTCTAGGAATTCATTTGTCACATTTCATATATATTGTGCCCCTTTTTATCCTCAGTTTATAACCTACTTAAAAACTTGCATTATTCATAACCACAGGACTGTTTTTTGAAGTATCATTATTGAGTATACAGTTGACACGTACTTTCCCCTGGTGCTCTCTATGTGGTTTGAGTATATACAAATTAATTTTATGAGGATATACATATGTGGTTAAGGTTAAAACAAATCTCATTTGGTATCTATGCATCAAGAAAACTATCTTGGGACTAAGCAATAATACATTTATAATTCTCTTCCTTGTTAATTAGTCATAAAGTTTCAGTAACTGATTTGACAAACATTATAGATGTGCTGCATATTTTTTAATTGTTTTTTAGTATATGTTACAACATTTGCATATAGAGAATTAAAGTTCATGTGAGAGACTCCACTCTAAAAGAATATTTTTATTTGAACAGTTTTTGAAGAGCTGTCAGGTTTGGAGTCTGGCTTTGGATCTTGACTCTAACATCATTGGATACTCCCAATAACTTTTAAGTATTCTCTACATTATTCTAGAAATTACTAGTTGCAATACAAGACTTCCACCATTTACTCAGGAAAAAATGTAACCTCTATAACAATAGGGAGGGCTATTACCATTATTTATTTTGTAAAACCATATTGCCAATTTGTTGGTCAGACCACTTTCCTATTTATGCAGACAATTTTATTAGAATTTGTTAGCTAGGTGAGTTAAAGCATTGTTGAGAAGGATTATTCATTGATAACTTGTGAGGAGACTTTCATATCCAAGAGTACTTTGATGAAGGTATTTTTCCTTTGAGTTTTCTACTCAGGCATTTTAGACAACTATATGTTGGTTAATGTTTCATTAAGTATAAGCTGAGATAAAACTGTAAACTAGTTAGTTTTGTATCCTTAAACAATTTGATGATTTGAATTTGTGTGTATAAGTGTAACACACTTATAACAAGGCTGAATAATCTGTTGACCTATATATATTAACAGATTGTTTGACAAAGGTGAGACCCAGATTTCTGGGCTCTGTCTTGTTACAAAAGCAGTAAGATGTTGATATGTGGGTCAATCATAAGTTTCCAGTTATTTGCATTCAAAATAAAAAATACGAAAATATTATTTGAATTTCAGAAATATTGATTTCTTGTTACATGTCAATAGAAAACAAAAATATTGCATGAACAACTAAACCTGCATTTGTGTTATGTTTATCAATTTTAATCTATTGTCTCCTATTAGATGTAAGTGCATAAATGGGCACAAGTTGTCAATTGTGCTATATAGGAAACATTGACAAAAAATAGATGCAATAGCAAATTCATCCTTCAGGTCTTGGATACAAAGACTTTATTGCATTTTGAAAGCCTTGAAAAAATTCAAGTATGTATTTTCTAATAAGACAACAATATATTCTATGTACCTCCTGTTTGCCAGGAAGGCCAAACAATAACATTTATAACTTGAAGCATCACATGTCTTCAGATGTGTGAAATTATGCTTATGCAGATAAAATCTGACCATAATGATATTGTTACACATATATCCATATAAATATATGCTTTATTATCAACATTTCACACTTTCATATATTATTGTTAATGTTCAATATCTTTTTTAGATGAATCTTTCCTATTAATTTAGTTGTAATAATAACCAGTGTACCAAATAGAATGACAAGGGCTATATTATATATCAGGTTTGTTTTATGCTGCCTATTTTAATTTCAATGTTTATTTCCATAATTTGTTATGTATTTTGTCAATTTTCATGTTTAATTAAATATTTTTGTTTTGAAAATATATAAAACAAATAAAAAAAAATGCAAATATATAAAATGAATGTTAATTTATTGTTTTAAAATTATTTCTTCAGTATTGCTTTTTTATACACATCTGTGTTGTGAATTGGTGCATGAATATTTTTTACACAGTGTTCATGCATATTTTTCAAGGACTACATACTTTTGTACCTAGCAAATAATCTGGAGTATTTTATCTTTTGTTCTGATTTCAGTCCTTGAAAAAATCAAAAGGAAGACATAAACACAATTTCAAAGCCTCATTTTGCTTTTAATTATACATAATTAATACACTCATTAATTTTTTTATGGAAATGAAAACAACATTGGAAATACTTAGTGTTTGCTATTTGATTTATTAATTTAGGAAACCTTTTTGCTGCCTGATATGTTCGTATAGAAATGCAGATATTGAGTTGTATTCAGCTATCACCATTTGTAACTTTGACTGCTTCTTTATACATATAAAGAAATTAAAGGAGAAAAAACTTGTGAGTTGGTATCTGTTATTCACCCGCCATATTTAATATGGTATGGTTTTAATTTTTAGTTATAGGTCAGAATATTCTCACATGCTAAAAGTGGGTTGGTACCAATTCATATTGAGAGGAACACAAGACAATAGTTACATTGTCGTTTGGAAGAAGTTTTCTATGGTTTTTTGCAGTTAAGAACTTTTGATAAAAATTCTGCTGAGCAAGTATTCACTGAAGGTTAGAATGTATGTACTATCAAGATTATCACAAAAAAGACTATTATCTGTAAAACGTACTTCATGTAAACATGTTCAGGTTAACTGTCCTGTTTGACTACAGTACAAAATATTCTATTTGTTCAAAAATGATTGGTAAATTAAAATTAATTACTGTGGCAAACAACAATTGGATATTTTTGGATGAACTGAATCTATTTTTTCATTAAACTGGAACAGTATAAACAGTTTAACAGAATAACAGTGTTGTTCCATTTCAAATTTTAAAATTGGTATTATTCTATTACAGATAATTGACCATAGTGATAATTAACTTTGTCTAACTTCCAGAAAATTTTAAAAAATTCAATTTAAAAAAATCATTTTAATATGGAGTCATACATTTCATAGCTTTTTGAATTGAAATTGGTGAGATGTTATAATGTCCCAGTATATCAACTCTTTCCGGTATAGCCGATTTCTTCTTTCTGGCCATTGTATACCCATTCGAGAGAATATATGTTCAGCAGATTAGATGGGACATCCTATCTGCAGCATCATTTTCTAGTATAGGACCAAATTAGCTGGTTGAGGCAGAAGATTGCTTTACTTCAAACTCTTGTGAACCATGTCAGGTTGTTACAAAATTTGTAGTTTTCTCCAGGTATGGCCCACCCACGGAATTTGTGTACGCTAGGCCCTATTGTTGAATTGTAAAAGTATTATTTTTGGAACTCAGGTAAAATGGCTATTGTACACCGATAGGGATACTGGTACAGGTTCAATTCATTGATATTTTTCGGGGGAATTTTTCACGAATTAAATGTTCTCGCGGGGGTTTCCACAAGAGGGGGGTCACGTAACAATGTGAAGCCCCTAAAGGAAACAGGTAATACAATATAGTCTGAGCATACACCCGAATAAACGAAGAATAACAGAGAGTTTAGCCAAGTTAAGTTAAGCAAATATATCCGTATTTTTAACAAACAAGATTTTACGAACATTTAGTATGCCTCCCTCCCGTCAGCTTTAGACATAAACCAATAGAATTATGTTTAATAGAGCCAATAATCGATAAAAGCGACTTCGGTTTCGATTAGCAACTAATAATAATCGTTAACAATTTATTTATTTATTTTAACAATTTATCTTTAAAATTGTACTCATTACAGTACGCGGATCGAACAGTTCCGATAAAATGAAACGGTCAAAGCAATGACGAACCAACAGTCGAATTTAACTGGAGGGGAATAACTTTTGCCCTTGCAGTGTGGTGGAGGGGAGCCGTCTATATATAAAGAGAGCGGGTGATACGGGGACTGCTCTCACTGGCAAGATGTTGTTCGGTACACTTCTATTGTTTACGTATTGGGCCGTCGGGGCCCACTGCCTGTTCGGCATCTACCCCAAGTTGAATCTCGGACCCATTCAAGGGCCCAACTACGGGCAGCCTCTCTTCCTCACCGAGTACATCGACTCCGGCAATATCACCATAGGCCAGCAAGCGGCCAAAGTACCACCGATCAAGGGCACCGTTGTCAGCTACGCTGGCTTCCTAACCGTCAACAAAGTTTACAATTCCAACATGTTTTTCTGGTACTTCGAAGCGGAAAAGAACCCGGAGAACGCGCCGGTGGTGGTCTGGCTCCAGGGTGGGCCCGGAGCATCCTCCCTCTACGGCCTATTCGAAGAGCACGGTCCGTTCTACGTGAAACAGAAACGAGGACTGAAAATGAGAGACCACTACTGGTCCCAAGTGCTGAACGTCGTGTACATCGACAACCCTGTCGGCACGGGTTTCAGTTTCACGGACGACGACAAAGGCTACGCCAACAACGAGCGAGACGTCGGTCGGGACCTCTACAATGCCGTCGTTCAGTTCCTCCGACTGTTCCCAAAACTGCAGAACAACGATTTCTATGTGGCCGGCGAGTCTTACGGGGGAAAATACGTCCCCGCCCTCGCCTACACTATTCACGTCCAGAATCCACAAGCCAGCCTCAAGGTGAACCTTAAGGGGATCTCCATAGGCAACGGGCTGTGCGCACCCGAGTACCAAATGGCCTACGGTGATTACCTCTACCAGATTGGGCTCATCGACACCATAGCCAGGTACGATTTCAAGACGAAAGAGGCCAAGATCAAAACGCTGATCCAACAACAGAACTACGTCGCCGCTTTTGAAGCGTTCGACGAACTCCTCAACGGAGACCTGACCCCCTACGGGACCTACTTGTACAACACGACAGGCTACAAGTTTTATTTCAACTTTCTCCACGAGAAGGACTACAGCCCTTACGGGGACATGGGCCAGTACCTCCAGAAAGACTTGCTCCGCAGGAGTATACACGTCGGCAATCTCACTTTCCACACAGACTTGACGGTGGAGGCACATTTGAAAAACGACGTGATGCAATCGGTCAAACCTTGGATCGAAACGTTGCTGGAGAACTACCGCGTTCTTATATACAACGGACAGCTGGACATTATCGTTGCCTATCCTCTAACGGTGAATTTCCTGCAGAATCTCAAGTGGAGCGGGGCCAGCACGTACAAGACTGCGACCCGGAAGCCTTGGTTCGTGGGAGACCAGTTGGCCGGCTACAGCAAGACGACCAAAGGCTTTACGGAGGTCCTTGTCAGGAACGCTGGTCACATGGTGCCTATGGACCAGCCCCTCTGGGCACTCGACTTGATAATGCGGTTTACTTCAAACAAACCCTTTTAATTAATACATTTTCACGCATCTTTCATTTTATTTCGTATCTCGCAAAAATTCTAGCTTAACCGTTAGTTATAGTTTAAATGAGATAGATAAATATACACCCGTAATTGAAGGCTTATGTATGTATTTATACTATCTATTGCTAACTACATTATATGAAACTTTCATGTTGAAAGTGCCCGAAGTTACTCCAACAATACAGCACACTAGTGGATTTTTCTCTGATAGGTCCGTAGATAATTGTGATTTCAGGGAATACCGAAAAACGAAACTAATGTAAATATTCTTTTTTTATTGTCTTTCGGACTATAACAGTATGTATATAATTTTTTTCTTTCTAAATAGTTCTTACCTGATTAAATATATTCTTATACGAAACCTTTCGACTGTACGAAAAGCGTTAGTTGGTAAATTAAACTTTGAACCTTTTAAAGTTTTTCTTTTCAATCTCATTGTTTTACCTATTGCAATGATGCATCTCTAGTTTAACCAACATACCGGACAAGATAAATATTCCTGGCATTGGTGCTCATAAATCAACAAACGAGCTGCAGCTGGCTGAGGCCCTCCCACGTGTTCCTCATCACTGACCATTTTCATTTCAGCGTTAATTGTCCTAACTGTGCAATCGTCACTGTTAAAGCGTTGTCGATCGTTGTTCGTACCACTTCTTTTCAGATTTGTTCTAAGACGAAATTTTAATTTATAATTTTATCCCACAGAAAAATAAAATCAGAATAATGAATTGAGTATTGCTCTTCATACGCTAATAATTTATGAACCAAGGACGTTGAATCGCGGCAGCTTGTCTAATCATTATATCAAATTATGTATTATTATGTTATTCGGTGTTGTCTCGTTAACAAAGCATTTTGATAGTTCCGACCGTACAAACTACAATGTTCTCGGATATCACGAGATACTCAGACTAGCCATCATTAGTCGATAAAAGATGAATATTTTTCATGATTAATTTAAATAACAAAATTTATTCCGAACGCGAAGTATTCAATTGTATCATTTTATACAACTGTAAATAGAATTATTATAAACGTTTTGTTTTAATCAGTAATGAACAATATCTTTCAGTGGACAGATTAATTTTGAGTTCATTAGTCGGGTCAAATTTAATCATCTGAAAGGTCAAGAAATGCCTCTCAGTTTCAAACATTATCGTTCCCAAGGGGCAATAAACGAGGTAAATCTTTTACTATTCAATAATAATAAGAATTATTAAACAATTATGTTTGGGATTCTCTGCTTCCACTTGCCACAACCTGTACACTTTTAAATTGTATTAGTAAGCTAGTATTAAGAGTTTAACTATTATTAGAGGTGTTCAGGTTGTATAAGTTATTTTGAGGTGGTAATACAACCACAAAAGACATTAAAAGAAAAAATAATTACAATGTATTTGACTGAATACAATATATCTTAATACATTAAGAAAGATACAAAGCTGATAGTAGAAGGCAACTGGTGGCTACCCTCTACGAAATTAGAGACTTCCTGATTAGTTATGTGTAATTTTTTACATTCCCTCCATCGCTTTATTGAAGAATATAACATAATTATTGGGTGATTTTGGTATCACTTTATCAGTTTATTCTCTCATGTATTATGTTCTTGTTTTTGTTATTGAATGTTTCCATATTTTTACCTCGATTGATTTGTTTTAACAAACTACGTTTCTTGCAGAACGGATAATGTGGTTAGCGAGTTTGGTTGTTTGTTTCTTCTTTATGGCCTCTGTGTATCCTTTAAACCTGTCCATTATTTTTCTTCCCGTCTGCCCGATCTAAAGATCAAGATAAAAAAAAGCGGTTGAAAGAACTCATACAGAGAGTGAAATATAGTGCATGATCAAACTTCGCTAACCATATTATCCGATCGGTATGGAAAAAACGTAAGCACTTCTTTGAAACTGGAATCGTGCCGGGCTCCGAAAAAAGAATTTTCGGAAATCATGTGAAACGGAATCCGTATTCGAGGTGTTACACTGTAACGTGCTTTTTAACAGGTTTAGTTTCTATTAATCTTACATCAACTCGGATTAGACATTCTATGTTTTGTCTTATTTCAACCGCTTCTAGAAGCGGTGCGAATAATTATTGAATATTGTTGGCATTGCTGATCGTGTCAAGGAGTAATATTGTAACAGCATCGAAACCTCCGTACCGCCTTACCGACGTTTTGCCGAATCACGTGGTCCGTTCACTTGCTGTAATATCTTCGCACTTCGTAAGATGGAAACGAACGTTGAAGAGGAAGATGTGGAAATGAAGGAACCGCAGCCGGAGAAAAGTAAGAAGGTGAAGAGGTCCGTCTATTTGCCCGGCAGGGCGTTGAAGAAGGACGAAGAGCTCGTCTGCGACCCTTCGGCATATCTTATGCTTCACGAGGCTCAAACAGGCAGGTTATTTAATTTCCCTATTTGTGTAGACGTCGTGCCATTAAATTTTGTTTGTACGCGATGAAGTCGTATTGTATTTTATCGGCGGTTTGAGTCATTTGTGATAGGCCACTGTAACATCTCGAACAATGATTTTCTGTCCTCACTGTGTACTGTGCTACTAAAGTACATCTGTCTACAGACAGTGGGCAACACTAGAAAATAACAAAAAATCCGCGAAATTCAAATACACACTACTGAACAGCTTTTGAAAAAATAAATTATGTAGAATTGGTGCAGACCTCACAAAGAGCTACTGATAACTGACACTAGAGGAACAGGTAACAAATATACAACAAAATAATGGCTAAATGCCCTTTGTAAATATATGAAATACAAAATAGGATGAGAGACTAGAAATAAATGATTTAAATGTAGACTGTCACATTATCTTCTATTGTCTTAATGAAATTTATTTTTAATTTAGGATTCCTAACAACTACCATGATTATTTGGAATACCATTATTTTTGTTCATAATTATGTCATTTACATTTGTTTATAATTATTTCTTCTATAATAGCTTTTTTTATTAGCTACAGTACATATATTATCATATGAATTATCCCATAAGTGTTTATTTCTGTGTAAGACAGAAATTAACAGTTATTATTAACACTTCCAGTTAATAAAAAAAGGAATGCAAAATGAATACCAGAACAAGTTAATAGTCAATCATTAATGACTTATGACATGTTTTATTCCTTATTGTATTCATTCCGTATTTTTTTGCCCCATTTTTCAAACATGAACTAAATCTAGTTAGTAATTGACTCCCTTCAGTTTCCAGATATTTTTTGTATTTACAAATGGAATTTACTTATTAATGCATATTATGAAATTAAAATATCTGATGTATATTATATAGTATAGCAGCTTGAATGATTATTTTTATATTTTAAAAATTAATAATGAAATATATTGAATATTTTGGACTTTCTGAATAAATATAAAAATAATTAAACAAGCCAAACACACCATGTAGTACACTCGGGGTAACAAATTGAAGAAAAAACTTGTATTTTCTTTGTTCAGGAGCCCCATGTCTGAGTTTCGATATAATCTCCGATGATTTGGGTGAAGGACGTGAAAATTTTCCTCACACCGCCTATGTTGTTGCTGGAACACAGGCCGAACGAGCTAACGCAAACAGCGTTATAGTTATGAAGGTTTGTTCAACATTATTCCCTCTTGTTGTTATTTGTTTCCACAAAATTTGAAGGCAGTATCTTACCTTAAAGTATCTACGTGGATTATGAATAAGTAATGCATAATATATTGTCATATATTGCACTAATATAGACAGATTGCCTTTGTGCACCAGGTATTGAGTGAAATGTCTGTAACGGAATTCGCACTTACAAAAATAAACCATTTAATAATCTTGTGCAGGTCTCAAATTTGCACAAAATGAAACAAGAAGACAGTGAATCGGATGAAAGTGACAGCGATAATGACAGTGAAAATGAAGATGAAGGAATGAGTAAATCGCCTAGGATGGACAATGTGCTGATTAAACACCATGGATGTGTTAACAGGATACGGGTGAGTTTAGTTGGGGTTGACACAATATTAGTTTTCTAGATATATCATGGGAAATACCCAACATTTCTAGTATCTCATTTTAATCTTTAAATTCGAGAGGGAGATCATAACTACATTGTACTCATTAGAGTTTAGTTAGTTCCTGAATGACTTGAATGCTTGACATGAAAATTGGAATTATAAGGCACCACTCTACCCCAAATCAATAGATCAATATTGAGGCATGTTCCTTTTATATTTTAATCTTTAAAGTTCATATGCTATGAATTTGAAAATTATAGAGAAAAGATTTTCACTGTGAAAACGTTTTAATGTTCTAGTCTATGCTCTCCTCTGAGCTACAAGGTCTTGACTCCAACATGATATTATCTGTGCCTTTTCCTCTCAACCTACTCTTGGTTTAACCCTTTTAGCACCTTCTAACGTGCTGTCAGTATTCAAAAACCGTCAAAGTTTTCATAGAGACACAATTAGCAGTAGACAATTTTATCAGTTTTGTTGATACCTTTTTGAAAAAATTATACCCTGTTACGAACATAGATGACGCAGAAATAGCGCGAATTATTGACGAGTTGGATGTAACTGAAGAACATGGTCTCAGTGATGAGGATGAGCAATTATTTGCGCCAAGCCGTCGGTGTCATCGCAGAATATATAGCGATAGTTAGTCTGGCGAAGAAGAATCGCAAGATGAAGATAACGAGAGTGATAGTGACGAATCTCTGATGAATTTCAGAAAAGTAAATGTGGAAAACGATATCCAATATAACCCGCGCCCACAATTTTTGGATATTACTGGCCCTAAACATATGCCACCGAACATATCGAAACCAATATAGTATTTCAATTTATTTTGCTGCTTTTTATATTTTGTAAATATCCCTTCTACTTTTGTTTTTACGAGCATTTTTGCAAACCTCTGCAAATTCGCCGATTCGGCCCGGTATTCTTCGCTTAGGCACGTTCTTTCGCCGGTACTAAAAGGGTTAAGAGTGGTGGTGTTATTTCTAAACTTTATATCAAGGAACCAGTTCTTGGGTACAATTACTGAATTAGAATTTTGCCGTTAGATAAAGAATCTGAAATAAACAGGTGTTCAGGTGTTCCTCCGTAATACTAACCTGGTGGTCAGTAGTGAGCTTCTTTATGGTACTGTATTTTTGTGTTGAATATTACTTGTAGAAGATAGTTTTTGATTTTTTGGAGGGAATCTGATTGGTTAATTAAATATTTATTAATCCAGAAGGGGAAGTTAAATTATTGTTAGAATTGTGTTAGAATTATTGTTATTGATATTTTAGAATTAAGTACATTGTATGTGACATTCAAGGTTGTCATAAAAACACATAAGAAATATATATTCGCAGTGTTTTTTTTATTCAGTTTTAATCTGATTGTCTTATCTGAACTGATCATTATACCTGGTTTTAAAACCTGAGATTCATAAAAATCAATATAATTGGTCTTGCAATTATGAATTTGTTTTGATTTTCAATTTTTGTCTTGCAGGCTGCTACAGTTCAGGGGAAGAAGTTAGCAGCTGTCTGGTCAGAAATGGGAAAAGTGACTTTACTCGATCTTGCATCACAACTTAAAGTCATCGATGACCCTTCAGTTCAGACAAAATCAAAAAAGGGACCAGGTGAACCTATTAAACCATTATTTGTGTTCACTGGACATCTTGGTGAAGGTTACGGAATAGACTGGTGCCCTACTGAACCAGGTGCTTATGTTTGAATTAACAAATTTTTTTAAATTTAAGGATTATAAGTATTTTGGTTATATCTCCTATTTTATTTGGGTGCACATATACAAATATCTGAATGTAGAATATATTTACGGAAAATACATTATAAAGAATTATTGTACATAATTACAGAGGAATACATTACAGTACAGAACATACATTACAAAAGAATTATTTTTTAAAACTTAATTTTGTGTAAATTATTAATCTATTATCATACATGAGATGTTAATTTCAAATATGCTATACTACTTCTATCTTCTTGCTATCTTCAGTAACATTCTGTCATTAGATTAATAGGTGTTCATCATATACAGTGAAATCGTACTTATCTGTTTATCACTAGCTGATAAATATGTTGTCAGCATATACAGTTAACCTAATCATTTGCTATAAAGTCTTGGTTATGAAGATTTTATCTTGGCTGACTGCAGTCAAAAGATAAAAGGGTAATCACTTTTCAAGAATTCGTGATACTGTTTATCATATCGCAATAATATAAACAAAACAAAAAAAAAACAAAAACAATCATATTCATAATCAAATCCAATATGAAATTATATTGCTTATAGAGTAATTTGTTGTTTTGTGCATGAGAGATTCATTTGAGTCATTCTTTTTAATATAGAAAATATAAATATTTAAAATTTCCAATTGTTAATCCTAGCTCTAGACTGAATTTTCATTCATTTACCAATTTGAATTTCCAATTGTATAACTTTTATTTATTTTTTATTTCCAATTCTTGACATGACTGTTGTTTCATTTTACTCATTTAACAAAACAAATCTTATAATTGTATCTAATCTCTTCCAAACATTTATTAATAGAACAATGGCAAAAACCAAATTAAGAAGGGTTCCTCCAATCTGATTTAACCATATTAACCATTTATTCAGCTTGTGTGTTATATTGGTTTTGAACTTTGTCCATAACATCCTGTGGGTTATTTAGATATAAATCCTCAAAGATTGATGTCAATATTTGCTTTTTTCCAATTCTGTCTATTGTCATATATGATTTAAATGACCTATTCACTGAACATGTTTTCTTTTCGGAAGGAGTACTGGCGACTGGTGATTGTAAAAAGAATATTCACATTTGGACACCAACCGAATCAACATGGAAAGTTGACCAGCGTCCCCTGCTGGGTCACACTGCCTCTGTTGAAGATTTGCAGTGGTCACCAAGTGAAAGACATGTATTAGCCTCTTGTTCTGTTGATAAAAGGTTTGAATTATACAAAATTTCTACATCTATCTATCTATCCATCTACTTCTTAAAATGTTGGTATCAATTAGCCCCCTAATTATTCAAATAGAAAATGCTAAGAAATAGAAGCTTTCATGGAACTTAAATCATAACTAAAGTCCTAATTCATGACAAATAATCAAGTCTAATAATATATGAATTATCATAATTATTTCCTTTACATTTCATGAATAATTATGCTCACGAATTAAAGAGAATATTGCATCAATGTTAACTTGTTACTTGTGAAATTCCTACTTGCAACTAAATGAAGTTTGATTTCATAATTTCTTCACTACATTGTCAAATTGTTGTTGTAATGTTTAGTCTTGTTCTTTGTTGACCAGCTTGAGGATTTGGGATACACGGCTGTCAGGGTCACAGGCGTGTAAGCTGACAGTGGAAAATGCACACGCAAGTGATGTGAACGTCATTAGCTGGAACCGAAAAGAGCCTTTGATCGCGTCGGGTGGTGATGATGGCTTCCTTTACATTTGGGATTTAAGAAATTTCCGAGTGAGTCTCTCTGTTAATATAGTAAATAGTATAGTTAAAATACATTTTAACTAGCAGTTAGAGCACCCTGCTGTTTGATTGTGAAATCTATTTGGTGCTTCCTATTCATCTATTCATTGTTACTTCCACCTTTCGTTATAACAATTACTTGAATTGTGAGAGTATAAGGAATGATGAAGAAGTATAGAAGAAAGTGGAAAGAGAGAAAATAACAGTTTTAAATGTGTTTTTGTGCCAGACCGGTGAAGCTGTGGCCACACTGAAACACCACCGGGATTATTTAACAAGCTTGGAGTGGAATCCTCACGAGAGCTCTGTGTTGGCCTCCAGTGGAGCTGACAATCAAATTGCAATATGGGATCTGGCCGTTGAGAAAGATGATACTGTTCCAGAAACTGAAGAAATTAAGGTATTTATTTTTACCCACATATTTTAATTAATAATTGTATAGTGTGGCTAAAGCAATTAAAAAACATTTTTTATTTATACATTTACTACCTTTCATTTGAGTATGAAAAATTGTTGTTCTTGCTAAGGAAATAAAAATGTGTACCCTGGGTGTTAGTTAAGATATAGGCAGTCTATGTTATGATTTTGGTTTAAATATACTTAATATTTTGCTTATTGTACATTTATTTACTTTTTGCAAAATATATATATAATTGTAAATTTTCCTTTCAATTTCATCACTGTTGCATTTTGAATATATTATTTCAACTATGGCAGTATGGCTTAGGTTTCGACAAAGCCCGGTACTGAAACATGTGTGTGCTTAGGACCATATAAGGCAATTGAAGAAGAAAGAGGGAGTGATGATGTATACAAGATCTCGAAATGTAAGTTTTACAGTGTCTATAGTATTAACTATATTTTTTATGTTAAACAGGACCTACCGCCACAACTGCTTTTCATTCATCAGGGACAGACAGATATAAAAGAATTGCACTGGCATAGACAGATTCCGGGCATGATGATCAGCACAGCCAATACTGGTTTTCATTTCTTCAGGACAATTAGTGTTTAGTAGTGACATTTTGTTACTTTTGCTTGAATAAAGTTTTTATTTACTTAATCTCATCAATATAATGTGTTGAACCACCTGAACCTAATAGATGAATTCATTTATATTCATTTGAATTATCACATTTTGTAACCAAACATTTCTGCTTATCTATTAATTGTGGTCATATTAAAATTGGTCTACACTCATTTATGCATGTTATATCTAAAGTGTAGATAAGACATCTATTATTAATAATATTTTTATTTGGTTTAAGTTCTTTCTGTAGTGAAAAAAGTTTAGGTCACTGCGGTTCAACATGCCTTATAATACAGTTGATTTACTGAGAAGATTATCACAAAATTAACAATCAATACCTATTGGAGTTTTATGACTTAATTTTATTTGATAGTAAATACTATCAATTAATTAAATTATGAAATACTAATGCATTTTGTATGTAATACATTTTTCATTTAAACTTTTATTTTATTAAATGTACTGTAAATTATACATGTATGTATCAAAACAGTTTTATTACTTATTTTTTGTTAATTGAAATATTTTCCCAACTCATTTATGAATTATAATCCCAAAATCTTAATCTTAATTATTTTGCACCCTATCATTGCATTAAAATGAACATTTTATTTTGTTATATTAACTGTATCAAAATGTTTGTGGTGCTATAAATTGTTGGACCATTCATAAATGTGTGCTTGTCATAGTTGTGACCAATTCTTATGTATGTTAAATTTTCAGTGTTTTAATTTATTTATTAAAATAATTATTATATATTTGTTGATTGTATTAAAAAAAAGTGAACACTGCATAATTATGTTTTCAAAGTGTATTTAGGCTTTCATTTAAGGAAAGGAAACAGTATAGACAAGAACAAAGAAATATGAACAAGAAATGAAGAATTCATTAAAGTATTCAGTATAGGTTTATTGCATAAATTTAAACATTTAAACACAAATATAAATAATGGCAGTGGCATAACTAATTTATAAACTATATAGAAAACAATTATCACCTTAAAAATATTTAAAAGATTTAACTTACCTAATGTTTAATTTCTAAAACTCATGGAACATTTTGGGGGAGTTTTGGTCTAGTTTTGATTTTATTGCTTTCTTTTCCTTTTTAAAGCTCCTACTGGGTCAATTTTGATCCATCATTTATACTAAAAGTCGTTTTTAAAGCGACTAGAACTACCATTTAATATTTCACCATCATCATTACTGGAAAACTCTTTCTCATGCTCAGGCATTTTTCCCTGTCTATGAAGAGTGAGTTGACTTTGATGTTCAGATCGGTCTCTAGATTGGAGCGCGTCATCAAGAGCTGTTGTTGCTGTGATTCGGCCTCCTGCAGCTTCCTGTGAAGTGACTCAATCGTATCTCCCAGCTCGTTCACCTCTCTTACCAGCCTGTCAACGGAGAATCGAATTCTAAGGTGAGAATAATCAAATGTTGAGGTATATTAAATCTGCTACGCGTGAAACTGGGTTTGGGTCATAGGGTGGGACCTTCTACCTTTGAGACGTGTGCATACCGACTGTCCTCATTGTACCAGTATTTTGTTTCAGTGCTATATTTCGGCGGGTAAGAAAAACGCCTCGGCAGGAAGAAAATCAAAGGTCAGACTGAAAATATACTCCCACCATAGGATAAAAGGAGGGGACGAGAGAACGCGACGAAGACGTTCAGGAGGCGGAAACAAAAATTCCCCACCAATTCAGGTCATCCACAAGGTTTGAACATTTAAGAAATAAGTTAAACACCTTGGATTTAGATATTGGTAAACTCTTGTGGGTATACAGAAGATGGCTTCTGCATTCTGTAGTTAGTGCCAGTTTAATGTAATTAATGACCTGATGTGTGCTGGGTCCTTGCAGGCCTCGATGTCCCGCCTGTGGGCCCTCGCTTCCAGCCTTGTTTGAGCCACTTTCAACGGATTACTCTTGTCCATTATCGCCTTGCGCAACAGTTCGATGCTTTTGTCCACGTCGAATATTTCCTGTTGGACCTGTTTGTGAACAGATAAATAGAAACTCGTGAAAATATTATAATACGGCCGCCCACCTCCTCGAAATATATTATCTCGGATAATATTCTTTCACCGTTCTCAGTGAATAAGAAGCAATTGAATGAACAGAGTTGATCCTCCTTTTCCGTCCCCCACTTAAGACTTCCCCCAGGGGACGCGGAAGTATGGACCCACCCTAGGTACAGGGTATGTTAAACCTCTCATAAGTACTGAGACAGAGGTTTTATTATTATTTTTTATATATTTCTTTTCGTGTCATAATTACTTTCTTTCCCTTTACTAAAAAATAACCCGTCGGACGCCTTAATAAAGGTACGCGATGTGAAAACAGAGATGGCTGACCAAGTTGACGACATCGATTCACCCGTATATATCGAATACACCCGATAACCTCGGGGCCCCTGCAGTAAATTTTAACCGTTTGGTTACTTTGTGTAGATGCATCTGGACTTTGTTCTTGGCCTCGAGCGTCTCGGTGGCGCGTCTGGCCAGCGCCGAATTGGTGTTGTTCCAGCAGTTCCATATGTCGTTGGCGCAGCTGTTTATCAGATTGTCCGAGTCGGTCCTCAGTTGGGCCGATCTAGAGCGCTCGCCCTGGGACCGCATGCAGATTCTGTTCGAGTGCTCGGACCAAGTTTCCGGAACGCAAGTCCTAGCACGACAGAGATAATTCCCCCTTGAACTACTTCACAAACGTGGCCGGAGGAAAACGTAAGATGCTTTTTATTGTTTAAAATGATGACAGTAACAACAGTGCAGTGTCAGTTCTGAGCTCCAACAGACTTGACTGACTGAAATGGTTGTGACAGAGCGTATGACTCACGTCGGGTCGTATTTCTCGATGCCGCCGAAGTAGTTGATGCCCCTGGAGAAGTTGTTCAGCTGGTGGCAGACCGTGTCAATGTTCAGGGCGGTATCCTTGCTCCTCACGTCCGTTTCCAATTCGTGTTGCGACGATCTGTTCTGTCTCAACTGCCGGAAGTCAAAGATAATTTATCTTACCTTAAATTTACCTTAAAACCCACGCACATTTCCTTTCTTTAACTCTACACTTTATCTACACCGGACGTCGGAGAATACTGGGTTATTTAAAGCGACAGACCTGATCGACAACCGTTTGTCTGATGTTGATCAGCTTGTTCTGACAACTCTTCAGATTTTCAACTTCCTTCAGGAGGGACTGTTCCGGTTGGTCGTGGACCAGATCAATGCCTGCAATAACAAGTTTAGAATCGAACTAAAATTTTATGGTGGTTTCGACAGTAATTTGTCGCGAATTTGTTGCCGGGGGGGGGGGGGTACCTTGCCTGTGCTCCCTGTGGTAGAGGCACTCCTGGGCGATGTGTAGTGGAGGTTCACAGTCCTCGATGGCCTTGTCCAGGGCTCTTTTGGCCTCCTGGAGTAGACCGGTCTCGGTGTTCAGCTTCTCTAGTTCTGTCGCAACTTCGTTTTTCCAGAAGGTCGTGTCCGTGATCCTCTCCCCCAACCTCCGACCCGACTCCCGCTGGGCGGCCGACGTCGTCTCGTCCGTCATCCTGCACTCGTTTACAACCATTACATACATATAATTTAAGGATCTATTGGGGGGTCCGCTTCCTTTTACGATATTGTACTAATGCATAAAGTGAGTTGTAATTACGTGGAAAAGTTGTGTACCCCGGGCTAAAGAATATGGTTATAGAACTATACGTTTTCTCCTTTATGTCTGTTTCATTCGGAGAATCGAAAGGGTAATTTCATATATTTAGAAAGCTAGCCTTGTATATGTAAATCGGCTTACCTCATTAACCTGATGGCGTCCGAGCGGAGGTTTTCCGAGATGTTCCTGTTGCTGTCCGACTCATTGAAGTTTACCAGTTGGGACTGCGACCATTCGTACGGCGTGTGTCTAACAGTTTAAAAATTAGATTTAAAAAATATAATAAATCTTTATCTATTATTTGCTAAGCCAGTCGTTTTAAGACATTTCTACTATTGTACCGATACTCGAGTATAACCACTGATTAAAAAACGCAGAAATATAAAGAACGGAACGGAAGCTGGTGGTTTGTGAACAGAAAGAACTCTCAAGTCGGAATTGATTGTGCGGTTGGATAGGACATGACAGAGTGAAGGAACCGAAGTCAAAAGATCACAACAACCTATCGCTTTTTCTTACATAACTCTGCTGAAAGTCAGCAGTTGTTATCTTTTTATTTTTTATGGGGAAAACTGGTAGGAGTATAAGATCCTGCAGGAAGGTAGAGATCCCGTACCTGGTGTAGAGGGCGGCACGGCCGGCCTGGGCCGGGTTCCTCTCGAAATTGGCGACCAAATTTGGAAACTTAACCGGTTCTGTGGCCATTCCTCCTGCCGGGTTTCTCTTCAACGGGACCAACGCTTTTGAGAAAGCCGCCTGGTTTGCTGGCCTGATGACAAAGTACAACGGGCGCTTAGTAATAACACTTTAGGTTTTGTGAATATTGCCTCATTAATTGTGATTAACAGCGCTAATCTGATCTGCAGTTCGGAGGTTTATGAGGGCGGATTCGTCAACACTTGGACACCTTAACCAAGATTTGGCTTGATACGAGTGGATTAAAAGAATTATTTATCGCTATAAAGTGTGGTCGGACGTGTATACGTTAATTGAAATGCTACTAAAAAGGCCATTCGCCATCGTCAGTATTCTTTATACGGTGAAATACGCGCGTATCGCCTACAGTATGCCCGCACTGATAAGACGTGCGGTTGCCTTATCCCATTGTACCGATATAATCTAATTAAAAATGTTGTCGAGTTCTAATTCATCGTTTTGTACTTGGATTTACAGAAGATTTTACCGGTATTTTTTGCGACAAATTCATTATTCCTACTGGCGTCGTCGACTAATTGTCTTATTTAACCTCTAGAATCTACTGTAGCGCTTACAAATAGTTCAGATCAGCGCTTTCGAATCCGAGATTTGTCCTCCACGGTTGGGGATGTGGTGCGTCGTAATAGCTGGGCATCGTCCTCTGCACCAGGGCTCGATCCGTGTTCCCCACGC
Organism: Lethocerus indicus; assembly: GCA_019843655.1. NCBI lineage: Eukaryota > Metazoa > Arthropoda > Insecta > Hemiptera > Belostomatidae > Lethocerus > Lethocerus indicus. Next base: position 7,513,225 of record JACDQD010000005.1, read on the forward strand.
CTCCCGTCGAGCCCCATGCCTGAACTTGCTACATATAAAACATATTTGCTATATAAGCGACAATAAATATGTTGCTTATTATATATCTCTCCTTTTTTCCGGTTTGTAAAACCGTCCAACCAAAACTTAACGGGGTTTGACATTAGCGTATTGCATAATTTGCGTTCAGTTAGCCATAGCGTTCATTGCATAAAATGTAGTTTCTTTTAAACATTTATTTACTTATTAATTGTTAACATATTCGAATATAATGATGGACTGTGGTAAAACATCATGTTTCACAAACACAAAAAAATTTGTTTGTGAAGTCCAGATAGTGTACGACTGGCTGTTTTACGTTTTGTCAGTTCAGTTATACCAAATAACGATAAGTTCACTTCAATAACATAAGAATCTGTTCGTATTTATTTGGTATATCTGGCTACTATACGAATCTAACGAGATGTCGCAAGCAGCCACGTCCGGCCCTTTTTAGATTTTATCCCCGTTTTAATTTTCGTTGATACAATGGATAGAGAATTCACTTCAGTCCGCGCGGAAAGCCTTTCGGCCTTCGTTCGGAATTTAGGTAGCCACGTAGGGGACACCAGAGGTATGACCCCGAGGCCACAGCTCACGGAACAAGTACACACCTACATATAACACCAAATAGCACATGCACTAAGCCACCTCTATTTATTTCTAGGCCACATTTCAGGTTTTATTCTACATACTTATGCTCATACGGAATAAAATCAAAATCCTCATGTTTGTTGAGCCTTGGGGAAAATCCCGCAGAGTGGAAAGAATAAGAAAATACCGGTTTGACTGCGGACAGGGGCGGGCATTCCGACTCCAGTATGATATTGCGTGCGTGAAAACCGGACATGTCCGTCGAAATTTTAGTCAAAAAATGCTCATGGCGGCGGTCGTGGCGAAAAAAAGGAATTCAACTTGCCGTTCCAGTGAAAAGGAATTGAAATATTGAATTGGGGGAGGGAGGTTTCGCCTTCAGTCGAGGATCGATACAGGCGACAGTCAAAACGTAAGATGTCTTGAGAATTAATGAACCGATACATTTTTTAAATAAAACATTTTAATAGTATTGGTTATTGATATAGCCATCGTAGATTGTCCAGTATCATCGCAGGTACTGATGGTATACCTAATTAGATTTATTTTAGAATCTTCCTGGATTGGGAGTCTAGATTTGGGTTCAGGGAGAACTATACCTCGGTTAGGCATGTGATTTATAAAAAGAAATGGTTGGGAAACTAATCGTAAAAGAGGTTAGATTTGAAATTTAAAAGAATTTGATGGCAATAAAATGGACTTTTATGGTCGGACTCTATGTTCCACGTTTATTGCGAATCTATGTACGAATTCTTCCCAGTCTTAAATATGCGTATTAATGTCGATACATGTTTAAATTAATAAGAAAAGATAAGCATTTAAAAACGTCTGTCAGTGTTGCCAACAGATAGAAATAGGCAAGCGGCCTAAAAGTATTATCTTTACAGTGCATTGCATTTAAAATATAACACGATGGTTTGTGTACTTTAAGGAATTTATACAAAACAATAACGCAATTTCAGGATTTAATAATACTGCGTTTGGACGACATTGACGAAACCATTTCAAAGTTCAACAATTGGCTGCCATGACAACAGGGATATCGTTTCGCAGTTATAACAGTGATGTTACCTTCTCCTGGTCACCGAGGAGGAAAGTTGGACTGGAATCGAGATTGCATAAGTTCTGCTCCAGTGGTTGATAATGGGCGACAGACCCGAGGACGCTCCCGAGCGTAAGTCCGTTCGATATTTCTGTAAGCTGCGATTGCAAATTGTGCAACTGTGTTCTGATCTTGCCTTTTCGATGCGTTCAGATTGTCCGGGGACCCGGAGCGAATCGGCAGGAAAAGCTTCGGCCTGTGCAGGATGCCCCAACCAGTCGCTGTGCGCCTCGGGCGCTACCAAAACTCCGGATATCGGTATTTTAATAGCGTATTAAAACTCCAGTTTGATGTCAAATTCATAATGTCTTTGCATTCCCAGTATCCCACTGTCAATTCTATGTTTTCCATCTCAGACAATCAAATTCCCTGAACACAGCTTTTGGAGATGCGAAAGAGAAGGTATGTTGGAAACGGTATAATCCTCGAAAAAATATTCAAAAGGCTCTTTGAAGGAAATATAATTCAACTTAAAGAAATTGCCCCACTGTATCATAATGTTTACTTTGGCAAGACTCTAAACTCTTGGGAGTTTTCATTCCTGAATTGCATGACATGAAACAAACATTGCATCATAGAAAGTAACAATGCTAACGACAGGCCAATATTGCTTTGTGAAGCTCCACATATTCCTAAATTCCTCATATCAAAGTCTACAACACTGAGAATAATGTAACTGCCAGATGTATGTTTGTAAAGATTGTAAAATATCTCTTGAACTTAAATAGAAACAATTAGAAATTAAATGAATTATATATTCATTAAATATTCTATTTTTTTAATTTGACTATGAATGTTATCCCAGTAATCACCATATCTGGGATTGTTTGAGTTCTGAAAAGTCCGTTTGCTTTGAAAATAACAGGTTTGCATTTATGGTTTGCAATATAGCTCAGCCTTAATGCTTTTGAAACTGAGCTATTTTGGACCACTATTTTCTTTTTATCCCAATCTTCAGGGCTTTTTCAAATACCCGGAAGTTTATACCAGTCCAAAACATGTCCCCTTTAATTATAAAAATAGCATTACATCCTAAACACTTGTACATACTTGATTATTGGGCTTCACTTACTTGACTCAGCTTTCTTATTTTTACAGGCGTTGAATTGGTGAAAGCTCGGATGGCGTCTGTTAAGCACAAAATCCTCGTACTTTCGGGTAAAGGCGGAGTCGGAAAAAGTACGTTTACAGCTCTGCTCGCTAGAACTTTGGCCGCCAGCCGACCTATGAGAAATGTGAGATGCTTTTCAATAGACAAAATTATTAACGAAGATGAGTTCAAAAGGTTTTTGTTTTATAAACCTTTTCCTGTCAACTCTCTGGTAACTGTTTACCAATTGAAGTAGAAAGTGGTAATAGTAGGCCTACTAAGTTGAGTTGTGTTTGAGGGGGATTGGAAGGGGGAGGGGTACACATAACCCTTTTAGTTTTGGTAACAGGCTGTTCCATGATACAGAAATGTCTTATTGATTCTGTGTTCGCATTTACCCTATTTTGGTATTACCCTCGATTTTCTGACAATAATATAAGAGTCATATAATATTTCATCCAGTTTGCATGTCTAACTCTCCTACAACTGTTCATTGGGGAAATGGGCTGAATAATTTTGAAATGAGGGTTATCAGATAATTGTGCTTTTGTTATAACCAATGTATTTAAGAAATAATTTATTAATTGATGGAATAATATTATTTAAAGTAAATTCTCACTGAAAAGCATTGTAAATACACACATATTTCTTAAAATGTTTGTACTTTACATAAAATAGAAGCTTCATTTTCTTGAATATAGCAGAAAAGGTAGTGGGGTGAAATTATCACGAAAAGTATTTTGTTACAAGTCCACTGAAATTCATTTATGAACAATTGAAAACTAATACAGGTGGACTTCAGATAAACTGGGAGCATTTGTAACTTTTCACACAAACAAAAGTTATACACATCTACAATAGATTTAGAATAGTAATGTCATAAAGCCAATCTGGCTGGTCAGAACTAATAAAAGTAATTGTTGAGCTAACAGATAATGAATTATGTTAACACTCATTGTTCTAACAGTGTTAGATCTTAATTTAAGTAATATTTTTTTGTTCTAGGTCGCCGTTGTCGACATTGATGTTTGTGGGCCTTCAACTCCTCGTGTCATGGGAATCATAAATGAGCAGGTCTGTCATGAGAATCCTCAATCTTACATTTCTGTATTACTGGCTTAAGTTGTATTATTTCTGTTCAGTTTTCAGCCCTATTAAAAGTAGTTGAATAACCAAATTAGATACAAAAAAGTATTTGTGCCATACATACTTTTTATATTTTCTTTATACATAAGGCTAAGAGAAGCAAATGTTATCTAACCTCAAAATTACAATTTTGAAATGCCAGGCTTTCAGATAAATCTTTTCAATGAAATTGTATTGATCTGAATTCTTTTCCTACCACTTATAGATTTTGTCTGGATTGTGTCATGATTCTTTATCTTATTGTTTGTAGTTTTATTTCATTGTAGGAATGCCGTTTATTGCATTGTTTTATTTATAAATAACCTTTTTTATTTCAATGAATACAAATACATAACTTGACAGCATTGACCAAGTACAAATTATATACATTTATACTTTTTTGCATTTATACTAATTGACATTATCATTTATAGTGTTATATGTTACTTGATTCTGAAAATAATATTTGGTTACATGTTCCAGGTCCATATGAGTGGAGACGGTTGGTGCCCTGTCGTAAGTTATTAATACTTTTATCTGTTAACAATGTATATAATAATCTGTATATAATTCTGGTAACATTTTATTTATTAACACGAACATATTATCAGTGTACCAGTTGAACACAATTTTTAATATACTTATTGCAATGAAAGAAGACTTTATAATTTTGATCAGCTTGATGTCTCTGAAATGGCCTCTCGTGTCATTAAATTAAAACTGTAATGATCCGTGATCACTAATTAGTAATTATTGTTTTATTTTTAGTATGTGGAAGAAAATTTGTCGGTTATGTCAATCGGATTCTTGTTGGAATCTCCAGATGATGCAGTGATATGGCGAGGGCCCAAAAAAAATAGTTAGTACTGCGTCTTTCTTCTATTAATAATTCTTTTAATAATAATTTTTAATTTTTATTTTTAATAATTAAAATTAATAATTTTTTATTTTAATAATAATAATAATTTTCTCTAATTCCTTTATTTATTAATTGAACAAATTGAGTCATTGTGATCAGTGAAAAAATTATCTTTTATTCTAATGCACTTACGAAATTGTTTTATGATTTGGTTTTAGTTTAATATGATTTCAAAATTAATTACCGCAGAAACTGTTTTAAGGTTTAAGCATTTTTAACTTTTACAAATAGATAAATTCTTAAATAAGCAAGTAATGGAATTATTTCCTGAGGCTTGATTATTACAACTATTGTACTATTTGAAGTAAGTGTGCGAGTTATATCAGAAGAAAACTGTATGAATTAATGGAAGTGAGTTTCTTTTGTTCCGTTGATGATTGATGTGGTGATTGGAATTTTACTGAAAGCCCGTGTTTAGATGGATGAAATACGGACTGAAATTAGCCTCTGTTCTGCAGCAATGATCCGCCAGTTCTTGAGTGAGGTCGACTGGGGCGACGGCGTCGACTACCTCCTGCTGGACACGCCTCCGGGCACTTCTGACGAACACCTGTCGGCCAGCAGCTACCTGAAGAGCGTCGGCGGCCTTGCGGCGGTTGTGGTGACGACGCCGCAGGAGGTCGCCCTCCTAGACGTCAGAAAGGAGATCGACTTCTGTCGGAAGGTCGGCGTCAGAGTGTTGGGCGTCGTCGAAAACATGGCCGCTTTCGTCTGCCCCAAGTGTACGGTAAGTGGACATTCCATTGTATTAAGAATGCGTGTACATTGGGCCAACAGTGGGAAATTAGTTCTTTCTGTTAATTCGTTTGTTCAAACTACTTAATGAATACAGTATGCAACCCTAATACTTTTAATTGCTCAAAATTCTACTTCGGTTTAAACTTAAATAAGTATATATATATATTATACATATATATATAAAATATATTTCAGGAAATATTTATTAGTTAGCAACGTATAACCTAGCATAATTTATTCTCAAACTGATAAGCTCCCAACATAATAATATTTAAGTAAATATTTATTAGTAAAAAATTGTAGCCACAGAAGAAATATTTCTTTCAATAGTAAATTTGAGTGGATTATAGGAGGAACTGAGTAGAATTTCTTTATATGGGCCTTAAGCATACACTGTGCATTAAGCAGTGTATAACGTAACATAATTTATTCTCAAACTGATAAGCTCCTAAGGTAATAATATTTAAGTAAATATTTATTAGTTAAAAATTGTGCCCACGGAAAAAATATTTCTTTCAATTGCATATTTGAATGGATTATAGGAGGAACTGAGTAGAATTTCTTTATATGGGCCTTAAGCATACACTGTGCATTAAGCAAGGTATAAGCTAGCATAATTTATTCTCAAACTAATAAGCTCCCCAAGGTAATAATTTTTTACATCAACATCAAGAATTCAACCTGCCCAATCATTCAAGATGTCCACCTTCAGACATTGGGATCCTCTTTAGGGTGTGCATTATATATAATATAATAACATTTTGGTGTATTAAATAGAATTAAGTACACAGGCAGTTAATAATTTTGGTCTGAGACCTGCAGTATAAGTTTTTTTTTTAAAAAATAATTTGAGTACTATGTACACAATTGTGATGGGCTTTTATTTATCGGTTTCAATTGCTCGATTGTTTTAGACGTCTACAGAAATATTTCCGGCCAATTCTGGAGGGGCCATAAGAATGTGCGAAGAGATGGGCGTCGACTTTTTGGGCAGCCTTCCCCTGGACCCCCGGCTGGCCAGGTCTTGCGATGAAGGCAAAGACTTCAGACTGGAGGTGCCAGATTCGCCGGCCGTAGCCGCCCTAGATTCTATCGTCGAGTAAGTCCTATAACAAACCTCAACGTCAATACACGTCCAATATTGGGTGGATGAAATAATATTGATGTGGAAAATACTGTTGGAGAATTAATTTTATTTGCAGTATTGTACACCTTCATTAGTGTTTAAAATGGTATTGCTTAGAAACAAAACATTGTTTACCAACAATAGAGAGCACTGTCATGTGATTGATATATGGACACCTTTGGGGCCTACTGGTGCATGGAGTGTTTTAAATTTACTAACAAAATTATTAGTAGCAGAGTTTATTATTTTATGTTGTATTTTTGTATATAGTGTTTGTAATTGTCACCTTATGATCAATGTTTATGCTAGGTTTTGTTTAGCCTAAATATATAATAAAATATAATGCGATATTTAATTAACTTTATGACATACAATTTATACTATGATTGTCCGTTGAGAGGTTGACAGTGTTTATTAGTTCACTTGTGCAGGCAAACCATTAGCCTCTAGCAAATATCATTATTAATAAACTGTCCTTGCTGAATTATATTTTAATACTGTTCATAATTTTCCTTTGCAGAACTGACCAAACTATGTGAGGTAGAAGGCTGATTGGTACCCCCACTCGCATCATTGTACATTCTACTCTATTCGATGTTTGTTTAATATTAATGGAATTATATTTTAATATGTTATGAGAACAATAAAAATAACATAAAATCCTATTTGCATCAATTTTATTTCTGACCGTATTATCTATTCCAAGGGGAAACAATGGGAAGCAAGAAGTAAATTAAAATTAAAAATAATTTTAGTAAAACATTGATGCTGACAATGGAGAGCATTATTATACAAATAATATTAGGGTGTACTGGAAGAGTCTGAGTACATGGGAAGAGTTGCATGGAACTTAGGTGACCAAATAAAACAGTTCTGCTGGAGTTGGTGCTTAATTGAAACATAATAATTACATTTAAAAACAAAAGATTTCTATATATATTTGCACATATTGGTGACCAGTATACAATTTACAGAATAAATAAATACAGGAAAATATATATATATATATATATATATATATATATATATATATATATAATATATGTGTGTGTATATGTATAAAATGTTTAAATTTGATATATTTAAAAAATTGTATACAATGTATATAATACATAATATATATTTCCTACATTTATGTTTATGACATGAAGTACTGTGAACTCGTGGTTGAGGTTTTTTTTTATTTCAAAGTTGTGAAATCTGTTGAATTTCCTCGAACGGAACGGTACAGCCTGCGCCATCTAGCGGGGAAAAATCAAACTACGGCCGCAAACTTATGGATCGGCAGCGCCATCTATTATTCGTTGGGTTCACTCGCACCGATAAACTAGCGCCCCCTTGAGGGTGGTGCGGGAATGCACTTAACTAAAGTTCGTTTGGTGCACTCGAAACGATAAACTAGCGCCCCTTGAGGGTGGTACGGGAATGTACTTAACTAAAGTTCGTTTGGTGCACTCGCACCGAGAAACTAGCGCCCCCTTGAGGGTGGTGCGGGAATGCACTTAACTAAAGTTCGTTTGGTACACTCGCACCGATAAACTAGCGCCCCTTGAGGGTGGTGCGGGAATGCACTTAACTAAAGTTCGTTTGGTACACTCGCACCGAGAAACTAGCGCCCCTTGAGGGTGGTGCGGGAATGCACTTAACTAAAGTTCGTTTGGTACACTCGCACCGATAAACTAGCGCCCCTTGAGGGTGGTGCGGGAATGCACTTAACTAAAGTTCGTTTGGTACACTCGCACCGAGAAACTAGCGCCCCCTTGAGGGTGGTGCGGGAATGCACTTAACTAAAGTTCGTTTGGTGCACTCGCACCGATAAACTAGCGCCCCTTGAGGGTGGTGCGGGAATGCACTTAACTAAAGTTCGTTTGGTGCACTCGCACCGATAAACTAGCGCCCCCTTGAGGGTGGTACGGATTACTAAAAATACTTTTTTCAATACTTTTTGCATCAACAGGAAAACTTTTATAATCGTAAATACGCAATAACAGAGGTTTCCTGTCATAACCTAATAGACAGAACCTAATAGTTGTGTGGTCAAATATATATTTGACCCATAATCCGTCATAGACAAAATCCCTCCCAAGCCAAATTAGCAAACATCCCCAAAACACAACAACAAGACACAGAGAAGAGACAGAAACACACGAAATCTACATTAATGAAATCGAGTAATAATTAATAAAATATTAATTAATAAAATTATTTCATTTGTTTGATTTAAATCAGTTTTAAATTGTAGTAATACTTTCTTAAGCTTTATTTATACAGCATTGTGAGTCCTAAGGGCTGTTGTACTAGTACATTTATTTGTTGCAGTTTATTTTATATTTTAATTTTGAGTAGACACCTAGCATTTTTATTGCTTTATATTGTAATATAATGGCATCCATTAATATAGTATTGCATGGAGTGGAGAACTATGTTGTCATACTTCGTTACAGTCCCATTAATGAATTTGTTGTTCTTATCATATATATTATATATGTACATATTCTGACATTATATATCACAATTGGCCGCCCCTAGCAAGTAAATCTATGAAATTCTCTTAACTGCAATTATATTTCTATCTCTTCATAATTTTTGTTTTTCTGAACTTACCAAACAATGTGAAACAGAGGGCTCGATTAGTGCTCTCATATTGTTGATTCCTATACTTGATGATTGTTATATATTAATATAATAATATTTTAATATACTGTGAAAACAATAAAAATAAATAAAAACCTATTTTTGGATTTTATTTCTCACTATCCTATAAATCCCAAGAACAAACAACAAAAATAATATAAAAAAAATTATATTCAAATAATTGAAATTACAAATCCTTAAATTAAAATTGTCGAATATATGAATTTTTGTTTTACAGGTTCAGAAAAAATTGTACACATCTCAATATTTACAGATTGACATAAAAACATTGAACAATTACGGTAGTCATTCAATAATTAGGTTATATTAGAAATGTACAATGCAAATTATATTTGGGTACACAACTGTTGTTGAGCGAATGAATGTTATACATTATCTTCTATATTTTATTACATTATACAGATTTTTTATAAAAACTTATTAATACAACTGTTTTTTTAAATATACTGATGAAATTCAGTAGACAGGAGGTGGGCGTTGTGTTGGGAGCAGGTTGAACCTTTTCTTAATCATTATTCTCTCCTTTGAAAACGGATCACATGGTGAAAATCGTGCTGTAAAATTCAAACAAGAAATTAGTTAAAAATATTCAAATATTTTAACTACAAGGGTTCATAATGAACCCTTCAGAATGGGGTTCAGAATGGATGTTTATGAGGGTTCAGAAGAATAATAAATTAAGGAATTTTACAGATCTGAATGGTCGATTTGTTTATTCTTATTGTATGTGCTATTATCATTTAGAAGTAACAGTGTATATAATAACTGTGTTGAAAGATCTTTCACTCCATAAATGTACTCGAAAAAAGTGTTTAACACTTTTAAAAAAGTGAAGAAAACGCGTAACAACTGTCAAGAGACAGAATAACAGAAACAAAAAAAAATAATCCATTGCAGTGATTCTATAAATGGATAGTGCAGGTTTTTCTTGAACTAACAACGCTGTTGTTACTCAATCAATCTGATTGTTCAGTAACAATGCAATGTAATTTTATAAATACCAAGGATAATATATCAAATATTGTTTTGAACTATGAGAATATATAAAATGAAACATACCTGGGTGAGCAGACTGTGTTGGGTTTCCGTTTGGGTCCACTTTCTGTAAAAACAAAATATACTAAATTAACACATTTAAATATGTAATAACGCTAATTTGAAAATTCTAATTTTAGCACAATTTACAAAGGCATGTTTGAACATGTTGAACAAAATTGTTAAGTTCTAAAAGTGTATAATGTATGAAGTCTGTACTCGGTCTGCTCTCGCATTAGATTATTTTAATAGAGTCTTTATAACAGTTGAATAGGTCGTTTTAGCAGGGTTAGTGAAATTAACGGGTAATAAGTTAAATTTAAAAAGGAAAAGATTTTGCGAGGCAAAATTATTAAAATTGTTATGTAAGTAGCTAGATATAAGTGATATATAAAAATTATTATTACATTTAATATTTTTTAACAGAAACATATCTCTCAACAAAATGACGAATTTTCGTAAAATAAAATGAATTTTGTATCGATAAATTGTATTTATATTTTTTTGTCTTATAATCAATTTCTTCTAATTTAATGTGACATGTGGGCTACAGCGTTTAGTTTTTATCTATAGCCCAGCATCACATATTTGTATCAGTTTAAAAGAATATTTTACTTTTTTAGGCTGTTCTAAATATACACACATAAAATCTATTCCAATTGATTTCATATAATCGCGAAAAAATCTTGGGCTATGGTCGATGTTTTCTCCAGAAGACCCTGGTAGCGAACTGGTTAATATGGTCTACTTTATGGCCCAATCTTGTACTATAGGAAAATAATGAAAATATTACTTTGTTTTAAATATTGCTCTCGCATAATGTCTAATAACAGAAACGACGCGGATATTAAATTTTAAAATTTTCATCAACAACAACGAGCAGAACGTGCCGGCCGGAAGATAACCTCATTGTAAACAACATGTCGGTGTGATCCCACTTATATGTTAATTAAACATTTCAGCCAATTTCCGCTAACATACCTTCAGTGTATAAACCCGCTCGCCGGCTTCGTTCAGATAGAACATCAGAAACATGTTGAATTGGGGCCGTTAAAGAAGAACGATCTGAAGGAGTGAAAGTGCGAGAACCTCCTCGAGCAACAGACAACAAGAGAATGGAGACAGAGTTCGCCGAATGTGAAACTCACACAGTGCTACCAACCCAACGGTTATTTTTACACTAAGAAATATGCGAACATAATATTTAATATACTAATATTATATATAGATATATATACATATATACATATATATATATATATATATATATATATATATATAATTATTATATTTCCATAACTAGGAATGTGATAAAAATAGGTAACTATTGTGCAGTGAACACATTAAATACACAATATTGTATTTTTATAGTTTTTATCGATTTTGATCAAAATTAATTGATGAAAAATTTCAAAATATTCTATTTCAACCATTTTTTATCAAATGTTTAATTTAATATGAAAGATGTGCAAAAAATCTATAAATTTTTAATATACCTTATATATATATATATATATATATATATATATATATATATATATATATAAAACCATATAAACGTATATTATTTATACATTATTATTTAACATAACTAGCATCATTTTCTACTAGTACATCAAAATGTATTATTTTCTATATTCCAATTTATTTGATATATGGCAAATGTAAATCTTTTTGCATGTATTTTTTACTGTATTTAGAATTAAATAAAACGGGCCTTTTAAGGTTCAGTCAGTTGGAGAATTACTCTGCGAACCAGACCTCCAGGGCTAGATATCTGAACAGGGACATGCTTTTATATCAACCTACAAAATTGGAGATTAATTATATTTGTACAACTCTCGAGTTGGTTCCACCTGAAAGCGTTGTTTCATATGACTGCTGTGGAAATGTAAGACTGATGGTATGAAATATTTTATTGAAGTCATTTCTTTTACACGTTACACACTCTTACTGATACAGTAGAAACAAATATATATATATATATTTTAAATATAAAAACCGTCGCGGCTACAAAAACAGTGCGGCTACAAAAACTGCGTCATTTTGATGAAAAGAAAAAAGTACCATCGCGGGGTTCAGGCCTCAGCTTCCAACGCACATTACAAGTCCGCAATTGTTCAGCGGATTGAAGAAAAACATGTTGTTGTGAGGTTGGCCTTTTTTCGATATCGCTTTAATGACTTCCTGAGCGAGAACACCGCCGACAATGGCGCAAGCGGGGCTCACTTGAGAGAACACGGCCCTGAAAATTGAAGACAAAAATAAATTTGCAACAGAAGGAAAACCCTGCCTCAACTAAGAGGAATGAATTTGGAGTTCCCCTTCAATTATAATTACTTTAACATATTTCAACTGATTAAAAGAGACGACCTCATAAACTCCAGGATACTTGTTAGAAAAATATTGGTCCACCAAATTTAAATCCTGGTCACAGTTCCTATTCTAAAGCTCACTTCCTTCAATACATTTGCATAGTCATTGTTCAATAAACCGAATGGCCTTTGTTACTTTCCTCTGGAAGAAAAATTTACCTGAAAATGTCATCAGATATTTTCTCTTTAGGGTAAGCGAAATTGGTAACTTCATCATCCCTCAAAGACAGTAGAACTTTCATGTCCTCTTCGACTCTGGCCGGATCTGGATCCCTTTTGTGCTCATTCCTGAATTTCATCAGCACTGCAACAAACGGTTAATATTTTATCGGTTTCAAACACAAATCGGTATAGTCAATTACATATAACTCCCTATATATTATGACGAGGGATAGTTTTCTAAATGGAACACTGACCTTTCATAACGAAATAAGATGGGTCCATCTTGGGTAGCATGTGCATATATTCTTCGGTCGAAAAATCCACTTCCAATGCGTCATCGTATGAAGGAAACTGAAGTTTATTTTTCACGGTGTTTGTGGCACTTTCCAACCTGAATTTAGAAGGCTTTCCGGGCACTGGCTTCTTTACAGGAAAACATACTTCCCTTTAATCAGTGTGCAAAAGAAAAACAGACTATTACAGAAATTGAAGTATTAATCTTGCTTCAAAATAAAAAGAAAATAGTGTAAATATTGGTCATTAGAAATTGTACTCAGAATCTTAGAAAATATCTGCGGTTAAAATTGTTTGTTTAATCATAAGCTTGTACATTACACAGGGCATTTGAATCCTCCAGTTTATAAATCTGATGTTCTTTGCCTTTTTATTAATGATTTCTCCAATTATGTTATTGTGTTATGCAGGTTCCATTTTTTGTAATATGAAGAAATCAGAATCGTAATTAGATTGTGATAGAACAGGACCTTCTATAGATTATATATATCTTTAATATATATGTATCATTTATAAGATGCATTTCTCAATGTACAATACAAGGCAAAGCTTTCAAAACTGTTACATGACATGTTAGTGTGTTGGTTGGAGAATGTAAGCGTGTTGAGTCTAAATATACTTTGTACATAATTTATTTGTTAAATGACCGATTGAAAAATTATACTCGTCCATAATATTATAGAAAATAATATTTTTTATATCTGGAAAATTAATATTAAGGCCATTCAACAAAACTATCATCACATAAACTTTGTTATAAGGGAAAATTTGATTTGATATACCTGTTTTGTGGTCTGCGAGGGGTTGGAATACTGTAGGTTCGTGATGTTTCTGTCTCCTCTCGCTGGTTAGGTCTTTTGCTAGCAAAAGTGAGAGGAGACAGAAACATCACGAACCTACAGGAAAATTTGATATTCTCTAAAATTACGCGTACAAATAACTTTTCTATATAAATGCTTAATGAAATTTAGTTGGGTCCAGTGGTTTAGTTCTGTCCGATAAAAAGAAACGCTTTCAATCGAACGGCACAGTGAAGTGTTGGCGTAAAAAGCACCTACTCGACGTATTCGTGCAACTGTAAATCGGCGAACGTATAGCCGAAAAGTCCGAACACATCTCCGGTGAAAAACATGACGTTGTTCTGGCGACAGATGGCGTCTATGCGGACTATCTGAGATGTCGGCTGGCCGGTTACTATGATCACCTCCCAGGGGACGAAGAATTCGTCAGGCTTCTCAGCCGCCCTACCACTGTCGGCAGCCACAGCCACCAGAGGGTTCAGTGCCTGCGCCCGCTCCAGCGAAGCCTCCGCCCTCTGAGCCCAACACCAACAACAAATACAAGTCGTCATGCACATATCTTCCTCCCGTTTCAAACACTACTGATATAATAAATTGTCGGCGGTTTTCTTTTCATAATTACGAATACTCCTGCATTATAAGAGTATAAGAACGGAACCGGAATAAAGAGTGAAACACTGATTCTTGTGTAAGGAAAACCGATTCCAGGTGATTGGAAGGAAAAAGTTCATAACGTGCATTAGACTTTTTTCTCTTTTATCGTTGCTTGTATAATGCGTATAGCCCGTTATGCTATACTATATAATGTCCATGTCACACCGGTGGATTCGGACCTATGGGTCCCAACAACACGACCCGCCTAATTAAACTTATTGTCCAACTATATTGTTAAAAAAAAACGATACTGTAATTGTAAAGATAGCGTTGTTGTTAAATTGGATAGCGTAATTTTTATTCGTGAAATTTCCCCCAGCGAATGAGCCCGGATAATTTTTTCTCCGAATTAACGGGTTCAAGTTTTAAATGGATCAACTTACGTTCTTGCCTATACTGTCAGTTGGAGCCAGAAACTGTGAATGGCAGTCCAATTGTGTAACGGGGGAGTCGTCCAACATTGTCAGAGATTTGACACCGGATAGCACGATGTTCTTCACTATTTCGGCACCAAAACCGCTCATACCGACGACAAGCACTCTGGCAGTTCTCAACCTGTTTAAACATACAATATTTGATTTAATACACCTGTTTTGTGGTCTGCGAGGGGTTGGAATACTGTAGGTTCGTGATGCTAGACCAGTTTCGGCTGCTCGCCATCTTCAGTAGCGGTGTTAGTCACTGTCAGCACTTTGGATGTTTTTTGGGCATCCTCACTGCACTGTCACTTTCACATGTACTGGGTTTGGTATTTCGCTAGACCGGTTTTTGGTTGACAGTACATGTGAAAGTGACAGTGCAGTGAGGATGCCCAAAAAACATCCAAAGTGCTGACAGTGACTAACACCGCTACTGAAGATGGCGAGCAGCCGAAACCGGTCTAGCAAAAGACAAAACCAGCGAGAGGAGACAGAAACATCACGAACCTACGGTATACAATATTTGATTAACTCGTGCTTGTTAGGCCTCGGAGTGGAGGATGCGATTAAAGTTTATAAGACACTCCCGGAGTAAGCTAACCTAACCATTTTGAACCTCTTTCGGGCATTTGAAACTGAGCTTAAAACTTGAAACTTTAAGTGACCCCCCTCACAGCCTGTCATAACGCACTGACTTCTTAAACTGGAAGGCCGATGAATATTATTTCACCGGAACTTTTCGATTTCATCGCCTGCTAATAAGGCAACATCGAACATGGGTGAAGGGCAAATATAACTCACCTTTTCTGTGATTCTATCCCCCAGAGACGAATTTGCCGGTCGTACAACTCCTCCTCGTCCTCCGTCAGCTCCACGGTATTGTTAACAACCATCGTTGAATAAGTAACAATGTGCCTCGTTGACGAAGAAACAACGAATGGAATACTAACAGAAAGAGAACTGGTCTTCGAAACACGATCGAAACCCCCTCAAGTGAAAATAAACACGGCCGGCTCAACAACGGCTGTTAAACACACTATTACCAACTGTTGAAATAATAATTACCTATCGCGTATATAATACAACTATTATTCATAATTTTTATTGAACATTTTTGCTTTTCTTGTTACATTAAAACACACTTTATTCGTAATATTATGTAGAAAATAACAACGAAACCTTCATTTGTACTCTTGGCAACAGTTAATGAAATTGAGCGAGCGTTACATTGGAATAATATAAATTTACGTACGTGTAAATATAAACATGATTTTCTGTCTCCACACACCAATTTAGCGTTTCAGCTTCTCCCCATCATCAATTGCATGGTATGAAGTAGTACTCTGTGTTCGCCAAGTTCGAAATTAGGCCAAGTCAAAGTTGGACGCTGGAGGAAGAGATGCAAAAAGTAATAGTATTTCAAGTCCTCAAAATAATATATTTCAGTACTGTACCTCCTTCTTATGCCCCCATATTTCTTTTAATACAACGCAAATTTCCATTTGTAAATATTATATACCACAAAAATTGTATAAGTGAAGGTCGATTTTTGTTCTTTGTTTCTGCAGGGGTCACCTACATTCAAAATGAGTAATAGGTTAAATAGCCGACCTGGGGAAACTTCACTAGAAATGGTGGATCAACTTAAATTGGTGTGAATATATTTTACATTTATTAAAAGACATGAAACTCAGTTATACAAAATTCAATATCAAATTAAAAACAGTATCTTTTCCTTCCAAATTTTTCATTCATTTATATTCTATGAATTATGACTAACAAAAATACACAACTTTGTCTTAAGATCACAATATATGAAATATTTCATCGGTTTATATTTTGTATTTATTATTACAAGATAATATAAAAATAAAACTACACCTTATTATTTAAAGTAAGTACAAACATGGTTTGTTTATTTCATTATACCTTCAGGCATATTGCCACACTATAGGGCATTATGAAGTTTTCTTTTTCCATTGGTTGAGTGCAAGTCTGTAAATAAAATTTGTATAAGAAAACAATAACGTTATAACAAAAAGTGAAATAATAGAAATATTGCTTTTGTGGTATTGTGTTGATCCATATTTGATTACAATAAAACACACACACATACTAAGGGTTATAAGAAAAAGTACTAGAGTATGGCACTGAAATCACTATAGTTATGATCATGCTCAATCCAGTCCATTACAGGACAAAATAAGTGAGATGACTTGCAAGAGGGATGGGGAAAGTTATACTCACTTTCTACTTTACACACTTCAGCTTGTGCGCCAAATTTATGAAGATTTTCTAACCAGCATAACTGAGCATCAGACAATGTGTCGTTTGGGCCTTTCACTTCAACTATCAAGCACTAAAATGTTAAACAAAATATTATATATACACACACATATATGGTTGGAGTGTTTTAATTTTGATATAAAAATTAATTACTCATTACTTTTGAAAAAACGACTATAAAACTACTGTAAATAATAAAGAATTTTTATTTCCCCACCTCATTTCCCAGGTAAAATTTTACATGTGATGATAAATCACAGTGATTACACACACACACACACACACACACACATAATTAGCATTCTTGCATGAAATTAGTCAAATACATAAAACTAGTTCAATCCAAACTTGGTCAAGGGATGAATTTAAACTTTCAATTGCATGAGAATATTTAGGAATATATAGATCTTTTACTCACTGAATTTAATGAAAATACATGTAAAATTCATCCCAATGATACAACCAATACACGTATTAACCAATCCCATTGATGTGCACTGTGCAGTGTGTGCTTATGTGCAGATGAGTAAAACTTGTATTCACATTTGTTTTGTGCCATGTCATTGCACCAATTTCTATAAGCAAGATAATCATTTCTTACTGTTGTTACTTCTTGAAACATTAATTACAAAAGGTGTACCCTTTTTGTATCTGGTTCCCACAATGTCAGATCGGGAAATCCGGACCGATAAACTCTGTAATCCTTCAGCAAATGCTTGGCAATTCTGGCAAAAACATCTGCACCCAAACACTCCAGGAATACCTGTGTCAAAATTCAAGAATGTATATTACAGTGAAGGTGAAGCAGTTTCCTGCTTTATTTTATGTATTAAATAAATAAAATACATTAAATAACTGTGTTAATCGATAAATAATGTTAAATAGTAATCAATTGTTGATCTCATTAATCATGTTATGATAATGAAATAATATCTTGGTGTTATAGAAATACAATTGAAAATATACAAAAACCCCTCTTACTTGCATTGCTACCATTATTTTATTTATAAAGCTTTATAATAAAAGCTTTTAATTATAAGCTATGTGAAGGGAATAAGAAGTGCTCATAATTTCTATTTCCAAAGAGTTAACAATAGAAGTGTAATCTATTATTAGTTTATGTTTTTAATTTTGGCTAGTACTTTTGAAACATAAATACTCTTGTTTAAAGTTTATTGCTGTGTTTGTATATTTCTGACCAAACATAAACCTGGAAGGGATCCAACTATTTTTGGAGGAATTAACTGAACCCTCATCATCTTATATAAATATCCTTATTTTTATTTTTGGAGACTTTAGTACCAATCGACAATTTAAATATATTAGACAATGAAATTTGTTTGTGAACTGTTATTTAAAATAGTGTAGAATCTTATTGGATTCTTTCATAAATAAATAAGGGACAGGGTTAATTAATCTAATGAATGAATAATTCCCAATTAGAGCAAATAGTTTTAAAAGCCTATATCTTATGAATATATATATATTGTAAACCTAATAGCACATAGATTCATCTAATTAGACAAGTTGACTTGTAATTTCAAGAATCAACCCAATGATTTATATCTGAGGTCAGCATCCCAGAACTATTAATCTTATTTTTAGCAACATGCATAAGCACCTCACTATATTAATCACAGAATGCTACTGTCAATGGCAAGAAGTTACATCTTATATACAACTTATGGTAGGGGAGTGGAAACAGAAAATAGTTCGCACGATAGTACATTGTTTGAATATTTTGTAAGTTTGTATGGTACAAGCTACCTGATTGAAATTACATCAATATAAAATAGAATTTTCAAGTACAGAACCAATCTGGAATAAGTTTTTAATTCATTATTATTATTGGAAATAATCTGTCTGACAGTGTCTGGTTGAATAAAACATCTCAAATAATTGAAGAGTGAAGTAGCAATTAATTTAATAAATAATCTCTCCAATAAAATAAAACTATCTCACTCACCTTCAAAGATTCTATTTCAGTCTCTGTTTCCAAGCATACAAGTTTCCAGTTCACAATGCTTTGTACACATCTGTTCCCAGCAAAAAGTTCCTTCAACTGTTTCATAATTATATCGATGCCATCTGGTCTTTTTAACAAATTTATCCTTTCCTGAAATCAATGAAAACTGCACGTGTTGCCAAAAGTTAACCCATTAACTGCCACCTTTTTTTTGCGGTACATACATATTTTCTTCATAAGAAATAATACATATTACTAATTTTGAATCATTTTTTTTGTCAAGAACAAAAAATCTCATCCCCAATTGGGGATATAAATTATAGATATGATGTATGTATTTTTGGATAGGAATACAGCAAATTGTATTTTCAGGAACTTTTTAGAAACTATGTTCATTTTCATTATCTTATTTAATTGAATATATTTTAGAGGGTTGCGAGCAGTAATAAAAATGTTATACGGTTACACGTGAACCGCACACTACACGAAATCATATACTACATTAAAGTATTCAATTCTATAGATTTTCATTGGTCATATAACTTTAAACCTTTAATCTGTATTAAAAGCTTCCATACATTTAACTTTTGTAAGGGCAAAATTATCATTTAAAATTTCACCTCTATTATCTCTTCTCTTCTAATGTAAAATCCCTTTGAACACCAGTCCAGGGGACTGATCTGCAAGTCTGAATGAAAAACATCATCGACACTGTTTGGGTTTGAATAGATCACGTCCCAGAAAAATGCCAATGCCAAATTTATAATTAAGCTTCCCTCATCATGGATGCCTGCAACATGTTTAGATATAAAGCATACAAATGAAAGTGATATCAGCGAAGAGAAATCAAACGTTAATGGGCTTCAACAACTGTATAGATGTTGGAAAAAGAATTACAAATTTTAAAATAATACATCAATCTCAAGCTGATATACTTTTATTTTTAAAGAATTTAGTAGTATTGATCTCACCTTTGCTATAACGCCTTTCACTGTGGAATTTGAAATAATTTATCACAATGTCCTCGACAGATGAAATTTGTTTTCCATCTTCTAATTCTGTTATATACAGTTGCTTTAAACCAGCACTTCCTCTAAAACATTTTGCATGGCATCCACATGATTAAAATTAGTCAGTTGAAAAATGATTAGAAATTTCAAATAAATACAATTTAAATTTTGTTATTGAACATCTAAGATTAAGAGTTCCTCTCTAGTTATGAATATTTTGCCTCTCAAATAAATAAATATTTCCCCCTTGTATTGGTAATACTGGTTTTATAACTGTTTTACTTTTTAAAAAGGACTTTGAAAAAGGAAATTAGTTCTAATGAGTATTACTTGAACTCCACTGACAATCAATTCAAATTTTTAATGGAGTGGACTTGGACTAGTTTTGTCCAATAAGAGAGGGCAATATTAAACAATTCAATATTAAACTATACAATATTAATACGCAATAATAATTTCTGTTTTTCATTTTATTCAGATTACACAAACTGGTTAAATTAACCGGTTTTTGTATGCAAATGTTTAAGTGAAATTTCTTTTACTCACTTTGGAGCTGTTCTTGCTTCAATTGTATTTATCAAAGGTTCGAACTCATTTTGCTTAATCAGACTGCTGAGTGAAACCTTCTGAAATTGGTTGAGGCCGGAATCCCTTCGCTTCAATATTTTCCTAGCTCTATGACTCAATGACCACTTGCTAATTTCATTGACAACTTCATCCTTGAGTCCAGTCATGATTACTTCATACGCCTACAACAACAACAACAACAATAATAATAATAATAATAATATCAAATATTTAAACAAAAGTATTGTGAAAGTCCATGTGAGGAAATAATGTTCATAATCTTTGTAAATAAACTGTACTTTCAAACTGTTTGAAAACAAATAGTAATACTTCATATTATCAGGTTCTATCAAGTATTCGTTATTGCACTATATGTATTAATAAAGAGGAAAACTTTCTCTTGCAATGTACTATTTGAATTATATATAATTGTATAAATCACTAACACTAAGAACTCAGCTACGAAAGCTAAATTAACAGTCAGTTATCACCTTCATTATGTTTTTTAAATGAGTTTCATACAAAAGAGCCAGTTCATTGTACCATTCACCTCTGCATCGTTGGTGAAAACATTTTTGGGATAAAAGAAGTTCTAAGCACTCCGTTGCCAGAGAAACATTGAGCTTGGTTCTCTTAACTGTAACAATGCCTTTACTGATGATACCAGAATAGACATAACCCCCAGTGAACTGATGGAGATAGTCCGGCAATGATAGCAAAATTTTCCTGAAAAAAAATATCATATTACCTTATTTAATATTGATTTCTGTTTTAAATTTCAGGGTTGGCCTGAATCAATCAGGTTGGGTATAATTTTTGAATTATACCGATGCAGAAATGTAAAAATATCTTTTTTTATATTAAAATACAGTGGGCAGATAAATTCAAAAGAACTAAAGTGAACATTACAGTAATGCTTCTTCTAAATACTTTGAAAGTAAAACCAAGTAATAATAGAAATAGTAGAGAATAAGAGTAAGACATGTTCATGAACCAGTTTTCTATCTTGGTTACAAGATTCTAGGCAAAAAAATCAATTAATAACGAACTTCTAATTTGCTTCCACTTAATTTTAATTTGCCTCTACTTATTTTAGTAAAAATCTGAAATGGGGAGAAACTTGTATAAATAATTGCACAGCATATAATTAAAGAACACATAATATATCACAGTAAAGCAAGCACACATAAGATGCTGCCACATGTGAAAATTTCAGGGCCCCCTTCTTAGTCTTTCTCAGATCAAAATATTTTATATTGTGTATATATATATATATATATATATATATATATATATATATATATACAAAAATACTTACTGAAAATCCTTATTTGCCATAAAACATTGAAACTCCTCTTTTGCAATTTGTATTAATTTAGTTCCTTCAGTCCAATTCTTCTTATCCACTTCACCCAATATCCTAGATTTCAGCTGAAGTGCCTCCCGGTAACTGGAATATAGAAATAGTCCAACAAATAAGTGTACACACAGAGAACATTAATTCCTTCTTTTATTCATTTCACTGCATACTCTATGTGTATAAATTGATTTGCACACACGATGCACAGCACAGACACATATGAATTTCACAAATTGTTCAAGCGCATTGAAGAGCGCATATAATATGTAGCATAAGAGTATGTAGTATTAAGGCTACATATGTAAATCATTTACGTCTATTTTTATTTTAATAGTTCTAGGCTGAAATATAAAAATATTTAACTTACTTATCAAACTGTTCCTTTGAATGAAACACCAATGGATTCCTAGACACAGAAAAAACTGGGTAACGAAATTTGGCTGCCTTGAGATTGAAAAATTTTTGGGCCAAATCTTTTACACGATCTCGTTCATCCCCTTGGAAATGAGGATAAGATGAGGTCAAAACCAATTTCAAAAAGAAATCCCTCGGTTTTTTTGTCAACTTGACACAAGATTTCAATAATTGTTGAGCCCTGTAAGAATAAAATAATCTAGTTAAATGAAGTCAAATGATGAAACTTGATAAGAACAGAAATTTGTCCTCTAAATTTTCTAACCAGCTGGGAATGATTACTGTCCACTTAGTTAGATAATTGGAGTATAAATAAATTTTAAAAAATTCAATGAAAAACAAAAACTAAATTCTGTATTATTTTAATTTAAAACGAAAAAGTAATTACCAACATAAACTGATGAGGTAAATTAATAAAAAAACTGCAACAAGTGTAAGGAAAATATGAAGATTTACTGAAATCTGCAGAACTGTTAAAAAAGGTTATTTTATTTTGATATTTTTATAAAATAATATGGTTAATATAATATCTATTGCAATTTTCTGTCTCCACTCACTTACTTTTACTGAGTCTAGACCAGTTTTGGTTTTGGCCATCATGAGTAGTATTTTGCTGTAAATATAGTGAGGTACATACATAGGGGATTGCCAATGGAAGCTCCATATAATCATTGTCAATGCATTTTTAGTTGTTAAGGTGATTTTATATGAGTTCTAAAATAATGTTCTCTTCTTTAATTGGTTGGCATTAAGTATCAGTTCAATTACTAGACTGTAGTTATAGTGCTAACATGATGCTCCCTAAGTATCTCACTGTATTGATAATGCCACCATGACTGTATTATTAATGACAGCCTACCCCTTAATATGATATAGACAAGTGTAAACATAAACAATGATGGTATTCCAACCCTTCAAAGGCTCTAAAATTAACATGGGAGATATTATCCCTAAATTCTTAATGTTTTAAACGAACCTTGACTTTATAAGGTCACATACAGAAGATCCAAATATAGATCTCTGAGCTGAAGAAAGTTTTATCAAGTCTTTTATCTTGTCCTTCTTATTACCCTTTGAATGTTTACAGAACTGTTTACAAATTTGATTGACTTCATCTTGGTTCAAGACCTCCAATATTACCTCAAGATCCTCATTATGAAAACCTGTTAAACATTTAAAACAATCATCATTTGTTTATATTACAATATATATAAGAATTACTGTACTGCTTTCCACTTTACATTAAAATATACCATTGTATTTCATGTAAATAAACATGAAATTTGATCACTCAATAATGTCGAATTTCTTGATATCACTTTAAATGAAAAAAGATTTAACCAAAATAAAAGAATTAGTTAATGGTTTAAAATTAAATCGTGTTTACTGCTTTGTAAAAACATTCACTAGGGTAGTGGTAAGAACAATATTCTAAACTTTTACATACTTATATAAGATATAATTTTCATTATCAGAAAGAAAGGTTTTTAGTTTTAAGATATTGAGACTTACTCTTAGTAATTAATCCACGTTTCTCCAATTCATTTAGTGAATAGTCGATGTCCTCAATAAAACTGTATTCTATTTTACTCAACCTCATCCAATTGTTCACTCTCAGAAACAAATTCGAATACAAGTTTTTTTCTGGCGGTGATAACTGATTGAAATCTTCTGCAATTACAAAGTCTTCAACAGTGAATACTTTATTCTGCAGTATGATAGATTGTGATGAGTGGATTAGGTAATTTATGAAACTGCCCGACATCATTGGAATTAAATTAAGAAGTTCTTCAGGAGGTATATCGCCATTTAGATCACTTTTTGTATACTCTGATTTTTCACAGCCACCAGTCCTGTTATTAGTAGGTACTGTTTGATCAAAATCGCTTAGATTTTGGATATCGGTGGGTAAAGCACTAGTGGAACTCAACGATATATTAGAGCCCCTAGGAGACATTTTTCCAAGATTTTCTATCTCGTGCAAATCAACCAAACTCAGAATTTCTTCCATGTCAGATTCATTACTATCTACAACTGTGGATCTATTGGAGTTGTTTAGATTTTGAACATCAATAGGTATCACACTGGCAGAACTATTCAATGAGTCAGCAAGGGACGTAGAAAAAGTTTTTTCCAAATTATCTATCTCATGCCAATTGATCCCAGTGATTATCTCCTCCTGGCTTGATTCAGTTAAATCAACAAATTCAGGTGTGGAGGTTGATGTCACATTATCTGAATTCCTATTGATCCCTCTCATACAAGGCACATTATCTTGAGCAGGTTCTGTCAAATTCACCGCTAATACAGAATTTTCTTCAATAGGCAACGACGTATTGTTTTCTTCTCGAGTTCTCAATTTTAAACTTTTAGTCCGGGAAAGGTTTAAACGCCTCTTAACTGTCATACCTGTATTGTTTCTTTCCGTATGAATATTAACATTTTTAGGCGATTTAGGGAAATAATCAGTGACCTTTCTTTGATCATGCGGCAAATCGTTTTTCTTTACTGAACTTTTACATTGTGGTGAACTTTTCTTTGGTGAAAGGCTGGAAGGGATATTATTTTTATTGTAAAATTTACCTGGACGCCTCTTGATACTTGGAGAATATTGAATGTTAGCTTGTGCCTCATTTTCAGAAACATCATTATTATGAGACTGCACAGTCCATGCCTTAGCAGGTGTAATAACTTTATGTTTTGTAAAAGAAGAAAACTGGTTTAGGCTATTGAGGCTACCTACTTTCTTACCCTGTGAAGTATTCGACTTCTTATAATCCATATTTCTATATTCTGTTGCCGATTCACATTTGGGTGACGTATGAGAAACACTGACCCTTTATTCCTTGGCGGCCCTGCGTTGTTTGACTAAACATTCTCTTCTTCTAAAATACAATAAAAAATTAACAACTTTAAGTAGTTTAAAAACATGTAGAGACTGTCTGAAATTCAGCTCGCATAGAACGTCTTTTGAAATATAACGGTCTTTTGAAAGAACGGGGTAAAAGGCAGAATAGGGGGCCCCCACTGATAACCTAATAGGCGAGGTATCGATATCTGTTTCATTCGATATCGTGACGTACGCTGTAGGCGACTGTAGCTTTTATTATTATTATTATTTTGCTTATAGAAGCATGACGTCTTTTGTGGTTATGGAAAGGTTGAGTCTGTATTTTTTCACGAGTTTGAGGCATGAGGGTCCGGAAAGAGCGATTGAGATATGTATGAATCTTGGATTGGTCGCTTGAGAGTATGTGTGCCCTGAATGTGGAAAGAATATGTCTCTCAGATCAGGTAATTTATTGGAAGAAGCCAGATGATATTAGTTAAATTACAAAATTTGAACCTTTTGTACAATTGATAGTTTCCAGGGCGAAGGTTATAACAACGGTTGAAATAGATACGTCACGATATCGAATGAAACAGATATCGGGTTAAAACTTACTGTAGGGGCCCCCGAGGTTATCGGGTGTATTCGATATATCGATATATACGGGTGAATCGATGTCGTCAACCTGGTCAGCCATATTTGTTTTCACATCGCGTACAATTATATTATTACGGCGTCCGATGGGTTGTGCTTTTTATTTTGATCATTCCTTTGTAATTAGGCGGGTTATTTTTTTTTAATTTTATTATATTATTATTTATATATTTCTTTTCGTGTCATAATTACTTTCTTTACCTTTACTAAAAAAAAATAACCCGTCGGACGCCTTAATAAAGGTAGGCGATGTGAAAACAAAGATGGCTGACGCTGGTTGACGACATCGATTCACCCGTATATATCGATATATCGAATACACCCGATAACCCCTACAGTAAATTTTAACCCAGATATCGATATATAACCTCGCAACCGAAGAACGCCGATATAATCATTGCAAAGCCTAAGAACCGATAACCTCCACAGAGGTCATCAAGTGAAACTTGATAGTGAATGACCAAAGATACAGGGGAGTTTGTTTCGTATTGTTATTTTTATGAACTAATTTCTAAAATAAAAATGATAAACGATAAAAATGTCGACAGCCCCGCATACCCCGCGCCATTTCTTTAGGAGCGCCAATTTCAATTTTACAAATCAATTCTCTATTCCGAATCCAAGACTTGATGTATTCAATTTTATTTGTCAAAATAATTGGATCAGTATCCAAGCGTTCGATATTTTTTGACACGTTAAAACACGTTTAATAATAAAATGCGAGGTTTGAATTCAATCTATATTTCATACACTGGTTCTAGTTCTAAAATTGTGACCCAGGGAGCTTACGTTTGAAAATATTCTTAAAACCCAATGCTTACAATTCAAAATTTTCAGGTAGCATCCCAATCTTCCTTTAACCTTTCTTCTTTACTTTTAAAGGAGTGGTGCTGGAGCGTGGAAGTTCGCCAGGGCTTCCAAACTGGCGAGAATTTCTATTTGCACTCGTCCATTCGGTTCTAAGACAAACTTATTTGTTTTTATTTTTTTAATTTGGGAACTTTAGGGCCCCATTTTGTGATCGTGTAATGAAAGAATATAAGGAAAAAGTAATATTAAATTATATGAAGAATGTATTATTGAAAAAATTATGTATTTTTCTATAAAACCTTATTTCATATATAGAACAGAACAAAGTAGTTGAATATTTTTATGTACATAATTTACAAATGCTAAACATTATGATCTTATTGTTTATGCACACTTATGAATCAAACAGTACAGAAATAATTCAAAATGCATGACAGAACTGAAAATATACAATTTACTTTTGATATATATATTTCTTTAGGCTGGAGGAAACAGACGAATAAAAAATTATCATTGGCACATTAGTGTCTTGTTAAATCCATATGTATATATAAGAATATATGTATAAATAATTACACCAAGTATAGTAATTTGTTTATAACAAAGCTAAAAGAAATGAGAATTTTTAGGGTTAAATTTATTGAAGGGAAATTTATTTTATGTGATAATGTACATATTTTACAGTGTTTATTCATAATCAAATGTATGTGTTTTGCATATTTTGTATCTTCAAAAGGCCTATTATGTTTTATTATTGCAACTAACTAACTATTTTTAAAAATGTAATTTAAAAAAAGAGTTAAGAATTAACAGATTGTACATAATAAATATGTCAATAATGGTGCTTATTATTGCTTCATCTTTTAATGTCATATCTAATCATTTAAATAATTAATTAACATCACAGCCTTTTTTATAAGCCTTATATACTGTTATGAAATAATGTTACTGATATAAGCTAGTGCCAAATAATAACGAGTACATTTTTGATTAGAGTATAAAATAGAATAGGGGAATAAAACTCAAAAAACATTGATACTCAAAAAATTATAGGTTTTTTCTGTGAAACAAAAAATTATCTGCTAACAAAAAAAATCATTAGTGAAGATAAAAATAAATTAGGTAAATGCTTACTCAAGGAATTCTTTGTTCCATATAACTAGACAATACTGGTTAGCTGGTACTTGTAATAGAAGTTAGTAAAAATCATTGTTATAAACATTAATAAAGATGAAAAATAATTTAAACAAATTTACAGTTAAACACTCAAATACAGCCACAGTCCTTAGCAGATGTTTACCTCATGTTGTATATTTTTCTTATATGAAATTATTATGAAAGAAACAAGGAAGGCAAATTTAATACAATGAATTGAATATTAAAAATAAAAGAT
This sequence comes from Lethocerus indicus, assembly GCA_019843655.1. Taxonomy (NCBI): domain Eukaryota; kingdom Metazoa; phylum Arthropoda; class Insecta; order Hemiptera; family Belostomatidae; genus Lethocerus; species Lethocerus indicus. Next base: position 7,541,621 of record JACDQD010000005.1, read on the forward strand.
TTTTATGGAACTTGTTATAGAGAATATTAGGAAACAAGATTTTAACAACACCAATATCACCAATTTGTGTCTATGTACAGCAGTAATGTCAGTACTTAGCATCCATATTTTGAATTTATGTTCTTGATTCGGAATTCAACAAAAATTGGCAAAATAATTTTAATTTCTAGGGCTGCTTATAAATGATAATAAACACACATACATGCCCTCACACACACACACACACACACACACAGATAGTTTCCCAGATTTTAAGGACCAAATGAAGATTTCTGTGATGGAAGACAAAATAAATACTTTCCCGCTGGCAGATGTAGCAATCTATACAAATATGTTTTTTAAAATCTGAACACTTCACATTTCTTATTTTTAATAATTATAATATAGTATAACAATAATAATTTGGTAAAATTGCAAACACTTATTTATTATATACTAAAATAAATAATCTACATGTATCCCTTGATTAGTGCTATATTTTAAAATTAGTGTGTACTGCAAACCACCAACTGTATGAGAGTGGGATAAAGAAGACGCGTGCCTGAAATAAATATAAGCTGTGGACAATTTTGAAGTGTTAGAAAAGGCTGCTGATAGATTTGGGTCAATATGTCAGTAGAATTATATCATGTTGTGCTATAATTTTGTGTTACACCAAGAAGAATATTCCTAAGAAGAAGGAATCTATCTAATACTGTTCAAATATTTTTGATTTATACTAAAAATAAATTAATTAATAGGCATAAGAGTGTTTTCTTTCACTTGAGTGTTGTATTGTGTCATTTCTAATGTATACTTACATATTATGGGTCTCAGTTATTTATAAAGACTATAAAAATTGAAAGTTGGGACTCGATTATAGTTTACCATATTGAAAAATCATATTTGATGAGGCCTGTTGATTAATGTTATTAATAAAGGGATACATGTAATAAACATGTCTAATTGTTCATCCCGAAAAGTCTTTGTCAATTCCACAGTTTAATTAATTAATCCGATTTGAGCAATTTTCTTTTGGAAAACAGATAATAGAAAAAATTAATTTTTACATGACATTTTACTCTGTGTTATTACACTATTTCTTTTATTATTACTAGGACAGTGGCTTAACACCAACACTGATAATGATGAAGTATTGGATAAGGTTTACAACTGACCTACCTTTTTGTTAATTTCCTTAAATGAATAATATAGACTTATTCAACATGCAGGCAGTAGAAACAATGAAAATTTGTATGTTTATTTCTAAAAAAAACATTAAAGGTTATTTTTCATCCAACAGTAAAGACTTAATGGGATGCCAAAATCAATCAAACACTGTAAGTAAACATCAATACAAAATATGTCCTTTTAATAGTTATATTATAAAAAAATGAAAAGTGCAAAGCAAAAACTATAATAAAATAATGTTATTTCAAGTCATACTAAAAAAAGAAATTAAGTTACAATGAATTGTTAAAAACAAATCATAGTTCTCTAATTATTTCAACATTTCAAAAGCACAAAAATTGCAGTACGTTTAAATATATATCTTACATTATGTATATATAACATTTTTATATACATACAATATACATTCCCACATTCTTAATTAGGAATTAATGAAAATGAAATATATATATATATATATATATATATATATATATATATATACATACATATATATGCATCATTGATACTTATCACTATCTATTTGTAAAATCTCACTTAATATTTTGGAAAGACTGTTACACAATATACTTTAACAAAGCGTTCAATAACCAATTTAGTTTGGTACACTATATGAATGTAATATGATAGTTGTTCTTTTTTTAAAGTTCTCATTTTTGTTTTTAAAGGTTTTGATTGTTTAAAAAAGTTAACACACTGTTCAAATAATTAATAAATCCCATTTCTACACCCACCCACACACACAGACAGACAGACATATATATATATATATATATATATATATATATATATATATATATATATATATATACATATATGAATGTATGGTACAGTTCCAAAAACGTACACTTTTTTGTATTTATGTACAATGCTCAGATTATTGCACAAGTTCAAAAAATTATTATAGTAGCTTCAAACATATGTTTTATTTTTATTTGTAAGATAGCAGCTTTTTAAGAAAAATGTTTGTTTTCTTGTGTCAATCAACTTCCGATACAATGTTATATGTATTTTCGGTTCGATTGGGAGAAGTTAATCTCACGTAAGTGGCAATTGTCCGGTGTAACATGGAACCTTTCGTTTCCACTGTGAATTAAACATAGTTTTTCCATTTCTCCAAAAGTACAAAATAAAAGTATACTCATGCTACCATACAAACAATGTACAATTAGTCCGAAAACTACGGGACATATTTTATTAGCTTATAATTAATGCAGCATATCGAATAAAGGTTTTTATTGAATTCTGGAACAAACTACGGGATTTTCTTCCCCTTTCTAACTATCAACATTATAAATGATAACTCGCGGTTATTTATATGCGGTTTTTACACACTAGGTTCGCAGGGAGATCCCATACATGAAATAGGCCTAATTCATTTTCCCAACCTGATATTTTATTTTTGAAACGGAAAAATGGAGACAGTCTTCCTATTTTGTTCCTTTTTTTTCTTCTGCACCCTTTATCCCCAAATTTCAACTGCTCGTACCAAATATTAAAGGTTGTTATATCGTTTGTAATATACAAAGGGGTTATATATATATATATATATATATATATATATATATATATATATATATATAATTTTTTAGTTCATTTAAAAGTCCGGTTTATAAAGTTGTGAATGTCCAATTTCATTTGCTTGGGGGAGGGGGTGAGGGTCGTTTTACCGCTTAAAAAATGGGAAAATCATTTGTCAGAATGTTCGCTGTAAAGTACACTTCCTACGAATGAAATATTCGAATAATTCAAATGTTCCAACATTGGATTATTATTAAAGCACGAATAGTTTCAGTGTATTCATTTGTAATTTTGGAATAGGTATTTTTATTAAACTAACACCAGCGACCTTCACTGTTCACTTTTTTTTCTCGGTAGTATTATATCAACATAGCGAGCGATATACAACGAAACTCTGTACTTTCTGCCTTTTATAAATAAACGAGTATTTATTTACAGGTTCTCTTCGAAAAGATCCTAGCTGTGTCCATCGACAGCCGTGCTTCCTTCTGAGATATCATCCAGGTCGAAGGTATCGGTTTCGGGAAACGAGTACATTGTTATTTTTTGAACAAAGTCCGCTGCGATAACATACTGGGATCTATACCGGGGACAAGGACATTACTTCGGATCCTCCGAGCTGTTGTTTCGACTTATCAGTTGGCGGTTTCGTTATCCTCGGTTATTATTTGTCGGTCGACGCGATCGGAAATTCGGTCATCAGCGCTGTCTGCTAGCAGGAAGGCGATCAGATGTAGCGCTGATGGGGTGATTCTCATGCGAGGTGTTGTTGCGGCGGTGGCAGGGGGGCGTTGTTGGCCTCCGCGTAGAGGCAGGAGGACTCGCTGCAGCTGCAGCACATGTCGCTCGCGTAAGAGCTGCTGCAGTCGTCCTCGCAGCAGACTCCGTTCTGCCACCGTTCGCAGTCGCCGCCGTAATCCACACCGCCGTGGCGCCCTGCCAAAACCAGAAACCCCCTTCACTTTTAATTAAATTGGCCCAACACGAAGCACGGCTTTGTTGGCCGCGGCGGTCGCGTTTCTCCACAGTGATAGAATGTACGGCCTTGAGGAAAATCGTATTCGCGGACGTAAGCCGACGAGCCCGCGATGAAAAGGAAAGTTAAGGTTAAAGAACTGGTCTCCGGGCAGTATCAAAACTTTCACATATGCAACAACCCAGAAAGATGACAGCATGTCGGTTGCGTCCAATCTTGCGGGGTTCCGATCTTGAATTGCTTCCAATATAATTTAATTTAAATCCGGGTATTACAGTGTAAATTCAAATCGGGAAACGACAGAAAAAAATTGCTTGGAACGACTACAGTTAGAACTACAAAGTAGAATGTATAAATATGACAGTGAATAACAGTTTTACCGATTGGTCTATTGTGTATCGCCGGTTGTATTGCGTCCATCACTGTACAGTCATCCAATCTCGGTCGGTAGTTGTCACGATTGCATAACCTGAAAACCGGAATACGAGAATAAAATGCTAGCCCAATCACTAATTTCTTTTATATAGAGTGAGTATAAAAGGAAACAAACTATGTTATAATTTACCTGTTGATTTGTTGTTCGTAGAGAAGCGAAGTGTTTTCGTCGGGCCTCAGCCGGCCGCCATCTTGCCTGTTCGGTTTTCCTGACTGGGTGAAACTGTTCTTGGTCCTACCACTTCCGCCGTGGCTCGATCTCTCCCCGGAAGAATCCCTTTTCTGGCTCCCGACCTGCGGGTTTAAATGAAACTACGATTAAAATAGTCCCCCGCGTTTCATCCTCGCAGCAGTGTGTAAAAAGGAAATGCCGTAGATTTCGCTGGTTCCGTCTTTGCTAGACCGGTTTCGGCTGCTCGCCATCTCCAATAGCGGTGTTGGTCACATTTGGCACTTTGGATGTTTTTCGGGCATCCTCACTGCACTGACACTGTCACTTGTTCTGCGGTGGTTGTCAGTTTTTGTCGTGTGTACATATACGTGTCTCGTTATTGTGTCTTGGGGCGTGTGGTTTTGTCTTCATTGTGTTGACGGGAGATGGGATTTTTGTTAATGGGCTTACAGTCGGTCACAGTAGGCACAGTACAAGTGACAGTGACAGTGCAGTGAGGATGCCGGAAAAATATCCGATGTGTCAAAAGTGACTGATCACCGCTACTGAAGATGGCGAGCAGCCGAACCCGGTCTAGCGAAAGACCGAACCGGCGAGAGGAGACAGAAACACACGAAATCTACGGTATTCTTACCCTTCGCAGACCACAAAACAGGTATGTTAAACTAAAAAGGAAATATCATACGCTCTACGGTTATTGTTGAACTTCAATAACGGATATAGAAAATAATCGGTGACTCTCCCAACCGCCGGTTTGCTCCCGCCCTGTTAGTTGTGTCCAATTGGTAAATGTCTACCCATTTCAGCGGCTGGCGTAGGAGGATCAACCCGAAGATGTCTATGTTTCACACACGGTTGGTCGTAGGCTGATATATTTGTAGTTGTATATATTATTCGTGGGATTATAGACCTGTATAGACTGGTGGGAAGAGGCGTGGTGTGGATGGGGTGCGTGCCAGGAGCCGGTGTAAGCGCTGTAGGTGCTCTCGCTCCTGGTCGGTGGCCTCGGCGGGTCGTAGCCCTCCCTCAGGACGTGGCTTCCGCTCCTCCTCGGCGCCTGCGGACTCTGTCGAAAGGCAAAACGGTCACAGGCCACAGTACAAACTAAAATATGGAAACGCCAGCCCAGTATAACCCCACATGAGTACGTTTCGAAATTACATCAAATAAAAGATCGGTCGCATAGGCTATATGATGCCGAGAAGAGAAAAAAATGGATGAAACAAGAAACGGGAAAGCCTTTATAATGGCTTCCGGTGAGATCGCGTCTTGACGTGGGAAAAATATCGGTTAGCCGGGGTTGACCTCCCGCTGTTTTTGGAAACCACCCGAGAGGGCCCCTGGTTCCATCATGGACTGAAGAGTGTATCAACTTGGGGTTTTATATATATATATATATATATGTAAATGTAAGGTTAATCCGTAATATTTGTTCCCCGTATTACCGGATTGAACCAGAATCGTGGCCCCTTTAGATCCCATCATACCTCTTCCGTAGATTCTACAGAAAAAGAAGTAGAGTCTCCGGATCTAGCTTAGATACGAATCGGGGGCGGGACAAGACATTAAATTCTATTTAATCATTTGCTGTAAACTATACAATAAATCCTAGATTCGACATAACAGTTGAACGGGGCTGTGAGCTCAGTGACCGAGTTTCGGGAGGGACGAAAAACATCATCGTTCGCGTCGCTGAAAGTTTCGAAAGTGAGGCTGAAATAAGAAAAGGAACTGACCTGGCACGGAATCCTCGGCGAGACCCTGTGCTCTGAATGGGACAGGGAAAGTTCCGAAGTCGGATGAGCGAACTCGCCCCAATTTTGATCGTCGTTTATGCACCTCTCGTTGTACATCTGCTGAATCCCTCCTCTCATTCTGTAATGGTTTGTCCCTGCAGGTGGGGGGGGGGAGAAAAAGAACAACCTTAGTAAGAAAATTAAGAGAAATGAAGGGACTAACCAGTCCAATTGAGAAATGTTAAGTATAAATTTAAGTGTAGTAGAAAATATTGAGTTGTTAATAACAACATCGATCTGCAGTATCTAATTTATTCGTTTTTTACTTATTTTATAACATCTCTACTGCCATAATTATCGCAGACTACCATCAGGAATCGTGGTGACATATTCGCTAAATATTAGTTACTCACGACTAACTATTAAAAATAAACAATAATTTGTATAGCCAGTTACTGAATGTAACCTATGTGACCTACCTGTGTACATGTTCTGTTGGCTAGAGCTCAAATTTTTGTAATCGCCCGAGGGGGAGCTCTTTGAATCGTACATTGATCCGTGTTCCTGTAATTAAATAAATAAATAACATTTCTTATTTTATTCTTTTCTACTGTTCCGGTTTGGTAAATTAGAGCGTATTTACGCCCTATGCTGTTTCAGCCCGATTTCCACTTGTGCTTCCCCACAATGTTAACAATAGCGATGTTAACAGTTCTATATTTTTATTCAAATATTGCAATTTTATATTGAATTCTAATTATTTAATTTGGGTTATAACGACCTTCATTCGGGATCAATTAAAATTTCCAATTGAAAAGAGATAGTAGCACAGCATCAACGAGCAAATCCGAGTTATACCAAAATTTAAGGCCGTTTAGCCTTCGGGCTTAGTGTTATAAAGCTATTATGGTTTTTAATCTATATAATATTTGTCAAATGGCGTTTGTCTGTGTGTGTTCGTTATGCATTGTCCACCAAACTTTTAGCGTGCATGCATCTAATGTCTTACAATATATCTTTCAATAATGTTTCCCTTTCTCAGACATATTTAGGTCTATTTTGTCATTCCATTCAAGATTACAAACTATGTATGCATTGAGATACAAGCGATAAATAGTAAAATGTGATTGCAGAGATAATGATCATAATAGTGATGCCGCCGGTACTTATATCCTACATTTTTGTATATGCAGAGAAATGTAGAACTATGAATGTTGTGTACCCTCAAGTATTGTAAAAAACATCTTTAATTACAATTCTGGTTTCTTATTGATGTGAACGCCCCAACCAAGGCCGGGTACCTCAGCTAGCTGTTAAAATATTTAACTTTAACCTCTTCGCGTCCACACACAACTACCTGAATAATTAACCTTCACCAGTAGTAAGTCCTTACAACAAAATATACCCCGTATGTTTGTTACCGCTATGAATTAGTTAATTACAGTTACCGAAGTACAGTCCGCCTTTCCGTTGCAGTCCTTTCCCCTGCCGAGCAGTGTCGTGGTCGCGTAGGGGGTCGGCTGATCCTTCTGCGTCGTGTAAAACGTGGACATGTTCTTGGTGTCCACTTCTGCGTAGTCGCCGCACTCCGACTGGGGCTCCTGTTTCTGGTCTTTGGCCCAGTCGTGGTCGATCCACAGCGTGTCCTTACCCATGCCCATGCCCATGCCCATGCCCATACCGATGCCCATGCCCATGCCGGCGGCCGGCACGGTGCCGCCCCGCAACATGGACAGATTGTTGGCGTTCATCACTGGAACTGAGTACAGGCGTATCTTACAGGTGTGTAAACGCGCGAAATCCCCTGGCGAAGGATTATTTTACGGCCGTGAACAAACAATTATTATTATTATTACTGTGAATTGTGACCGAATGGAAGATCGTGTCGGGAAGGAGGACGAAGAAGGCGAATAACCGTCGAAAATATGCGGAATTTGGATCGGGCAACTTCAACTTCTTAACTTTTTTATTTTGCACAATCAACTTTACAGTTATAAGTACAATTGATACATGTATATTTTTCACGTGTTTGTCTCGATAAAGAAACCACCCAATAATGGAGCTTTTTGACACGATTTAACTACTGTCCGAGGTTATCTCTGGGCCAGTGGCGTTTAAGCAGTCGTGGTGGTTAAGAGAGGAAAGGGACTGAACGTGTGGATTAGGATGAGGAGAAAGGCGGGAGTGGAACTTCAGGAACTGGGATTTTGTGACTTCGTCGACTGTCGTGATTGTGTGGTTAGAAACATACCGGGGCGCATTAAAGATGGTGCGAAGGATTTTTTATTGAAATCTCTTGGATGTCTCGGTGGAACCCCATAGCTCTAAGTATCGCTTTGTATATTGTCAGGTTGTTACTTAAGGTCAATTTCGATGTCCATTGTAGCAATTGCCTTAAGAGTCCAAATTTTCTGTGTAAGTCGATTCTTTTGAGCCGGGTATGGGGATTCCACGTGAGTCGTTTGTCCGTCCAGGTGGAGCCCAAGATAGCGAATCTGCTGTTGGGGGAAATCAGGAAGTTATCGATAAAATACTAGTAGTGATACCTGCGAGGTGGCCCAGTTGTTTGTTGCCGCCCCTCCTCCTGAGGTAGAGTACGGTTGAGCATGCGGCGGCCAGTAGGAGGGCCATGAGTACGACGAGGAGTAGGAGCCAGGTGTCGCCGTGCAGGGCGCCGGCGGCCCCTCCGCCGGCCCGCAGACCGCCAGCGTGCCCGGGGAACAGCGTGATCTGTGCCGACCAGGGCCCGAGGCCGGCGCCGGTGAAGGAGCAGACGCGCACCGAGTAGGCGCCCCTGGAGGTCAGGTTGTTCAGCAGGATGGAGGTTGTCGTCACGCTCAGGGTCAGCTCGGCCAGCACTTTGCTGCTGTTACCCCTCACCTGGATCTGCCCCACCGACCACAATAATACAAACAATTAACGAGCAAAGGTTTCCGCCACAAGAATTTTAATCATCACTCCTGGTGAGATCGCGTAAAAATACTGTGGGGAGAATTCCATCATAGGGGTCCGACTCTGAAACTCCAATGTAAACATCCTAGACGATAATAAAATTGGCCGAATTACTCCAGAATATCTGGTCCTTTACTGTCGGACCGAGCCAATGTCACCGGCCCCAATACAATTTTCATCCCTTACGTCTTGTCTCTATATTATTTTTAAATTGTTTAATTTATTTAAATTTAAATTTAAATTGCCGCACTTTAAATACACTACATGAACATTATACATCTCGGGGATAAGTCGTTTCTCCTCTACGGAAAGAGTTTTATTTCCAGGACTTAAATCGCATACGGTAGAGGCGCATTCTATCGGCGGACGTGCCAACTACCTCCTCCCTCTTAAACCCTGCTTTGTGCTTGGAATACAAATATCTCAATGTATTGGCAAATTTTCATGATTACTGTAAATTAAATGGACAAAGAATGAAGCCTAGAAATGAGAATTTTAAATAAGATTTAAATCATCTTAAGATTTAATGGGTTTAAATGAGATTTAATAGGGGAGAAATGGACTTTAAATGGAGAGAAATTTTAAGTCATCGCTTATTTGTGGCAAAATTTGTGGCTTATAATCGCTGGATCTAAATATTAAATAAAAGAGGGAGCAACAAGAAAAATAAATGATATATATTTAAGATATTCAAAATGTCGCTACCTTATATCCTTGTAATATTCCATTGTGGTGTTCTTCTGGTGGTGGTGACCATCTGACATAAGCAGCTGTTGTGTTCACAATCTCAATTTGTACGTTCTCAGGAGGCTCCGAAGGTACTACACATAACAACAGTTAAATATAGAATATTAAATTTCAAAATTTAATAATAAATTCAAACATAACACTCAGGCAAGTTAATCATCATCATTTGCTTTTTACCTAGAGGTGTATAACAATATAATTTGCACTGTTCATTTATTTTCTGTAATGAGAAATTATTATTTAATGCAAAAAATGGACAAAGAATGTGTATTCATCTCAATTGTTATCAACAATATCTTAAAAAACAATCTATCACAGTGATACATAAAAGTACATTGGAGATAGAGAGTGTTAAACTAAGTAGTTTACTACAATAGCTTAATTATTTTTACCTAGATAATTAATCTTTTCTGGTTCAAAATTTCGATTTAATAGCAGAATAAGTTCTCAGAACATATCCAGTAAACTGAAAATATTCTCATTTATTAATTATTTCGGACAGCTAAAATATTTTGATATTAAATGAAAATTTGGCTACATTTGAATATGAAGAAAGCATTATTAGGCACTAGCTGCATAGATTGAAAAATAAGAAAAAAAGATGTTTACCATCTTCTAGAGTCTGGACAATCTTCGAGTTCGAGGGTTGGCCCTGTATAGATTTGTAGAAGGGAATGAGAAAGACTTCGTATTTTGAGTGTTTGGTCAGGTTGGAAATCTGGTAGGAGGTGACACCGTCGGCGTTCATCACTGTCACCATGCTGAAAGCGTACGGCTCACCCGATAATTCCCTGTACCTGACGTACAGGCCTTCTATATAGTCGTCGCCGCTGATTATCTGCAACAAGGAGATATTGGCCGTAAGCGTAAGTATTAGCCGCTTTTTACTCTAAAAACGTGCTCCGGGATTCCGATTGTTTCTTTGCAGCTCTGGGTATTAATACCATTGAATAAGAACAATGTAATTTAAGAATTAAGTTTTCGGGGAGCCGAAAACGGTCTACCTGAAGACCGAAAAGTGGACGACGCAAAATATATTTACAGACCTGGCTAACTCATTAAATAATTTCACACTGTTAGAACATTTAATTATATTAAATATCTTAACCTCTCGACTCTACGGAATATGTATTTTTGTACACGTGAAATGGGGAAAAAGAATTGGAGTCTGGAATGAAATGGAAGAAAATGCTCGTGTAAGACAATGATGGCGCTATAATACTGAGCAGCATCGCAAGAGATGAAATAAAGTATAGTACCTATAAACAGCTAACGAGGGGAATGCACGGCGCTGTAATACTAAACGCTTTACACAGGAATGTATTGCTGTTCTAGTATACACTCGCGCCGTAGATATAATAGCATTTACTTTACATTTTCCATCGAATGTAAATTAACCGTTTAGTATTTCAATTTTAAGAAATAGGTTCAGTTTAAGGGCGAACGATAAAAAGAGGTGTTTGAATTGTCGTATGCGGACCTCCCAGGTGAGTTTGAATGCTATTGAAGATGTTGGCTGGAGTTGTTTGAGGTTGACGACTCTGGAGGCGAGCCTGGAGCGCGCCTCGTCCAGCTGGTGGGGCTCCATGGCCGGCGCGCCCACGCTCAGAGTCCTCGCTACTTCGGAGACGCCGCTCGGCACTGACAGGCCCTGGGAGTTCTCCGCCCTCACCAGGAACATGTAGGCAGCGTCCGGTTTCAGGTCTTTCAACTGAAATTCAAACAATAATAAGAAAAATAATTGATAACTTTCGGGTAGCAGGAGGTTGATAAGGTTAGTTTCCAGTGGAGAGGTAATTTTGGTCGCGGTCACCTTCGGATTTTCTTTCGCTAGATCGGTTTCGGCCAGGGCCCCCGTGGAGGCACCCCGTCTGTCAGGTTCCCATGTTCCGGGTAATTTCGGTCGCGGAAACCACCCCGTGGTTGCACTGTCAATTGTCTGTCAAAGTTCAAGTTCCGCAGTACGAGTGACAGTGCCTTCCAACGTGCGGATGTGACTCTCACTGCTACTGAAGACGGATGAGGTACCAACCCGGAGGCAGGAGAATGTAGGGTTGTTATATGACAGTACTCCTGTCCCCACCCAACAGCAGGCTCGCTACCTTGGGCTCTATATAGACAAACGACTCACGTGGAATCCCCATACCCGACTGAAAAGAATAGATCTAAATTTGGACTGTCGAGACCTCTTTTGAAAAGGACATCAATACTGACAATAGCCAACAAACTGACAATATATAAAGCTATACTAAAACCGACACGGACATACGGAATAGAACTATGGGGTTCCACCAAGAAATCCAACATCGCTCGCATCCAAACGTTCCTGTCAAAAGTCCTTCGTACCATCCTTAATGCTCCCCGGTATGTTTCTAACCGAACAATCCATAACGACCTCAACATACCGACAGTCGACGAAGTCGCAAAATCACGCTTCCTTAAATTCTATTCCCGCCTCTCTCCACATCCAAATCCACTCGTCCAGTCCCTTTCCTCTGTTACCCACCCATTATCCCCCCCGCGTCGGCTTAAACGCCACTGGCCTAGAGACCTTCTGTAGGCCGGATACAGGCCAAAAGTACCATCACTGGATGGCGCCTTTATCGAGTGAAACAAGTGAAACTGATCAAACAAACCGTAATTGCACCTATAACTGGCATATAGTTGATTGTACAATGAATAAAGTTAAAAAAAAAAGAAGGGTTGTTATACTCACGGTCAACGTGTGGCTGATGACCCTGTGCGCGGCGACGACCCATCCCTTGTGCTGGTGTGCGGGGCTGAAGAACTCGACTGTGTAGCCGATGAGCTGGGAGACGCCGGGCGGCGGGTCCCAGGCGATGGTGAGGGAGGAGTGTGTGGCGTTGAGTGTCCTGGGGGTGCTCGGCGCCCTCGGGAAGGTGCTCGGTTGGGCGCTCCTGTGCAGCTGCGCCCCGGGGTTCTTCTCCACCACCAGCCAGCCCGACCAAGAACTCTCCCCAGTTGCGGAACCGGCCGTGCATGTGTACTGTCCAGAATCGCTCAGCTGCAGTTCTAAACAATACCGAACACAGTTTAAGCGTTCCTAGTACATATGATCCACTGTCATCTGACTTTTCCTGAACGAGGAAAAGTGTCACTAACGAAGATTCGCGGGGGGCACCAACAGCGGGAGTCCACCATGAAGAAGAAACAGATTAGTTCAGAGTGTGTAAGGTTCATGAAACAGTCACCAGGCAGTATTGAGAGACAAACTTATTAAACCAAAAAAAACTTCTCTAATGTATATATTTTTACATTATATTGAGGACATAATTCGAACGGATAACCTGAGCGGATCAGATAGCAGATTCAGATACTTTGAACTCTGTAAACCTAACTAGAACAACGGCCTATATACCTACCGAATATACCTGGCGTTATATAAATTACCTCTCTATCATAGTGTGGAACTAAACCTAACTGAGAGAGAATATAATATTCTTAATAACGCGAAAAATACAAGCAAAGTAGTGCGGCGCCCGATACTACGCCATCAATACAGTTGAGCTGCACGGGTTAGTATCAGTGGCGCCGTTTACTTCTCTAGTTTCTTCCGGGTAGAACAAATAATGACTTATTTTATATTTTATATGGCGATATATTTATAATGATAATTCTATTATATCGATAATATTGTCGGAATAAAATTATTTACCGCAATATATGATAATCCCTTTCCCCAACAATAGGTTTATTATTGTTGTTAATGTGTATATTATATTTTTTCTATAGAATTTCTATAAATTTTAGTTTTCCCATTCCTGTCCTTTGTATGTTTTTCCGCGGTTTTCCATTTAATCGGTTCTAATTGTTCCCGTTTAAAACTTGGACCGTAGAAGATTATCAACTGACCGTCAATGCGGAGTGTTCCAGTCGGCAAGAGGTTGATTCGGGCCGATTCGTGGAACTGTATCGGCGCTCCGTTCTTGTGCCACTTTATCCTTGCCGGAGGGTCCTGTGCCACTTGGCAAGGCAGTGTGGCGAACGACTGGAGCGGAAGGGTCTGATTCGAAGGGCCGATCTCTATTATCGGAGGTGGCAAATCATCGCTCGAAGTTACCTGCGCACAAATGATTTAACATCAGGGTATAGTTTTTACTCCTCATCCTAATTTACCCGTTCAGTCACTCTCCTCCCCCACCCGTTGTCCCCGCCACGACGGCTTAACCCTTTCGCTACGGCGGTCCCCGCCGCGGAGTGGCTTCCGTGGAACGGAGCACCGTGCCGAAAGTGCGAACATTAAGCGCGCACAGTCTTTAACATTCGGAGCCAAGACTTTTGTCTCAAAAACGACTTTGTAACATTATAATTTTACTTTGTAATTTAAAATGATTATACCACAATTTACAATATTTATATAAATTCAATGCAGTTTTATCACGTATAGGTTTCGTTCCTATCTTCTGACGCATCCAAATTACGACTAACTATTATTATACGTTCGAGTGCCAGAGGCCAATGACAAAGCACTGTCGAAAGAAATAAACATCGCAATAGCGCTTGCAATTGATAGCATCTGCCTTGATTTTTGGCTCCATTTCTGTAAGAGATACGGCGTTCGTGTATAAGCGGCGTTTTCTGGCGGGTGACTATAGTTACCCGTCGTCTCCATGCGGCGTTTTGTGGCGGGTGACTATAGTCACCCGTAGTAGCGAAAGGGTTAAACGCCACTGGCCAGGAGTAAAATTGTTCACGTGTCAAAAGTGGCATCAACGGGTGGTCTCTTTTATCGAGACATTCACGCTTAGATACACATTCAACACTTGTACCCATAACTATATTGTACAAAACTAAAAGTTTGGGCTAGTGACCTGAATGAAGGCCCTGGCGGTTGCTGAACCGGCGAGGCTGATGGCCGAACAGAGTATGTAGCCGGCGTCCTCCCTGGTGACCCCTGTCAGATTGAGTATGCCCTGGAGGGTGACCTCCATCCTGCCGTGGGCGGTGCCCGGGAACATGAGCGTCTGGCTGCCCTCCTGGCTCCAGAAGAGGGTCGGCGCCGGGTTGCCCCTGGCCACGCACTCCAGGCTGGCACCGCCGCCCAGACCCACCTTCTGGTCCTGGGGCTTCACCACGAACACGGGAGCCGCTACAACAACAACCATGGATCAAGTTCTTCTCGGTCTTTGGCTGGACCGGTTTCGGTTGCTAGCCATAACTTTACCAGTATTGCGGTCATAGTACAGCTTGTTGTTGTGCACGGTCACTTCAATTTTACTATGGTGATATTCTTGCTAGTCATCTGTATACAGAGGGGTCCAAAAAAATGTATCCACTGTTTAACACTTCCATAACTTGCAAACTAATTGACGGAGTTGTCTCATTTTTGGTGAAAGTGTAGCTTAAAGTTCAACTTAAAGATATCACAGTAGATGTTCGAAATGGTCACCATTAACATCCACACACAAACGATGCCGCCCAACTGCAGCACGAACTACTGACTGTTCAGTTGGATATTTGCACATGAATGTACGATGGATTCTCGAAGTTCATCCAATGTGCGTGGCTTTTGTCGATAAACGACGTCCTTTAGTGTTCCCCACAGGTAAAAGTCCAGAGGAGTTAAGTGTGGGGAACGTGGTGGATACTCTACAAGCACCTCTACGGCCTATCCATCTTCCTGGTAGATTTTCGTCGAGGTAAGCCCTAACACGCTTGTTTGTGCCGGAACTACAAACTATAACACTACCAAAAATGAGACAACTCCGTCAATTAGTTTGCAAGCTATGGACTTTTAAACAATGGATACATTTTTTTGGACCCCTGTATATATATATATATATATATATATATATATATATATATATATATATAACAAATAATAATAATAATATATAAACGTTTAAATATTCAATGCAGAGCATAGGACCACATAGTGGATGCGAGGAGTGATTATCGAATTAATTATTTTGTTGTATGACTTTGAAACATTAATGCGTTCCGACAAATTTCTATACAAGCCCTTTTGGCTTTTATCCTGCTTAATTTTTCCAGGAAGCTTCACACCCCTGTCCTTCCTGCGAATCGGTCTCACAGGGAATTATTGATGATTTCCCAAAAGCGTTTTAGATATTCAAAAATATATTATCTCAAAGTTGAACAGGGAATTTAAAAACCGGTCGTACCGTAAACTGTGAGCGTGGCCTTTGCCGTCACCGAACCGACGATGTTGGACGCGTTGCAGACGTAGACTCCTTCGTCGTCGGGCAGGACGTTCTCGATGCGCAGTAGCTTGGTGTCGGTGAAGCGGACCCTGCCCGCAGGCATGGCGCCCTCCTCGCGGCGCCATTGGATCTTCGGCGTCGGGTCACCGTCCACCTCGCACTCGAAATCAACGCTCTGTTCGGCCGTTGTGGTTATGTCGCTCGGCTGTTTACTCAAGAAAGGTTTCACTGAAAATTTCAATTACGAGCAAAAAATATAATCCATCCGGTTTGGAATTCTGAAATTTCTGTTCATAAATGCTCTATTATCCTTTATTTTAAACCGTATAAAAGACAGGATCTCTTAATATTTTAGATACTCGGAAGAAAGGGATATTAATCCTGACGGTGGACCGAATTTTCTTTTTATTACAAATTTCTACTGATATCCACTTATATTTGGGGGAAAATTAACTTTGGAGGACTTCAGCTTGTGGCACGATCTATTGGGGAACATTCCGAGCGCAAATACGGCGACTGAATGTGTCGACTCGTACAATATGTCGTCTAAACTGACGGTCGGGGGGAGGGGGGCTGTGTTACCCTTCGTATCGGGACTTGGCAATTACGGGGATGGAGGTTGGGGGTGAAACAATGTAATATTATTATCGCGTAGGAACCGAGACAATGGTTAGAGGGTAGTGGGGTTTCATTAGCATCCGACTCCTGGCTGCGGGCGTACTGCGGCTCGGATCTCGGCTCTAACTCGTAGACAAATATTGGCGCCAGATTTAATTGTTTCCCACCGTCTCTATTAACACTTTCAAACGCTAACAATAAAGCAGTATTGCACCCCTTGCCAAAATTATTATTCATTAAAACTATGTAAAGATGCGTACACATTTCAATTTGTACGACTCGTATAAATTTAAAAAAAAACCTCGTGAAAACTGTAGATTTCGTGTGTTTCTGCCTCCTCTCGCTGCTTTTGTCTTTTGCTAGACCGGTTTCGGCTGCTCGCCATCTTCAGTAGCGGTGCTAGTCGCTTTGGCACTTTGGATAGCGAAAGACCAAACCGGCGAGAGGAGACAGAAACACACGAAATCTATGGTATTCCAACCCCTCGCAGATCACAAAACAGGTATTCTAAACTAATAAAAAGTGTTACGAAAGGAAAAACATTGATTGTTATTTTAAAAAATCGTGTATATATTTATCATGAAATATATTCGCCCATCGTTTGGTTCATTTTTTTTGTAATACTTTTGCCCATCGATGTTTTTCTTTCGCTTTAAAAGAAATCGAATTTGTAAAATTAGACAGTATTTCGCGGCCAATCTAAGGGGCGTGGCGGACATGATATATTATTGTCTTTGTGTGTGGGTCGGACACCCTGCTGTTATGAGTCACCGGAGCGGTCCGCGAGGTCATAAAAACACCGACGACCTCTCGTCGGCGTCTGTCTGGACGGGGGAAGAAAACGTCTGTGCTCAATAACAATGGGGGTGAGCAGCCCCCTACCCCTCGCCATTCTTCTCGGGTAATGTAACGTAATAGGGGAGCCGGGCCGGGGGCAGGTCGACGACAATGGCGGGCACAATGAACACCCTGTACCGCCTTCCTCCGCCCACGGTAGTAGATCCCCGCTTGTCGACATCTATCATAAGTCCCTCCCTTCCTCCTTTCTGAATTATCTTGTCCTCCAATATTTGAGTTGCCGGAGGGACGAGATTTCGTTCGGATACAATGTAAGGGCGGGGGATGAAAACGTTATATATATATGAAGGATGTCAATCGATGTCCGACTGAAAATATTACCCATCCTTTTCCAACACAATGGACCATGGATATAAACGAAGAATACATAATAGCCTGGTTCTTTCTCGTAGACCAATATCGAGTACCACTTCTTAAGCCGTTTATTAAAGACTGTTCTTCCTGTTTTGGTCACTGTGCTGTCGGATCCTCACCAACGCGATTATATTAGTAAAGGGATTACAGCAGTTCGCTGCATTACAGCAGTTTTAAGAGCGCCAATACGTAGAAATTTGTACAAATCAACGGGGAAAAGGACGCGCGTGGAATAATAACGGGAGAGAACATTTAATCCGACAGATAATGGTAGCCAAATTCAATTCATTAGAACGGCGCTCTAATGCTAAACACACAATGCCTGGAAGTGTTGCGTATTGCGTACATGTTGAGAATTTGTTCGACGAGCACTATTTGATGGATTTTGGAATGAAACCGGTTTTAGTCGCTATTTTTGATCTCTATTGTATCTACTGAAAATGAGAGTACATTCAACACAATGTACCGTAACAATTGGTTCCCCATCCAAACTTCAGACCCCACATAAAAAACAGAACTCGTATTGCTATCTGTAATATTGTGGTTTTGCGCTTACCGTGAACGGTGAGAGCGGCAGGCTGCGTCTCCTTGAGCCCGACGATGTTCTGCGCTACGCACTGGTACTTGCCCTCGTCGCTGGGCTGGACGTCGCGTATCATCAGATTGCCACCGTCGACGATACTCACCCTCCAAAAATGGACAAACAAACAGAAAAACAACAGCAATAGAAGACAGTGCCGACCGAATACGGCGGGTCAGTGCACGAACGGCCGTTCAGTTGCTAAAACGCAACTCCTTTCGTGTACACAGAACAGACGTTTGTTTCAACGAGTCTATTTAACCGTTTAATTCTCCTCTCGCTGATGAAAATATGTAAGCCATTTCGTTACATATATACAAACAGAAAAAACACCGCAGTACAAGTAACAGTGACAGTGCAATGAGGATGCCGACCCATCTATTATAGCGGCAAAATTCAGTAACAAAAGTAACACACGGCATCTCAGAGCTTCGTCATCCCCTCGACCTCGGTATATATATATATATATATATATATATAAAAAATGAGAACATGTGAGAAGGGATGAGGAGGGGGTGAAAATTCGCAACTGTGATACTGTGATCATATTTCCACCCCACTCTATCACTCGAGTACCATAAAGTATACAAATTTATATCTTAAAATTAAACTATTTTCGGTGCAACTGCACTCAACGAACGATTTTTGTGAAACTAGCCCCCCCTGAGTGTGGTGCGGAAATGTACTTAACTAAAGTTCGTTTGGTGCACTTGCACAGATAAACTAGCGCCCCCTGAGTGTGGTGCGGAAATGTACTTAACTAAAGTTCGTTTGGTGCACTTGCACAGATGAACTAGCGCCCCCTTGAGGGTGGTGCGGGAATGCACTTAACTAAAGTTCGTTTAGTACACTCGAAACGATAAACTAGCGCCCCTTGAGGGTGGTGCGGAAATGTACTTAACTAAAGTTCGTTTGGTACACTCGCACCAATAAACTAGCGCCCCCTTGAGGGTGGTGCGGGAATGCACTTAACTAAAGTTCGTTTAGTACACTCGAAACGATAAACTAGCGCCCCTTGAGGGTGGTGCGGAAATGTACTTAACTAAAGTTCGTTAGATGCACTTGTACCGATAAACTAGCGCCCCAGTGAGGGTGGTGCGGCAATGTACTTAACTAAAGTTCGTTGGATGCACTTGCACCGATAAACTAGCGCCCCCTGAGGGTGGTGCGGAAATGTACTGAATTAAAGTTCGGTGAGCACTTGCATCGATTAACTAGATTACTAAAACTAAACTTTTTTCAATACATTTTGGATCAACAGGAAAACTGTCATGACCGTAAATACACAATGCCAGATAGGTTTCCAATCATACATTTAGAAGACAGAATGTAACAGTTCTGATCAATTGCGTGATCACATATATATTTGACCGATAATTCAAAAAAGACTTAAGCCGATTAACAAAATCCCTCCCAACCCAAATAAAACAAACAACATCCTCAAAACACAATAACAAGACACATATGTATGTGTCTCCTCGACAAACACGACAAACAGACAACCACCACAGTACAAGTGACAGTGACAGTGCAGTGAGGATGCCCAAAAATATCCAAAGTGCCAAAGTGACTAACACCGCTACTGAAGATGGCGAGCAGCCGAAACCGGTCTAGCAAAAGGCCAAACCAGCGAGAGGAGACAGAAAGACACGATATCTACAGTATTCCAAACCCTCGCAGGCCACAAAACAGGTTTTGGAATCTATTTTATAGAACAACCCCTTCCCAACATTTATACAAATACCCGATAATGTTTTCTAGTGAAAAGTTAATTCCCCGCCTTGAAGTTTTTGACAAATAATTTCTTCGCACTGAGAGTTAACTCTAGACGCGGTTGAGGGGGCCGAACGAAAATGAGTTTAACGGTGCGAGGTCCGGACTGCGACGGAGTCATTCCGTGCGAGCAGTCCACACATTTTCTATTTCCTATATCGTAGGTTTCATCTGATTTCACATCGTATACCAATGGCTCGTATTTAATGCCAGCAGTAAATAATTCCTCGTCTACTTTCAAAGTCCCACTATCTTTAGTGATCGAAGGGAAAGGTAGACTGAGATTCATTATTTTGTATGTTGGAGGTACATGAATCGAAAAATGATAAATTTTCACCTTTTCCTTTTAACTGTATTATTGAATCTTTTTTTTTAAAGACAGTTATGATAAAGGGTCTATAATTGGGAGAAATAATGCGATCGATAAATCGTTTGATACCTTTCCGACGTTTCGACTTCGAGTATCTGTCCGTTCTTCTTCCAGAGGAGGCTGGGCTCCGGGTTGCCCTTGGGGGGGCCGCATTCCATCAGCGCGGTCTCACCCGCCGCGACACGGGTCTCCGAAGGCACCGATCTGAATTCGTCCCTCAGCACTGATCACACACAACAATAGAGAGATTAGATACTCGATATTATGAGTTAGTGTATCAGGAGTATAGGTATCGGGACCTCTTATCAGGAGTCTTATCAGGAGCGCACCAGGAGCGCACCAGGAGCGTACCAGGACCATTCCTTTTAAGTTATTAGATGAGTGTTTTTTCTAGCTCATGTCTGACAACTGATTATTATTGAATTATACAATGTATAGGTTAAATAATTATACACTCTGTTCGTCTATATAGTGTACGCATTTACAAGACAAACGAGCCAAACAAGTATGACAAATAAAAGAAATATAGGTATTATATAGAAGAGCATTACACTTTACTCCTAACGTCCTAACGTCTATTTTAATGACATACCAATTCCCACCCAACACCAGATTCGCTATCTTCGAGGCTCCACCTCGAAAAACGACTCACGCGGAATCCCCATACCCGACTCAAAAGAATCGACTTAGACCGAAAATTTGGACTTTTAAGACCATTACTGAAACGGACATCAAAATTGACCTTAAGTAACAAACTGACGATATACAAAGCGATCCGACATCCAGAGATTTCAGTCGAAAGTCCTTAATGCTCTAATGTTTCTAACCACACAATCCACCATGACCTCAACATACCGACAGCCGACGAAGTCACTAAATCCCGGTTCCTGAACTTCCACTCCCGCCTTTCTCCTCATCCTAATCCACTCGTTCAGTCCCTCTCCTCTCTTACCCATCCATTTATCACGAAATACACGCGAAAAAAAATAAAAGTCAGCACTTGTACTTATAACATACAGGTTGATTGTTCAAAATAAAAAAGGTTAATAAAAAAAAATTTACATGGGTATTTTGTCCTACTGGTTTAGAGGACTGGTATTTTGTCTTACTGTTTATAAAGGTATATTAAATGTGATTTTTTTCATTTTATCAGCAATAATGTCTGAAGCCGCTTAGTGATTACTATTACTTTTGTTACTAATACAACGCGGTCAGCTAGGAACTATGAATGAATACGTCTCTTATTGCTTATTTTACTTCTTCTTGAAATTATCATTTTTCGGTGGCGGTCGAGAGCGAGGACACGGTTGAAAACAGGTTGAATAATTGGTCTAGTGCTATCTGACAGTGTGGAATCTTGGTAATCCGTGGGTGGGCGCGGTATCTGGCGCCTATTTGTGAAACCCGACGCTTTATATACACCCCAACGCTCCCTTAAAATGATCCACCCCCTATTTCCGTCGCTCCTTATCTCAGACCGCCCCGAGAGATATACTCCAGTATCCTGTGGGATATGCCGTGTGGTTCCTCTTGGATGCCATTTTATAAACTTTACGGTACCGGCCCTAAATGTACTGCTATCGTATTGCCGCGTTATTATTACGCGTTTTCGACTATTTTGTCGCGTAGACTGGAATTTCGCCCATAGCCATTCGGTTAAATTATGAGGAACATACCGGATGACGGTGAAGCACCCTCACTTCAATAGAAAATTAGTTTATAAAATGAGAAAAGAAACATTATGACTGATTATGGATGGAGCAAACTACGGTACTGAATTCTAATTATTGTACTTGAGTTCACTCTAATGGCTCTCGTGGTCAATTCAAATTTTAGGACTTATATATACTTAGGACGTATATATTTACCCTATTACGTATTATTGTAAAAATAATTTCATATAGTTGAATTCGCACGATGGATTTTCGATACAATGAAAAAGCTTTCGATGTTTTGACCCGTCCAGAACAGTTCTTACATTTCTTGAATTCCGGACCACACACACACACACACATAGTTGAATGCCAAAGCGGAATCTACATTGAAAGGAAACGATAGTGGGTTTCGATAAAAACTTGCTGGAAATTATTTTCTCCAGTCACGCCCGCTTTGGTGTTTCGCGCTGGATTCGTAGATCGAAAATCAATACTTTGAAAGTTCACTTCTTGGGCGAAACTTCTTGGGACTACAAAAGTTCCCTTATCTATAAGGAAAAAGGGAAAATTATTTTAACCATTCAGAGAACTTAACTTCGGAAACAGATATTTGCTGCCGGACTTTCACTTGTTCAGTAATTAAAACGTTAATATATCCACTATCAATTTTCTCTTCTTATATTTTTCAGTTTGGATGATTTTTTCCTCCTGGATTCGTTAAGCTGGGCCTGGTTAAATTCATTCATTATTCCAGTCATCCACGGGTATTGTCAAATTTTATTGTAGTTTGTATTCCGGTAGTTGTACAGTGAGGTACTTCGGCATGCAGCTGCGGTTTTGTTGTCAGTAGCCAAACTACAATCGGCAGTACGAACTGAAATTATACCTGTATAAATTTATATATTTTACTGGATAGGGCGAATAATCTCGATTTATATTTGGCGCTAGAGCAAGAGAAGCCTTCGTAACGCATTGCGACAACACCGTATGAATTGGGGATATGAAATATTAAATTTGACAGCGTCTATCATTTCCCGAAGGGCCGTAGGTGGAAACGTCGCCCACAAACGGGAATGGGAAATGTGAAAATTTGCGGGCCCCTCCCGAAGGTAAGACGCGTTTTACGCTTATCCGGGTGCACAGAGAGAATATAAGTAGAAGGAGGGTTGTCTCCGGATTCTATTTGTAGCCCCTGCAGTCATTTAAAGTAACCTCCCCCCCTGGCAGGTACGTAGGGGTAGGCGGTCGGTGCTCGAGTGGTCCGCTAGGTACATAACAATGAGGTCGGCTTGTTATCTCTAGGTTTTGCTCGCTATAATCCCGCCCACCGCCTAGGAGGAGCAGCCAGACCTCCTTCCACCCTCCCCGCAGAGCACCCCCACTATTAGCATCGCCCCAGTGGCACTCGAAGGGCCGCGGCCCCCTTTCTTTTTTTTTCGCGGCCTAATGGCGTGTCATGAACGACACAGCTTTTGCCGGCGAACGGATGATCCGGTCTGCGCTACCGGTCGCGCCTAAACAAGCCGGCGACAGGATGAGTTCTGAACTGGGACATAAGCCGAACCGTTGTCGGCTTCCCCCCATCGTTAGTAGCATAATATCTAATTTCGACACCTAATAAAACGTCCACTATATATTCCATAAATCAATTCATTTTATTATTTCAGTACCTGCAAAGTATTCAAAAAATACTAATATATAGGAACACCTGGGTACCGAATTTGTTTTATTATTAATACGAATATAGAAAAATATCGGATATTGTCACAAAATAATATTGATTCGTTTTCAAATAATAAACGGTACGGCTACAGAAAAAAACATACCGATAATGACGGCCAGAGTACGCACGGCGCTGTTAATACTAAACGCACGACTCGGGTGTATTGCTGTTCTAGTATATACCGAGCGCCGGTAGTTAAATAATATTCACTCCTGTCGAACGATATGTTGTTTCACAAAATATATTTCTTGAAGCTAATATCTTGTAAATATGTGTTTTTTTTCAAATTACAGCTAATGTCGCCCGAATGAAAATAGTGCTTGGGGGAAAGGTATAATGGATATTTCTCGGTTATTTCTCGGATATCTCAAGAATCGACGTTACCTGAAAAATGTGGATGACATGGAAAACAAATAAAACATACAGGTATATATGAAAACAAACTATTTCCCGGAGGATAAAGGGGAGGAACATTTCTCGGTACTTTTTCAGAGATTTTGAAATTGAATCTAATCCAACTAAGCGCGCGATGCTTATTTTCAGAACTCGGGACGGAATAATAAATAAGCGGCGGAGAACTTATCAGCCGGAGTAGTAGTGCCGTAAGCAATCCGAAGATACAAAATAGGAGCGCCGAGATTTGTCCCCGGAGTAATGGAATGTCTGGGGCGGCCTGGGCGGAAGAGAGGCCCTGGTATAGGTGTGGAGCCGGCACCAAACAAACCATTAACTGGAGTGCGGGCTGCTTAACCGGATTACACTCGAGCATTGCCGGCTTTAGTATACCGCCCACGGCGCCGCAACAGTTTTTACTTTTCCCTGTCCCCGGCTACTTGGCCGAGATGTTACTTTCTGTCGAGTGGACGGGAAGCTGGTAATTTTCGATAATGAGATTGCTCCCGACTTCTTATTAACGGTATAACACAGATCCAGAACGTTCACATCAGTGATCCGTTAAAAAATTTAAAGGTCTCCAACCTCAGCGGAAGCTAAACGATGCGTTGGTCACTAATAAGTAATAATAGTTGCCAAAATTTGCCTGCAACCAAAACCGAATTTGGGCCAAATTCAAACAGGCGGTGTTATTAACGTTTATCGGAGTTTAATTGTTTGTTTACACCGAATTTAATATCGCCGATGCTGTCAACCGGTATTTCAATCAGTACTAAGGGAGACGAGGGCGACCCTTTACGAGATAACTTTCCCGTTACGCCGATATACTGTGCTTATGTGAATAGCGACTGATGTGATAGAACAACCGCTATGTCTCTGAGCCCCAATATAAATTCCTGGGGGTTAACACGAACAGAAATATCAGTTTTAATAGTAATTTGAAATTCGGTGTTTATTTCAATATGGTTGTTCAAGAATCCTATCAACCTTAAGAATATTATCGAGGAATAAGAATCGGAATAATAAGAGACTGAAGAAAATATTCAGCGCGTTTTTTTTTTCAACCCAGATCCATTTTGAATGCCAAGATCGCCCTTGTGTTTTCTACTCGTTCACGGTTCTCCCTTATGTCAGTGGGTCAATGCGAGCGGCTTTAGTGGGAAGAAAAATGAATAAATGTCTTAAACTATTCAAAAATTGAAACATATTTCCTTTACTTTACACACATTACATTAGGATCTTAAACTAATAACTTTTTTAAAAACTGAATGGCCTTATTTATCTCAGTATGTTTTAATAATGAAGGTTATTTCAATCGATATCCTATAAAATAAATTAAAGTTTCAGATAAAGTTCAGTTGATTCCCTTCTCTGGGTGGTATTTGGGAATGTTTTGCTCTCAATACTGACTGGCGACGTTAAATTCAGAATTGATTTGCTCTTCTTCATCTTGGGCTCATTGTTGCCGTCGGTTTCTCGTCTACTGTACGTGGGGAAACCTTGCGGGGTACTTCGCTCCCCTTGTGGGGAATTTCGATCCGCTTGTCATGCGAATTTTCCGAAGTTAGTGAAATAATAGCCTCCCGGGATATATAGCAAGTGAAACAATCGAATTGATGAGGTACCGCGAGTTAATTTTCAAATTGAGCCGTACAAAAAATCGACAGAATGCTCCGTGCGCGTTTCTGTGTATGTGTGTGTTTGCGGACTCGAGTGCTTGCCGTTGGCAAAAGGCGAGGGTTGCGTTTGTCGAGCCCTCGGCTTGTAGTCGGGGGCGGTTGGGTAAGGGTTGCAAACGGAATAAGTCAGTGAGAAGGGAAGGGGGGGGGGACTTGGGCAGAGTGGCTGGGGCAATATCCGGTTGCAAACACTCGACGTCCGCCCAATCGATAGTTAGATGGCTCCTTGTCTTCCTTCCTCAACCGGGGTTCAAACCTGGGCCGACTTGGTCTTTTCGAAAAGCCGCAAGTTGGCTGAGCGGGGAAAGCGGTGTCGCTCGCTATTACAAATAATCATCGCTTCGAAATAGCGGGCGCACAATAAAAATAGCAATAACGTAAACGAGATGAAACCGTACGATTATTTGAAATCGGAAAATTGATATTTAATTCAAATAATTGAATTACACATCTTTCATCTGGAACCCACTAGTTGAGAGCTGTGTTTCATTAACGTTACCACAACTTGGCTTTGTTGATTGTTTTTGTCTATAATTTAAAGTGTTTCTGAAATATCGCATTATTTCTACATTAAACTGGTGGTTAACGTTTACTCGTGTTAACAGCCGATGTATTGGTACGCCACTCAATGGGGACGCTTCCCTTACCGACCGCCTTCGCTTCCTCCGAAGACATTTCGCCGGCCACTTCTTGAGGATGGGGTAAATTGTCGGCTCGTTCGGCCCTCGTCGTCCATCTTCAGGCCCGTAGGCACTATTTTTCGAGTTTCGAGTTGGTCGAAATTCGTGAGTCTTGCCCACAGCGGTGTGCGTCACACTGTACGCATAACGGGTGCTATATCTAAGCGAGAGGGCCGTATCATATTTCCGAATTAGCGCCAGTCCCAATTTTTCGTGTAACCGACCGTGTAACGCCCCTGGGGCGGAAGGGACGGCAATCCGGTTTGCCAGGTGCGCGGGCGCCAACTTTCGGCCTAGGCTTTCAAAACTTTACGCGGCGGTGGCGGTGTAAAGTTTTCACCGGTCGTATGAAGGGGGACTTTTCCGTTGTCTCTCTTTCTCCCTTGCGGGGGCCCCATTAGTCGGAATTAAAAGTGAAGCTTCACGGCGGCGGCGGTCTCGCACATTCGCCCTATAACTTTAGGACCGCCGAGAACAGCTCAACTGTCCTTCAGATAAGGCTATTGGTTTTCGTAACTTTCTCCCTGTCGACGGAGGCATTTCCTGCACGCACAAGCATCGTGTAAACATCGCATATAGGTATACAGGATAAGAATTTACATAATTTTATAGTCGGTCCTAACGTGAACGGATTTCGGGTTCTCACATTTCTTTGGTATTGAGGTACACGCGAATAAGCATCCTGTCAGCACTCTCACTACACTGTTAACTCACTATACTTGATTATGGCAAGAGGCCGATTCTCGATTCGAAAAAAATTATGCTATGGTCAAATTGTAGTGTAGTTCTTCCCATCGACTCCGGGCGGTTCCTCCAGAGCTGGAGGGAACTCTTGAGTGAGGTGGCCGGTATGCCGTATAGGGGACGATCGTGGGACGCCCATCGCCCCTGCTCCGGGTATTTGATGCACGTATAAATCGTGGTGGCTGTGAGGGCGGCCGTGGTCGGGGGGCGGAGTTTGTGTCCTAGTTTTGAAATTAAATTGTTCCCACGGGCAGAAGAGGGGTGAGTGAGAGCGCGGTGGGGGATCATCCCCGCTGTCTCCTTCCGCCGGCTGAATGGAAAGGCAACCCCCGACATCCCCCTTATGCCGCTCTCCTTCCCATAATTAAACTTCTGCCAGGGCCGCCAACCCAATGAAAATTTAATTCTATCCCCCTTCTCCCGGCGCTCGCCCCCCCCCCCACGCCTCGGCTGTATAAATTAAAACCGCGCCGGGCATCGCTTTTTTTCCAGACGGAAACGATTGTGTTCCTCTTTTTTGCCGCCCTTTTCATTTTTGTATACGGTATCAAAATATAACCCGAGTAAACAGAATCGAATTTTCAATTAACCGCCGGTAGGTCCGTGTTTAACGACGGGAAGTTGCTGTTAACAGTGTTCACTTCGAATGCAAAATCTGAAACTGAATTACTGCAATATAGCCCTCCGCTACGGCTTTGACTAGATTAGAAATAGACACCAGACCCCAAATATATTCTATTACAATTTGTGTTTGGTACCCCGTCTATTGTCGAGTGGAGCAATATATGCGCAAGACTAGTTTCAACCAATATTAGTTGACAAATCCAATGTATGTTCCACTATCCAACTATCGGCGGAATAATTGTTTAGGCAAAGTTTTAATAATTTTCAAATTATATTGGACTCATTAATCTTTTAGCTCGGCGTTCCGCCCGGTACTCTGAACAACAACATAACACATTCATAATGGGTAACACACGTCAAGTTCCTCAATATGTTCCTCTTAAATAAGAAAAATGATAAAATTCGGTACATACTTTCGTCGCCCTTTCCCGAGTAGGCTCAAATAGGTTAATAGCGTAGCGTAACTATTATTACGTTCAAAGTAAACTGAATTTAATTTAATTGGCTCTGATGCTGTTGGAGATCACAATCCGGCGGACCGTAAGGGTAAAGACAACGGTGTTTTGATTTTGGGGCTTTGACTGGAGGGGCTGGCTCGGTGGTGGTGGCCCTTCAAAGGGCCGGTTTTCAGCTGCTGCTCTTTGGCGTTTCCCGTCGTCTTCAAAAACACAGGATCCCCTAATCAAATATGGGACGACTGGAACGTGCCGCTAACACGATTAGCATAGCGACGACGTGCGAAATACTGTTAAACCGCTGAAATTATTGTACAAAGCATGCAGTAATCCGGTTTCCTTTATAGGGATGCAGGGATAAAAGGAAAAATTATTAACAAAGGAAATAAATGTTACTGTTATCATAAACGTTGCTACGACAAATATTTATTTTTCCCTTAAATAAAGCGATTATTATTAATTTAAACAGCGGGCGTTTTCTTTACATTTGTCTCGTCGTCGTATTGCCTTTCGCCCCTCCGCCCTCCCCCAAAAAGCAGCGCGCGAGCGAAAACAAACGGGCGCTGAGTAACGACTTTATCTGAAATTGATATTTGGCCGGAGCTTTGATTTGGGTCCATTGAAAATGGCCGGCCGGAGCAAACAACACACACGGCTCGGCAGATGTAAATATAATTCCGGGGGGTTTTGCCCGGTAAACCGATACAGGGGGGCAGTTAGGGGTGAGGTGTACGCGGTGTGAAAATACCGTCGTTTTGACGCCCCCATCCCCGTCCAGCACCACTGTTGTTACCGGCTCGTCCCGCATTCAACACTCTGTAAACACGTCTGGGGCACAATTCCGCCTCTCCATCCTGTCCTTTTAGAGTACACACGCACCACTAAGGGTCACTTTAAATATTAACCGCGATATATGTACAGATTGTCCACAGCGCGAAACAAAATATTGAGAGCGTTAAATTACCGCCGATTACATTGTTTGAAGAATCCTCGTAATGAGACTGTGGGTCCAGGTTTTGTTTCAGTCCAACAACTTTTTCGAATGTATTGCGTTATTGAGTAAATAAAACGATGCCCGAACGGCCGTGTTCCATAAATTCACGACCCCCAGACAGGGGGTTATCTCAAATTGATGACAACCACTGTAAACGACCAGTACCGCCCCTTCGCAAAAGCGGTGTACGCAATTTCAAATCGTTTCACTTAATTATGCTAAACATTAAACGGTACAGCCTCTTTCGTAATTACGGGGTTCGAAAATACGATTTCTAAAAGGGGGCCCATTAAGATTTTTGGATACCGGTTGAAGAGTGGGAGGGGAAGGAAGAAAAGAGGGAGGGAGGGCCGATGAACAGCTCCGTAAAAACCTTATTACCGAACTTTCTGTTGCCCTCATTAAAGACAGAGAGAAAGTAGGGGGAGGAGAATCGAAGCCGAAGCTCGGTACTTAGTAAAGTACTTTGCGCGTTTACCCCCAGCCACCCCCCTGGACGGCGGTTGGGGCTGAGAGGTGTGCGCTTTATTGTCTCATTAGCCCCGCGTAGAACGCCTCCGATATACAACAACGCCCGGTGAAAGTTGAATGAGGGGGTTGGAGTCGGTCGAAATTGCATCTTCAGCAACCTACCCCCTTGTTGTTGTTTCACCCCCCACTGCCTGATTTGAATTACTATACCGACTGTAAAGGTTCCTGTTTCAAAACAGCGTATTGACCCCCCAGCCTAAATGTTTACGAATAATCAATTCTGGCCCTATAATGAATTATAACCTACCGTACATTTCATGCAAAAACAGACTTAACGTAACTTCGATGTCCAATATGATAGCTTCTCTAATGATATATTAGTCAACTCCTTGCGTTCAAACCAGGTATCTAGAATCGGCTTACCCCAGAATAATTACTGAATGAGTGAAAATCAGAATTTAATTTATATTTTGCGACAAAGGCGGAAACGGTATCGGTTAAGGCCGAGCCGGTATGCAAGGAACGATGATTCAGTTTCAGTTATGATCATCGTTTTGATCATCCACAAGTTAAACGGTGTGAGGTTTGAAGATGTCGCGTATACTGCAGGCGCCTGCTCCCCCCCTCCCTACTCCAACCCCCTTACCGCCGTTAGCCCCCCAAACTCAAACTAGAACGCGCAAATTTAATTAAATTTCGAGCAATATGTAACAGTTGCGTACAAACAACCCCCACGGGCCCGGGCGTCTCATTATCCCCCCCCCCCTCGACCACCGCCCTCCCGTCACCGACATTAAACATGCCCTATATTGGCCCCTCCTGTAATCCGACCTGTCTACCCCACTCCTGCCTCGCCGTCTCCTCTATCTCTTCTCACTTTGTCGATGGCGCACGAAAGGTAACGACTGATCATCGATACCAGGCAATAAATAAACATTTAATTGAAAACCGAAGGTTTGAAACACGCCCTCGTCACAAAGAACTACTGTTACCGCTTGTGAGGAGAAAAACGATATATCAGTGTTATGTTCCATGTCATTTTTCATTACGATTAAATATAGGTAAATGCGGACAATTGGGCTAAACAAAAATAGATGGCAGATCAGTTAGTAGATAATGGATGAGGTAAGGCATCAATGGTGCGTTTCACCAGGAAATGAAAATGGGATAATTGCTGTATTGAAGTTCCCCCCCTTCTCCCATTTCCCGTATTTTTCTTTTCGCACCATCACGAATTTTCGGATCGTGGTCGATTCAACCATTGGAAATTGCCGACATTATTTCCGACAATATCGGCCGATATTAAAGGGCTGAAGGGGGCGGCGGTTGAACGCGACAACTTGGGTTACCCGCACGGCGGGTCGGTCAATGTCGAAAATTTGGCCAATCGTCGCTTCTAATACGCCCCCCCGCCAACCACAGAAGCTCCAATTTCCCGTGGCAACCTCGGCCGAGGTTTAGAGCTTATTCAAACAACCCCTGTTAAAAGTAAGTGGGTGAGAGAGAGGGAAGGAGGGAGGGATGGAGGGGAAGGTCGGCTGTTTAAAGAGGGAGAGGGGAAATACCTCTCCACCGCCCCCCTCCCGACTGAGGACGCAATCGTTAAAGTTAAATTAGAGGAACCGCCAAGCCCGGGCATTGGTCCCCGAGGTCGAGTTTTTAACCCTTGTTTTTGTCTCCCCCCACTTCCACCATCACCCTCGTCCGGTAACCTATGTATTATTAGAGCTTTTAATTGGTACACCTTTCTTCTTTTTCCTCCCGTTTTTCTTTATTTCCTTTTTCAGGGGGAATATTTAAAACTCTGGGCCCAGTTTCCCATTTGGAACGCGCCTGCGGTAGTTCCCCGGGGAAATTTAAGCGAGCCTACTACCACCGGCCGGTCTACAATATCGGACCGCCAGTCGGCACCTCGCCAACCCGTTTAAAATACAGAAATACGCTTCCGTTGTTTATGAAAAATTAAAAATATGAGAAAAGCAACTGGCCCCTTCATTTCGTTGTTCAATTTCGGAGGCGATTTACACCCGGGGAAAGAAATTCGAATTTAGCACTCTAGACGAAATATTATGGAACAACATAATTATTTTAGAATACCTGTTTTGTGGTCTGCCAGGCGTTTGAATACCGTAGATTTCGTGTGTTTCTATCTCCTCTCGCTGGTTTGGCCTTTTGCTAGACCGGTTTCGGCTGCTAGCCATCTTCAGTAGCGGTGTTAGTCACTTTTGGCACTTTGGATGTTTTTTGGCCATCCTCACTGCACTGTCACTGTCACTTGTACTAACACCGCTACTGAAGATGGCGAGCAGCCGAAACCGGTCTAGCAAAAGACCAAACCAGCGAGGGGAGACAGAAACACACGAAATCTACAACATAATTATTATTCGGTGAATTGCCGAAAACAGTCTAGAAACTGTCGTGCAGAACCCAAAATGATTTAGACTAAGGAATTTTCGTAATAATATTTCTGATTTCTCTTACGGTCGAAGCTACAGTAAACTGATATGAATTTATTCCAAACTGTTCCGTCTATATCGAAAACAAATTCGCCCAAAGGTGAATCGTGTGTGTCCATGGCATTTTCTGTATTTCCGATCTTGTGCCAGACCGGTTTCGGAAATACACTGCTATGTTGTAAGTTGTTTTTCGTCTTGTGAAGGAGGAACGACGGGCTTCGGAGAGAGGCGGAGAAAAAGCGGGTGACGAGGGAAGAAAGAAAAATTCCGGACGTAAGAGAGAAAGAGAGACAGAGAGTTTTATGGTTGGAGGGTTGAGGTTGGTATTTATTTGAGGCGGAGAGAGGGTGGTAGGAGTATAAGTGGGGGGGAGGGGTTGTCTCACCCCCTCCAATTTATCAACGTTTAGGGGTGAGCCCCCTCGGTATTGGGGCCCATCAATCTGAAGTCCTCTATTTCGCCTGAAGAAAAAGGTGCATCTTCCGCACGCTTTCAACTCAACGTTGACTGATCTACTGTTCGGAGCGCGATACAAAAAATTTGGGCGAAAATTAATCGCGGAATTTGAATTCCGAATGAAAGGGATCTCTCTCTCCTTTGCGGGGAAGTGAGGATATCGAGAACCTCGAGATATCTAACATTCGGTCAAATGAAATTCTCCGTTTTACACCATTATTAACAGTGGAAATCGGGTCAGAAGTCGATTCGGGCTTTAGTTCGTGAAATTAATTAAATCTTATACATTGGAGCTGGCCGTTTAGGGGTGACGATTGACTGAGATAAAGGGCGTTTTCAACTCAAAACACAAAATTTATTTATCCCTTAATTGGCCTCCTTTTCCTTTCTTTCTTCTCTCCTTCTTTCCGCCCCTATTGAATACCTGAGCGGGCTCTGATTTAAGTGTCAACCACAGATCAACCACAGGGCCCGCGCTCTCATTTCCCTTTCGCCCACTTGTTTTCATTTAATACCCTTTATTTTTCCAGACCGCCGAAAGGGGTTCGCGGCGATTGAAACATAAACGGAAATTCTTCAATTAACCGAAATTCTATGCTGGGACCGTACAAATGCCTAAGAGAGAGGGGAGGTACTTACACAATATTAAACGGTAGGGACAATAAATACATTATACAATATCAATACTCTTTACGCTGGAGGAGATATGTACTTCTAGCGAATATTCTTTCTCCACGTAAATAAATATGCAAAGTAATGATGTAAAGCGAAAACACCGGTGTATATTGCCGGTAGTTAAGGACAAATTTTGAAATTATTATCAGTTCAATATTTGGCTGATGTTTCGGATAATGTTTTAGAAGCATATAGACAAGCAAATAACTATTATATATATTTTTTTGGCCGAGGGCTTGTGTCAATATTTGAGTAGAGATATAACTTCCCAGGTATTGCTTGGAATTACCTCTATTGGTGGTGGTTTTTATCTCCGGGGGAGACTCTGGCGCATTAAAGCGATAGCTGACTGGTCGAACAATGTGCACTGTCGGTCGGTCCGCCGTCGTCGACGGTCGGGAACAGAGAGGCGCCACCCGGGGTCTGGGGGCGGTCTCGTTATCTCGGGGAAAAAGGCGCCGCCATTACAGAGCTCATGATTTTATTATAGAGCACGGCCGCCCGAAGAAACACTGCCTGTGCAGCAGCAGCAGGAGGTGGAGGAGGAGGACATTTACTTGCCCGCCCAAGGGACCAGTTACACAGCCCACAGCCAGAGCCAGAACCATTCTGTCCACTCTGTTGGTCGGACAAACTACCCGCACTTTAATTCCAAGAGTTTTCTGTCGCTTTTAGAATCCAATTTTAAAAGCAAATTCCCATATACTAAACCGAGTCACACTATTATTATATAATAAACTAGATTACATTCAGCAATTATCATAAATTTCAGTATGACGTAATTAAAATTTATTGTAGAAGGAAAATTCGGTCAATCACTGAATAATCGAATTTCGGGTCCAACGCATTTATTATCATTAATAGTAAATATATACAATACTATATATCTAATGACGCTTTAGCCAAATTTCAACTGTCCATTAACAATTGTAAGCCGGTAATAAACCCTATTTATTTATCGTTTGTTTTTAAACTAAATTTTGAGTAGATAGGCGTGTATAAAAATTCAATCCTTAGTATTAGTACAAGCGAAGTAATTTATTTTTTGATAGGATATTATGCGAATTATAAATAGTTTATATATTTTATCAAATAAATATTAATGTAAATTGGAGATTTATGATGGCACATGATGATTATGCGCTGCCTATTTGATGGTGGGTAAAGACCTATCAGCAAATTTTAGACGAGATTTTATTCCTTCGAAAATTCAGGACACGACCGTTCGCCTATAAAACTTCTGTTTTTTTTAACTGCAAGTGCAATTGATAAATTTATATTTTTTTCACTTGTTTTTCTTGATAAAGAAACGGCCCAATTATGGCACTCCTTGACATGAATTAACTACTGTCCGATTTGTTCCTGGAGGTTGGCGGTTATAATTGCCGGATTCGGGTCGGTAGCAAGGATTCGCTTATAAAACTGTGAGCACTTCCTGCCCTTCCAGTTTTGCCAGAGTAATTCCGTCCACGGAAAGTAGGTAAGGGTGGAGTTTGGTGGTGGCGAAGAGGGGGGCGGGGGAGGTCGGTGAAAGAAGACACGGGTAAGGCCGTATAAAAACGTTATACGGGAAGATTGGTCCCGCGGTGTGTGTGTGTGTGTGTGCGCCACCCTTTCAAAAATTGCAGCCAGCATCCCCCGCTAGTCCTAATATTAGAAAAGTTTGTGTGTAGGGGGGTGAGTTGGGGGCGGGTCAGACAGAGACGTGTAATACCGTACGGGACTTTACTCTACCCCTTACATATAGGCCGCGTGACCGCCACCGGCAATACACGATAAACGTTCGTTCTTTCCCCTCGTCGTCTCTGTAAATTCTGTAAGAGCCGAAAGAAGACATTTGTTGGTAAAGTGGGTAGTTGATAAAATATGTATTAAAAAGAATCGATAACCAAACTAAAAAACCACTAGCTGAAATATTGAAAACAAAGATGCGACGAGTAATGGGTATATTAACCCTTTCGCTGCGCAACACGTTTTGAGATTATGTGCTAGCAGTGCGCAAATATTTTAGTAGTTGCGTTTTTACTCGTGTTGAGCAGTTTGACGATTTTGCCATTTTATAAAAATTTCCTAATAAATTATATTTATTATTAATATAAATAAATAATATTAAAAATAACGAACTCACAGTACAACTTTATAAAACTAATATAAATATTTCAATTTAATACGTTTCAACATGTCCTATTCAGAATACTAAGAACAACTGAGTGTACGCTTCTGATTTTCTAAACATAATTATGCAGGCTCGGACAAGCTCGTAGCCGTAAAACTAGTAATAATAATAGTAACCGGCGTAAAAAGTCGTGTGGACGTAAATAATACGCAACGAAAATAGCCGTAATGAGCAGAAAACTAATTTAAAACAAGCCGCGAAAATACTCGTTCGGAGCTTATGGGTCACAGTTTTTTTTTACTAATATATACGTGTAGAGCAGCGAAAGGGTTAAAATGTATGTAGGCTGACAGAGTTATGCGTGCACTCGGTTGGGGTTTATACAATATTGAAAATGACGCCCCCACGAGGGTGATGTCGCGGCCATTTCGCTGTTATTGCACATCTCACCTAGGAACTACTAGACAATCTAATATTCTATTCAACAGTCTCCTTTAACTACAGTCTAGCGTCTGTTGTTGACGTCTGCATTGGCCTATTTCGTCCAGTCCTATACTCAACGTTTTCACGCGTCTAGTCATACAGCTGTCTAGTTTCAGCTCTCTTTCACCTTTTATATTTTTGTACAATCAACCCTAGAACAAGTTATAAGTACAATTGCTGTATGTTTAGTTTTGATGGATACAAGTGAAGTAATTGAGGATTTCCTACTGTCATTTGTATCTCTACACTGCTACTATATTTATTCTGAGTAGACATTGATTACTATAATTATTGATACAATATAGTATTTTGATTACAATAACAAGACTGGTAAGTTTTTAATTAAAGTTTGACCGATTTAGGAGAGGAAATAAGATTACAGAGAGAAGTAAGAAATTATATTACAGAATAGTTATTCGGGGATTTATTTTATTTATTTATTGACCCAACGCTTTGACGCATGCGACAACCATCCCCTGGAGTACTGGCTGACGTCATAGGCCTAAGCATTTGCTCGGATATTTGAGCTCAATAAATGTTGTAATGAAACTTTTCCTCTCATCCTGTTTCCTACGTTTCCTCCTTCCTGTATTTCGCTGTCCAACTGCGTCATACAGACCGAGGATATGCTTCTCCTTTCGTTACCCTTTTTTCTATTTAATAAAGACTGTCAACATTCTTGTGCCTTCTTCTAGACAGGTTTCGACTTCACGACAACTTAATGTCTGTTTTTTGAAAAATATTAAACCTTGATGTATTAATGTCGAACGATATTTCAATGTACTATTATATTTTATTTGTTATTTAAATTCGTGTTTAAAATTTAAAACTGTAAAATAATAACAAGAATGATATTATACCTGCGATAGTCTCGCGTCAGTGTTCGCCTCTCTGCCAGGCAACGCGGGCTTGGCATAATCTTACAGAGAGGGCGTTGGGCCGGGAGAAATTAAAGCAATTAATTAATAATACGGCCTAATGACTGGGCCCCGTATGATTAGTAATTATGCGGCTCTAATATCATTAATGAAGTGGGTTTAATGCGCGCACTTGGTCCTAATGAAGGCCAAGGCTACGTCCTACCAGCCCCAGCCCCCGCATCCCCTTCACAGCCCTTGACTAATTGTGAAGGGTGCACCAACCTCACAGCTCTCTCCGCCCCCTCTCTCTCTCTCTCTCTCTCTCACACACACACACACACACACACATATACACACACTGAGTACAGTTTAACGCTTCAATTTGACACGCATGTTAATAACCACAATGTTATATTCCCCTTACTCGAGCCCGGTTTATTGTCCTTTTATTTGTTGTTTGATGACATACTTAAATAACAGTTTGAACTAGAATATTTCACTTTAAAATTAGATCTTTTTTATAAAGCCATAATTATAATTTTATTTCATTAAAATAGAGTGTACATAAATAAAACAGCTCTAAACTAGTGGTGAGATGACACTGAAGGGTTGGTCCTCAATAATATAGATACCTTGGTATCTTCTTGTGTTGGACCGATTTCGTATTATCGGTAGTCGCTGGGCTGCAATCAATATTGATTTAATGTCTTTGTTTCGAGTTTTTCGAGGATTTCGAATATCGTATGTCGCAAATTACTATGAACTTTACTGGCAGAATGCTGGGAATTAAGTTGTTAAAAAGGTGCCTCCCCGCCCCGGCCCGACTTTTCGTTTCTGGGAACAAAAATAACAAGTTGTTTTTAGGAAAACAAGGCCGTTTGTCCAAGGCAAGCATGCCGGGTGAGATAGACCCAGAGAGAGAGAGAACACACAGTATTTTATCGGTTTGATAAATTTGTCAGCTTCAATCGGCTTCCAGACAGAGCTTCTATTTGCCGCCACAATTACGAACGATCGTTTAGATTTTAGAGAACCCATCGTTTTTCACCGTGACTGTAATATGGGTTGTTTCGGGGAAAAAAACGTTAGCTCTGATCAATTCAAACGTTTTTATTTATTTCGCGGATAATCAATGCATTTTATATATTTTTGTCTAATGTTTTAACTCGCTACAGCTTTTGAAGGGAATTTCCCCCGCTTGACTTCATCAATAGCGTCTGAAAATTAATTTTTTGCGTTCGCTCCTATACAGTTACTCTGGTGTTCTCATTGACCTACTTTGGAAGAGAAGAATCATTTACCCATACCGCAAATTCTGATCACGGATGAAACAGGAAACAATAATAAACCAATAATAAACCTGGTGGGAAGGCGCCGTCCTTCCTATCAGTTTGCCTTGTGGGGAATAACCGGAAAATTTGAATTATCACAAGTGGATCTGGTGAAATTCGGGGGCCCTGTCTAGGAATATTATCAACAATTTTTCTATTTTATCACACATTCTGTCGTATTTACGATGGCCGCTCGCCATCTTCAATAGATTTGATCGCTGACCACCAAACAGGTATCGCCGAAGAAGGCAAATTGTTTCAGAATTTAATTACGGTCAGCGAGCAGAGCGAAACTTTCACGAAAAGTGCCGCCCATAAAAGAGTATGGACTGAAAGGCAAACGATTCAAACTTAACCCATATACTTCCGGGCTCATCAAGAAGCCAGCAAACTTCTACTTCCCGACTTCCCGTGTCCCGAACGGTAGGAACAGTATCGTGTCATTCGTCAGGAATAATAATTCGAAGGAAATCAATAAGACGATTAAAACAAGACGACCTGTTCAGTAGTGGCGAGGGAGGAATGACCGAAAACACTGCAATCTGAGACCAAATATCCGATCAGGAAATCCGCTGTGCTTAGTGACTTGCCGGCCTCAGTGTATAGCGGAATATCGAAGTATAATAAAGTGGGTGTAGAGGATAATCCCGGTGGATTTTCTTGCCAGTTGATCCTTCCCCAAGGGGCTTTACCGGATTTTTTTTTTAAATTCGTCTCATCGCCTCCGCGACCCGGGTGTGGATTATACACGGCTTCACCCCCCTCCACGACGATAAGTCTATAGCCTTAAGATCTTATTTTCACTTTTTGTAAAGAAAAAAAAAAAGAAGAAAATAAAGCTCAAATCCGCCCCCTACCCTTCCGGACCTCCGCATTTGTATTCGGGGCCCGACTGCCGTTTTATTTTGATCCTGTATCACTTCCTCTACAGGGGGTGAGAATCTTCCGGGGGGGGGGGGTTGTTCTTTTTTTCTTCTGGTACTTTTTGCCCCGGTAGCCCCCACCCTACTCACCCCACTCCAGCTGGAGCGTCCATAAAGCGCGTGTGGAGAATAATTCACGCCCATCCCTTCATGCTCCGCCTTCAACAACCCTTTTTCTGCTAACTCACCCTCCTGCAAGGCACCCCCCCCCCACCCGCAGTATCTCTGCGAAACAACAAAACAGCCGACTACTACACTGCCGCTACTGCTCTTACATAAATTTGTATTCAGACCACCGAAACGAGTATAACCCGAGGCCTCGGAGGGCAGCATATAAACCGCCCCTTTTGTTTTTTAATTGCTCTCCTTCCCCCTCGACTCGCTTCCCCAGTTCGCATTTATTAGCTCCTCATCGTGTAGTCCTTCGGAGTGGTGCCGGCAGGGGGGGGGTGTTACGCTGTGTTATCCCTAGCCCAACACTTGGGAATGTGTTTATTAAACTTTTTCCTCCGACTAACACGAGTAAAGTATTAATCGAGTGGTTCATTATTGGAGTAGCAAAAACCGTCTAAAACAAGCGGGATACAATGAATGAGTGTTTCAGTGAATTTATTTAAAATAAACACTATAAAAATCAGTAGGAAGAGTAAACAACGTTAATCCCATTGTGTTACCATATTCCAGGAAAAACCTTCTTGTAATAACGGAGACAGGTGCAAACTTTAAATTATAAAGCGTTTATTCTTTGTATTGCATTGTAGGCACCAAATGTAAGACTGAATACATTTTAAGAAAGTAATGATTTGGGACGTTATATCAGGAAAACGTGTGTTTGCAAAAATTAATTGACAACTAAGTGATATCTTTCAAAGGACGCTTTAGCAGGCTTGTTTAGTCTCGTCAGTAATTCGACGGCGTAATGCTACTGTCAACGGCGAGAAGCATCAAATGAAAAACTTTATTTCAATGTGGTGGCCGTAGGTCTCTGTATAGAATTTAGGCATCGAAATTACGTTACTTGTAGATACAAATAAATGAATATTTAATGAAATAATTGTGGAGGTAAATTGCTTATTCTTATAGTCTAATTTATGTTCTAGCCGAAAAGAACCGAATTGTACGGGCACTGATTACGGCGCTGATGGTAATGCCTCAAGACTCTGGAGTAGTGCGGACTCGGCATCAAGCGCCCGACTGTTACGCGTGGCACGACTATTAACTAATATTAACGAATATTTAATTAAAAAAAAAATTAAACTATTACACATACTTTATACTAATTACTCGTATTCAGTAGCGCCAAATAAAAATTTAAATGTTAATTACTTATGAGTTTTAATTATCAAACTTATTTTATTGAAATTCACCGAGTTTTTATAAAACTCGGTTTCATTCAAATAATTAAAACTTAATTCAGTTTCGAATGGAAACGGAAACATTTCGTGCCGGATAATCTATCGATATACTGTTGTTTAAGGCGTGTGGCGAGGGTAGTAGTAGTAGTAGTAGTAGTAGTAGTAGCTTAGCTATTCAGCCCGCGGCTTGTATAGTGTTCAACAGTGCGTCGTGTAATTTGAACAGTTGTAGGACAACATTATAATATGAGATGAGTGAAGTGGGGGGTGAGGGAGCTCGGCACCACTGTCTATCATTCCCAACCCCCGTTTCAACCCCCCGCCACCCCTCCCTCGGGCCTGCTTTTAACCCCCTTGTCAGATACATCGAGTGCCGCAGCGCCAGCCCCAGACATTCGAAACTTCACCTGGAAGTGCTCCCAACTTGCAATAGGACTCGCACACATGGCCCGCTCCCCAATTTGCCCGCGTAACACCAAACTGGCGCTCCGACTCCGATTCCGTCCCGGCGGGCACATCATATTGTGTCCCGGCTCTTGGAATTCCAGCCGTTGAACATCGCAATTTCCGCCTGTTCGGTCCCGAACAACCGGTTTCAGCCGGGACGCAGCCAAAACTTTGGACAATGTAAAAAACATCTCGCCATCGCGAAAATATATTATTCTTTTAAGCGAAACTCCGTGAACGGGAATTTTGAACGAAAGTTGTTTACAACATTCAGTACATGTTATGGGCGTGCAATGGATTTGTCTATTGTTCCGACGTTGTTTCGCGCGATGGAAAAATCACCCCCTTCTCCACTTGAGGGTGGAGATTGACGTGTAGGAAATTCGTGAAACCGAGATTTTATGTATCGGTCGACTGTGGGCTAATTGAGGGCGATCGGGAACACGTATTTGTAATTGTGGATGGTTCGAAAGACTTTCTCGGTGGATCCCCATAGTTCTGTACCTAATGTTTTACCTTAAGTTTTGAAGACAAAATTTTTCGATTTAAATCTATTCTTTTCAGACGGCTATGAGTATTAGACGTGTGTAGTTCGTCTAT
Organism: Lethocerus indicus; assembly: GCA_019843655.1. Classification (NCBI taxonomy): domain Eukaryota; kingdom Metazoa; phylum Arthropoda; class Insecta; order Hemiptera; family Belostomatidae; genus Lethocerus; species Lethocerus indicus. The sequence goes on from JACDQD010000005.1 coordinate 7,583,188, forward strand.
ATATAGACCCCCCTAGTGTTGTGGGTGGGTTGAACAATAACAGTATGTATGAATGGGGCATAACGGAGGGATTTCCGTCCTGTAGGGGCGGTTTCCGGGCTATTAAAGACAACGTCCCTTAGGCCCTTTTGAAACCGATAACTGTCTCGAATTTTCAGACACTTGGACGTTAAACGTGCCGTGACGAGAACTCTAACTCATGGACAATGTATATCCTACTGCTGACCCGGCTTAGTGCATCGAGTTTTCTCTCGCGAATGTCCTAGCATGATTTATGAGCGATTGATTTTTTTTAACTTTATTTTTTTTGTACAATCAACTATTGCTAGTTATAGGTACAATGGCGGTCGTTTGACTGGTTTGACTTGCTTCGCTTGAAAAAATACGCCATCCAGTGATGGTACTTTTGGCCTGTATCCGGCCTACAGAAAGTCTCTAGGCCAGTGGCGTTTAAGCCGACGCGGGGGGGATAATGGGTGGTAAAGAGGAAAGGGACTGAACGAGTGGATTTGGATGTGGAGAGAGGCGGGAGTGGAATTTAAGGAAGCGTGATTTTGCGACTTCGTCGACTGTCGGTATGTTGAGGTCATTATGGATTGTTCGGTTAGAAACATACTAGGGAGCATTAAGGATGGTACGAAGGACTTTTGATTGGAATGTTTGGATGCGAGCGATGTTGGATTTCTTGGCGGAACCCCATGCTTCTATTCCGTATGTCGGTTTTAGTATGGCTTTATAAATTGTCAATTTGTTGGCTATAGTAAGTTTTGATGTCCTTTTCAAAAGTGGTCTCAACAGTCCAAATTTGCGATTTAGATCTGTTCTTTTCAGTCGGGTATGGGGATTCCACGTGAGTCGTTTGTCTATATAGAGCCCAAGGTAGCGAGCCTGCTGTTGGGTGGGGATAGGAGTACTACGAGCGATTCAAGAGTACAATAAAGTGTAGATATACGAATAGTGAGGATTTTGGCATTAACTGAGGGAGTACTGGATAAATATAAAGGATATTTTATCTTAATAACAATTTTCTCGAATAACACTTAGTCGAAAGTTATACAGTACAGATATTTTCTGTATTTTGAAATTTTTCCTACCATTTCTATATTCTCAACGTATATTATGCGTGGCGACGCAATCTTCAACCGCACCGATATGTCTTATTCAAATGTTCCCCCCCCCCTTGTAAAATGTTCTTCGGGTGAAAATGGCATGCAAAACTGTCCCCCGTGGCCCACCTGGACGATATTCTGTCCCATTTTCAACACCATTCATACATATGTACGTATGGAGGCAGTGTAGGATGCTTACGGGAGGCAACGGACATGCGGAAGATGCAGGAGATCAATTGATTACTGAATAAATTGGTTATCGAATCCAAAATCCTACCATAAAATATGTAAAAACGCGTTTTAATTAAGAAAAAGTTTTCAGACCTTATACCCTGTTTTACTGCACAAAAAATTTTTGAATGCACAATAAAAGAGTACTCTTTTCAGAGATTGTAATTTCATATTGATGCGGACCATACTATAATGGTCTATAAAATTCTAAACCTACAACTCGTGGGCAAAAATGTGATCCCTATGAAAATCTTATTCTTGAATTGTATGTTAGGCCAAAGATGAACGGCAAGTATACTCAGTAGCAGGATATTTCCATTTTCTAATTTTTTATGAGGCTTCTTTTCGAACAGGAAAATATTCACAGGTATTATTGTCTAGCAACAACTCTCGCAGAGACACCAAACTATAAAATTTAACTGTAGTCTAACACCGAGCGAAAAATTTCGAAATGAATTTCAGAATACATTCAGAATACCTGCCTGTTTTAATCGAAACGTAGTTCTTCTGCTTCGTTCCGTCCAAATTAGTCAAAGAATTTTATATTGTGCTCCTTCCAGAGTAGAAGCGTTCCATTTTCATTATTCAACAGTCGTGCCTTATTATATAATTGGGATATAAAAAAAAACTGATGGGGTCAAGAAAAAAACGTTACGGAGCTTTCAGAGCGATAACGGATACAGATTTACACTATCGTGTAATGATTTCGGCCGCAACTGATAACAATCCTATATGATAGTACAGAGTGTCGTCATTATTCGATTTCTAATTTATTTTCAATGGTAAGACGGCAGCCATAATGTACGTAATATTAATGGCTCAATACTTGGTGTTTAGGGCGTGTAATTGTTAATCAGTTCAGTGTGTCTCCCGTCAGGACCTATACATCAGGACCCCGGACGTCCTTTTGTTCGGGCCGTTGACGTCGAGAACGCCCGAGAGACGCCAAAGGACAATGGCCTCCCCGCACCGAAAAACGAAGAAGAAAGGAGTAAAAGGAAGCGGGGCACTTGAGCCCGCTAAACCGTTCGGAAGGGACTGCCCTCGCCTTGACCATTTACAGCCACCGGACCGTCGCCTCTGGTCCATTGTAGTATTTCCAAGAAATATCGTTTTCACTGTTTAGGCCGCCGTGTCAATGTGAGATACGCCGATAGAAGAATACCGTACCGCACGATTTCCGGTAAATTCTATACTATTTTATACGAGCGATCCCCTGATATATAATATATACGAAAGGTCTCACCTAGCGTATAGTCAGTCTTCATTCGTCGATTGGGTCTGAAGCAAAAGTCTTGACGGGCTTCTGGTCTTGATTGGAAGGGAAATTTTATTGGAGAAAAAGCGACCGGTTCGGAATATTTCCGGGATGATATTGAGGATTTAAAACTATAAAATCGATAAATATATATTATTATTTAATATTTACAGTCCGAATTATCGATATATACGAAAGGTTTCACCGAGGTTCAGTGATTAGTAAACGACGAACATAGTCGTGGAACATAGCTCGAAATACTCAGTTTACAAAATCGAGAGAAAATAATGAAATACGGTCCATGGAGTGCGCATTCGGGGATGAGGAAGAATGCGATCACCTGTTCTACGATGAACCAGAGTCAGCGCTCTGATAATTAGCGGGAAAGGTGTATTCTCATCGAGCTTTCCATTATCTCCAGACAAGTGGATCAAGGTTTTCTCTGTGAAGGGGAAATAAATTAGTTCGTAGCTCTATTTTACGGCGGAACTTTCTCCGGACATGATGAATGAACTGAATCGGGGGTCGCCATGGCTGGAGTCGACAAATAAATAATAAAGTAGAATGCCGGCGCCGTCGGATGTTCGAGTGGCGGATAACTCAATGAACTGGGGAAAAAAATTTCTGCCGGAATCATTTGGCGGGGATTTTTATGCGGCGGAAAGCCGGCCGAAAAATTGCTATTCAATTGAAATAAAAAAAAGGAAGCGGACTTCTCAAAAGCTTCAATCAGCGATTGCGCACAAACCAATCCGATTATCCGTTTCGCGACCCTCCCCCCGTCACTTTTTTTTTCTGTGTACGGGGCAGTTGCGGGTTCGGCAGTCGGGAGGGTGGGTCTCATGAAAAACTGAATCCCTCCTTAATTTGTGTTCCCCTCCCCCCCCTTTCACCCCCCGCCACTACTTGCCCGACGGCCGAGGAAATCGCGTTTTTCGATTCCGCCGCCCGCGTATCTCCCGTTGATCCGGCTTTTCGACGGCATCATCCGGCGACAAAACAAAAGGGTCAATTGCCCTCGCCCAGTTCGATATTTCAGCTTTTTATTTTTGTTTTTGTGGTCCAAAGTTCAAATTATTCGCGGGCACTATATTAAGTATTGCAGACCTGAAAGTTTTGCGGTAAAAAATAGACATTTAGTCATGTTAGACCGGTTTTCGCTGCTCGACCGCCGCTGGAAATGCATTGAGCTACCTTACCACTTATCTATTAATTGCCCCTCCCCGACAAGTGCACAATAAAATTATAATCTTAAAAATGAGCGCCAATTAAAAATTGAATTGAATGAAATTTTCCTACGATGTCCATTCAATCATGAAGAGGAATAAATGAGTTCAGAGGTTAACGAACTAAAGAACCGGTCGCCATCAAAATTTAGGGAAAAATTTTCAAACACACCAAGCGAAAACTAACTAAAAAAAAGTACGTTTAATAATAATCATATATGAAGTCTGTGACAATTTAATTCCCGGAATAAACGCGCAGAAAACAGTGTTAGTTCCGTTTGATTCTGCTGGTAGGAAGAACAGAATTGGGCTATCCCCAGTTGGAACAATGCTTTAACTAAGCCATTGCATAAACTTGCCCTAACGGGATAGAGGTGTGAAATACTGAAATGATTTTTATCTTAGTTTCCAATTCCGGAGAATGTACACGGATATCTGCATGCGACAACGCAACAATATTTATATTCTTTCATACCTTTAAAATTCGTTCGGATTCTTTCTCTCCTCCGTTGTTCGATCTCTGCTGATCATACTGCATTTATTTTATCACGATGAAATAAATTCAAACGTTAATTTTTAATCACCAATCGCGTTGATAGTGAACTTTCCACGCATGTTACCCGAAAGAGATACCCTTTGGAGAAAGAGTGGCCGGCTGACTATAACCTAGAGAGTAGAGATTGTGGACGGGATATTGTGAGATATAATGTTGATATTGCCGTCAGTGGGGCTTATTGGGAGAAGTGGTGGAATGAATCTGTTCCTCCGGGAAGGTGGTTCATCCGTCCCCCACGGGAGCCTCATTACCAACTAGATGCGGTCGGCTCCCCTCAACCCGGCCCTAGTCCCGGGGGAGTTTCCCCCCGAATTAACGGCCAAGTTTATACCTCCCGGCGTTGTCTCCCCAACTGTCTGGCAAAACATTCGAACAACGATTAATTTGTGTTGTTGTACAATAATATTTGTTCTCATTTATTACGCAGGTGCCATCTCTCTTGCGATACTGGCCGCTTATTCGGTTCATTACGTACGCGTGTTGGAAATGTACACGGGAACTCAGAAATGTCACTGACATCGCATTAACAATAATTAATATTTATTATTGCATTAACTAAAGCAATAGAGCCCAGATTTAGAACATGTAGGAATGTTTTGCTGTGAAATATTGCCTGGCTGTTGGTTCTTAAGTGAAAGGCCTAAATATAATGTAATGGATATTTACAATTAGCCATTAAAAATGTTTTAATCGATTGCACAACGAATACATGTTAAGACATTAATGTTCTCCTTTCTTGTCCACATTTGAATAATTGGGCCAATTAGCCACAGTCCCTACCATTCTAATTGGGAATTCTAATCGGTACGAGACAGTAAATTAATATTATCCTAATATTAATTTACCGCAATGTTCACCGATTCACCACCGCACCCAGCTTAACGGCACGATAGTTGAATTGTATCGATCGATGGTTGCCGCATAGAATTGGCGAAATATGATGAAAGATTAAAAGTGTACAAAGTTTCCGGGATTGTTGATCCGGGAGTGCCGGTTGTACCTGTAGGGGTTCATTGGGGGGGGTGGCCGGCGTCTCAACCCCGCGCCCCCACCTCCACCACCCATCCCTTATATATCTACCGGTTTGATTAGGCCGTCTTGAACCCTCCCAATCGATAGTAATAAACCTTCGACGGACTCGCACACTTACACAGCCAGACGGAGCTTCGCTTTCCACTCGACTCGGGTTCGGTTCATCCCACTGCCTCCTGCCTCCTCCTACGCCTCTACCGGTTTTCTCAAATGCTCCATTGCTCGGTTTGATTAGATCCGCTCCTAATCGGGAAGAGTTACTTCCCCATAGCATATATATATATATATATATATATATATATACTATATATTTGAGAAACAGGAAGGAGCCGGGAATGAGGTTGTGCGTAACATAAGGTTCGGTAGACAGTATCGGGAACCAATCAGAACAATATTGGATTCCGGTAAGTTTTTTAAATCGCACCAGTGTTGTCTTCAGACAACAACTGCGGAAAATGTGCCAAATATGTCCAGTCGAAATTGCTCACTGAAATTCTTCAACGTCAAAATAATCGTGTTTTTCTACTTCTTCTATTCTATATTGGGTTTATTTCATGCTAGAATTAAGAAAATTGTTTAGAATACCTGTTTTGTGGTCTGCGAGGGGTTGGAATATCGTGGATTTCCTGTATTTCTGTCTCCTCTCGCCGATTTGGTCTTTTGCTAAGCCGGTTTCGGATGCTCGCCATCTTTAGTAGCGGTGTTAATACAAGTGACAGTGCAGTGAGGAGACAGAAACACAGGAGATCCTAGATAATAAAATTGTAATATAACATATGCATGGTATATCCACGCGCCCTTTTATCTAATCCTAATACACTATAAAAGGATGGAGTTTGGATAAATCTTTGCCTGTCTCTGTGTTTCATAGGCCGGTATCGTTTCTAGTTACATTATCTAGAACTTTCAATAACCGAATATTTGTTTTAATCTCGCTTATATAAAATTATATATATATATATATATATATATATATATATATATATATATATATATATATATAGGGTGTCTTTATAGTCTGTACTTTGGTTACCACCGCCCCGGCTTCAGAGGGGCCCCGAAGTCTTGTAAACTTCCGCGGCGCCTTAATGCCGTTATTTGTATGCAAATCGTCGTCCAATAAAGAATGGGCAGCCAGTATCTTCTCCTGGAAGAAAATCCTGATGAATTTTCTTCCCCCTCCTCCTCCTGCCGGTACTCGGAAGCGTCCGGCTTAATAAAGGAGAATAAGGGATAGAAGAAGAGGCAATACAGAATAATTTCGCCCCCACCCCCTCCTCCTTCTCACCCCCGCCAGCGTATTTAACACGATCAACTCTCACCACTCGGTTAAATTCATTAGGGTGTTGAGGGGTTGGTCGGGCGAGTGGGAGAGGTTCAAACTCTAAAATAGATTAACCGAAAAAGGGGACGTTTGAGGAGAACTCTCCCTCTCTCTCTCTCTCTCTCTCTCTCTCTCTCTTTTTACTTTGAGAGACCGTCGTCATTAATATAAATGTCAGGACTTGAAAGCGGAGGATTAACTAAGTCCGTCGGGGCGGCTGTGGAAGAGGGGCGCTGTAGTTAGAAGGACTCCTAATTATCTTAATGTTACTTAATTTCGGGACCGAGCTCTTAATTTCGGGACCGGCATTGATTCTCTTCTCCTTTTTTATTTCTCGTTGTCTACCCCATTCTTCCCACTAAATGGCAACGCCGATTTAAATTTAAATTTGAACCGTACCACCCCTCCTGTCTCCCTCCCTACTCCCTCTCTGTGGCGTGCAAACGACGCCAATAAAACTGCTGGAAAAAAGTATCATGGCTTCATTACGCTGATTATCATGTCGGTACTGTCACTGTCATGTCGGATTATCGGTCAAATATATATTTGATTACACAAGTTGTCACACCTATTAGGTTCTGACTTCCAAATATGTACAGGAAACCTACCTATGTATTTACGATCATAAATGTTTTCCTGTTGATCCAAAATTTATTGAAAAAAGTTTATTTTTAGTAATCTATTTAATCGGTGCAAATGCATCCAATGAACTTTAGTTATGTACATTTCCGCACCACCCTCAGGGGGCGCTAGTTTATCGGTGCAAGTGTTCCAAAAGAACTTTAGTTGAGTACATTTCCGCACCACCCTCAGAGGGCGCAAATTTATCGGTGCAAGTGCACCAAACGAACTTTAGTTAAGTACATTTCCGCACCACCCTCAGAGGGCGCAAATTTATCGGTGCAAGTGCACCAAACGAACTTTAGTTAAGTACATTTCCGCACCACCCTCAGAGGGCGCAAATTTATCGGTGCGTGCACCAAATGAACTTTAGTTAAGTACATTTCCGCACCACCCTCAGAGGGCGCAAATTTATCGGTGCGTGCACCAAACGAACTTTAGTTAAGTACATTTCCGCACCACCCTCAGAGGGCGCAAATTTATCGGTGCGTGCACCAAACGAACTTTAGTTAAGTACATTTCCGCACCACCCTCAGAGGGCGCAAATTTATCGGTGCGTTTTAGTTAAGTACATTTCCGCACCACCCTCAGAGGGCGCAAATTTATCGGTGCGTGCACCAAACGAACTCATTTCCGCACCACCCTCAGAGGGCGCAAATTTATCGGTGGGTGCACCAAATGAACTTTAGTTAAGTACATTTCCGCACCACCCTCAGAGGGCGCAAATTTATCGGTGCAAGTGCACCAAACGAACTTTAGTTAAGTACATTTCCGCACCACCCTCAGAGGGCGCAAATTTATCGGTGCAAGTGCACCAAACGAACTTTAGTTAAGTACATTTCCGCACCACCCTCAGAGGGCGCAAATTTATCGGTGCATGTGCACCCCACGAACTTTAGTTAAGTACATTTCCGCACCACCCTCAGAGGGCGCAAATTTATCGGTGCATGTGCACCCCACGAACTTTAGTTGAGTACATTTCCGCACCACCCTCAGGGGGCGTTCCGACAAAACATTAAGAGAAAATAATTCTATAAGTGTTCCCATAATAGGAAGAGACGGGGGGAAAAATGTTTGAATATCCTTCAGGTTTCCTGTCGGGGGGTATTAAAAAAAGGCGCATCTTCGGATTTCACGCGCCGATTCTCAATCAAGAAAGGAACATCGGTCGTTTACGCCCGAGTTTACTTACACGCTTGTGAAATATGGCACAAATGTCTGTCATGCGCTTTAATGTAATGGGCTAGAGGGGTGTACCCTTCCGCCAACCTGTTCAAATAAGACTCGCAACAAAGCCAGAGTTTACGAGCGATTAACTCCACGGAGCAATAACAATTTCTTCTGTCTCCGCCCTTGGGCTATATATGGAATCTTGTTTGCCCAACTGCGCTGTAAGAAATGCTGAACGCAATTCTAAAATTGTATGAAGAGGAATATTAGAAGTGTAACAAGGGAGGACTATTAACCAATTATTTTAGTATTATTTCCGCTGCTATTTACTGACTTCGATATTATTTTAATTTTCATTTATTATGAGATTGATAGTTAATAGTTTAGGGATGAGCGGGTATTCTACTGAATGTCTACCTCAGAAATACAAAATTTTAATTGTATTTTTTTAAATTTTAACAAACACATTCATAAATAATATTTGTATTAAGATTTATTTCTTCCTAGTCGATTGGTTAGTATGTGTAGTTAATAAGCCGATTTTATTCCCAGGTTAATTAAGCTCGATCTAGACTAGGATAAACGAATACAATAGAGTCTTGTAGCGTGGCTATATACAACCTGTGCTTGACCTAACTAGTCTAAGGTTTAAAAACCAGGAAAAACCAGCGAAAGATCAATGGAGAGGTGGCCCTTTTCGGGCGGACATTTACAATCGAAAAGGTTTTCAGGCTCCGACAACAATGGGACGTCCGATAGGGCCGAGAAGAAAAAGAAACAAAACGGACAAACGGGTTGAATTGGCTTTCGCATTCACAAAAGCTTATACCGCTCGAAAGTGTAGTCAATCACCCCCCGTTGGTGAAACAATGGGAGGGATGACGCCCGAAATATGAGGCCGGAAGCCCCCCCCCCACCCAATTACTGCGCATAGGGGAAGAACAGCCCTAGTATACGGGCCCACATTGCCGATGACAAAGCCCGCCGCCGGGTAAAACATAAAAAAAGGGAAAAAGATGATAGAATAGAAAAAAAGGGGGAAGAATTTTTATCGCCGGCAGTAAATCGGCAGATCCGGCGCCGCGTCCGACACTAAACAGAGAGAGATAGAGATACAGAGGGGAGAGAGGCGTCGCGACGCTCGCACGCGGGCCTCGACTTTAATAAAAAGCTTTTAGCGACAAACTGAAAAAGAAAAACAAAGTACAAATTAGCGGCGGCTGGTGGGGCTGCAATAAAAAAAGAAGGAAATTCTCACTCACGCGCCCGCGTCAATGAAAATTACGAGGGGTTTTTGTTTCCTCTCTCTCTCTCTCTCTCTCTTATTCCGCCCCTTTTGTGTCGCGCAGTTATTTTTCAGATCCGTGCATCCGAATCCACAGAGAGGGATAGAATTTATTTGCAGTACTCGCATTAAATTTATAATACAATCTACGGTTTGATTATAAGGTTAGGCCTGAGTAGAATCCCTCCCCACCCCCCTGATATTGGGTGGTACGATTGACTTGAGGCGGCGTTACTGAAATATTCAATCGATTGATGATTTGAATTAAGGATGACTGGGCGTGACATCGCCAATGTTGGTGCCAATGTTGGATACGTGCCAAATAGTTGGAAGTTTACTGTTACGTGGGCCGACACCGTCGAGTACCAACTTCGTCGGGGTGTATCTAAGGTCACTATCTAAAGGAATTGGTGCGGCTGTTACAGGAGAAGTCTCCAGGTGCTTATTTTCAAATAGATGAAATTTTTCACTTACTAGTTCGATCAGATTCGGAAATTGCACAGATTCGCGCAATAATTGATGAATATCAAAATTTCTAGTTAAGATTTACCTCCAACCACTCCCTACACGCAGATCTTAACGTCCAGTTTGTCCGAGACCTTGCCATACAAAAGTGCAACAAATTCCACTCACGACTCACCCGTCACCCTAATCCACTAGTCCAAACCCTACTATCTTCCGACATCCCAAACGTTCCTTACAGACGCCTTTAAAAAAAATGTAAAATGTTTGAAAAATGTAATAAATTAAAAAATGGGGGAAACCAGTGGGTCTGTCCTCCATTGTAGTTAGTGCTTGTATCAATGTCGCTTATTGTATTTTTTACAGTTGGAAGAATAAAAGAAAAAAGAAGATTTACTGACCCGCAACTTGTAATGTGGCGTTGCGGCTTGTCGCTGAACCGGCCTGGTTTGTGGCTATGCACCAGTAGACACCGTCGTCCTGTTCCTTCTTGCCGTGGGCCACCCTGAGGAAGAAGAGGGAGCCGTCGGGGAGCACGACCCTGTGCGTCTTCGAGTCGGGGCTTGTCAGGTCCAGCTGCACGCCGTCCTTGTACCAGTCGATCTTCGGCTCGGGCTTGCCCTCGGCCTTGCAGTTCAGCGTCACCGGCTCGCTCTTCGGCACTATCACGTCCGACGGGTGCTCGGTGATGCGCGGCGACCGGTACTGACCTATAACACAGAGTAACGTTAAACATTTTATTTTGAAATACCCGTTTTGTGGTCTTCTGTGGCCAGGGGTGGAATACCGTAGATTTCGTGTGTTTCCGTCTCCTCTCGCTGGTTTGGTCTTTCGCTAGACCGGTTTTCACATTGGATGTTTTTTGGGGCATCCTCACTTGTACTGTGGTGGTTGTCTGTTTGTCGTGTGTGTATATAAGTGTCTTGTTATTGTGTTTTTGGGGATGTTGTTTGTCTTCTCTGTTTTGAGGGGGAGTGAGATTTTTTTAATCGGCTTAAGTCTATGCCGGATTGTCGGTCAAAAGCAAATATATCAAAAGACCAAGCCAGCGAGAGGAGACAGGAACACGCGAAATCTACATTAAAAATATTATTAAAAAATAGAACCCGAACGATTAATTGACCTGAACCTATCGGAAAACAATTCCAAGGAAGTCGATCGACTTTCTCCGGAGATTTTCCATCTGGAGAATCCTCCACCCTCTAGTACAGAGGTTCTCAACATCCCTTGGAAGACGAGATAGCATTCCAAAATTTACGAGGTGACATTTTTTGTTTGTTTATATTAACCTCTTTACCCTTTCCTGAACCCTTTTTTGTAATATTTCTTTTAAATACATATATCGATTTATTCATATATTATTAAAAAATTGATTATACATACTTTTTCGTTATGCTTTCAATGCACAAACGTAGTATTTTTTTAAAAATTGAAAATGCCGCATTCACTAATTAAAAATATGCTGCAAGAAAAGAAACATTAACGCCGAGTATAAGAGAGAATTTATAGCGTTGTAACTATTTAAGAGCTGGCCCCTCATACACAATTATATTGGGAGTTTTCTTCGCCCGCTGGTGCATACGGCGTGCTCGCTTTTATTTTCTTCGCCCCATCTCGACTTAATGAAGGTGCGGTGGAAAGAAAACAAAAAAAAACTATTCGGCGCAAATAGCCTCCGCAGGGAAGTGTGAACAATTCTGGATTTCGAATTGTCGGTTGGGGGTCCGCGCGTTTACATCCGACCGCGGATGCGATACACGGGGGGGGGATATAAAAGCAGAAGAAAACGAGAATAAAATGGAAGAAACTGACTCTCTTAGTGACCCTTTTTGCCCCGGACTCCGTAATTGGAATGTGTGCCAGTAATTTCCACCCTCGCTTGCACCATTTTCCCCTTCCCTACTGCCACATTTATACGATAAAAGGGGTTCCGACCGGTGGCGGTCCAGGGGAATTGCCGCAGGGACGTTTGCCAAACACTCCAAATAACCGGCAGACGCTCCGATTGCTTTTTAAATATGTGCACGAAAATGGATCTATTTATTGGCCGTACAGGATATATGAAGACAGTCACCTGAAGTACCGCCTGAAGTTGTACATTGAAAATCTTAAATATCAAAATTTAAGCACTATAAACGGTGAATGTGGGGTCATAAAAAACCTTTGCATATTCATCAAGTCACTATCATTCTTAAGAAGCAAAATAAATATTTAAAGACCTGTTTTGTGGTCTGCGATGGGTTGGAATACCGGAGATTTGACAGTACAAGTGACAGTGACAGTGCAGTGAGGATGTCCAAAAAACATCCAAACTGCCATGTGACTAACACCGCGAGCAGCCGAAACCGGTCTAGCGAAAGACCAAACCAGCGAGAGGTGACAGAAACAGGAGATGTACAAAATCAATTTTCTTTTTCACTTCGCTCATGTCTATGGAACAGTAAAACTGCTGATATTCGTGAAAATTAAAGAAAATTGTAACGGTCCTCGTTCGCACTCGCTGCTTGGGTAGTTGTGTCTCCATCCCCCAGTTTCTTCTCAATTCTCAGGAGAATTATTCCGGATCGGAACCTCTAGATTGAACCTCGGCGGTGCCTAATTAATTTCCAACATTGTAATTCTCCCATTTTTTCTTCTTGCCCTATCTTATCTCGAACGCGATTAAAATATAAACTTGGCTTGTAAACTGGGTCGAATTGAGTTACTGGATTGTATAGGTTAGGGCGTTGGAGGAGGGAGAAGGGGAAGAAATAAATAACGACAGAGGGCGATAATGTCTTTGGCCGAGAACCAAAACCCGGCAAACTCATAAATATATATCCCCTCTGCTGAACATACATAAGTGTCCGGCGGACGTTTTAAGACACACCCCGGGTATTAAAAAGAGAATGAATGAAAAAAAGGGTAAATAAAGTGCGAAGGGTTTCTACGGCCCCGCCGTAAAATATGCAACATAAAAGAATATGTTTCGGGAAGAGGGGGACGGGGGCTGTAAAATGGTGGCCATGATTGTCTCTGAAAATATTAATTTAAGTAGGGGGTGGGTTGTTATACAACTATTGCATTATTGCGGCTCTCGTAATTCACCCCCATGAATGGATGGGAACCCCCATTCTTATTTATTCCAAAAAATAAGGGTCCACTCGGTGGCTTAAACGCCACTGGCACAGAGATGTCCTCCGTTAATACACAAATCCATTGAACATATACTGTTTGCGCAATAAGAACAAGTTAAAAAAATAAGGGTTACTCCTATGGATTCACTATATGAATGAACTGAAAAGAATGCTGTCCGACAAGTTCCACAATATTTTCCACCAATTTTCTTCCACATTGCGAGTCCATTTCCTCATTTCAAGTATATTTCCTTACGCTGGTCGTCCAAATTAGATAGAAATACGTGCGCCCACATGACTGCATTTCAAAGGTTTTCAGGGCGGAGACGCCAAGTTCAGAATCACTGGGTGTATTTTAAAGGCGGAAAAAACACTGTTCCGCCTTTCCTACGCGGCATTTCACTTCAACTTTCAGAGTTTGTTTTGAGCCCTTTTCAAGAACTCCGAAGCATTTATGGGGCTGGTGTTTTTTTTTCGACAAAGAGCCAGATATCCCGAGAGCAGATTATCCCCATCTTTTCCTTTCGGACGATAGAAAGAAAGGAAGAAGGATGGACTGCCCCGAGTCATCTTCATACAGGGAGGTAAGAGGATGATGGATATTGAGAGGGGTAGGAGACTGGTGAATATGTTGGAGTGGTTTTCTTCAGCCCCGGATCGATTTGCGGATTGGATCGAGTGGATTTTTCCACTCCTGAGGCTGTCTAGAGGGATTCCCAACTCGGCTCCTGTCAGAGGCCAGGCTATCCAATAAAAAATAAATAAATAAAATAGGGCAGCGTTTCGGGATAAATTCGTTGGGCTCTGGGTGCAATTGTCCCGTAACGGTCAGGATTTTCTTTCAATTCCAGACGAATTGAACTTCAATTACAAAGTTAGATATAAAGGTGTGGTCGATGTATCTATTGGCTAGATAAAGTACTTAGCGGATCATACCATTGGTTTCCTACAGGAAACCTACTGCCCACCATCGGTGATAGCATAAAAGCAGATAAATCAATCAATATTGAAATATATTAAGACCGAACGCGAGATCTTAATGAAGCCTAGATATAAGGTGCAAGGTGGACCCTCTTTTTAATTTTATTGCAAAATGTTGTGGATGTGTATGAGATAACTTTCAGATCTTACAACAACAAAAATTAGGGTGATTTGCTCTTTTTGTACTGTAGCCTTCTCTATCTCCTGTCTCCTCTTGCAGGAGACAGAGGTATTCCAAAAACTAAAGTAATTCCATACTAAAATTTTTATATTCAATTAATACTTTTAAAAAACAATTTTTCTCCAAGAGATTTTCACCCCTTGGCTTAGAACCAGGACTAGACCTTTAACAAGGGCCTGCTCTAAGGCCACTCTTAGTCTCAAGAGAACTTCTAAACTATGACCTTTGCAGTGGGGATTTTTTGAAGGGTGTCTAGGGTAATAATATAACTGATTATATATGTTTGGGAGGAAGACATATATATATATATATATATATATATATATATTTTTTTTTTTTTAGTTCAATCCCCTTCTGGTTGGCATGAGTGAAAGTTGCTCTCAATACTGCCCGGCGTTAAGGCCGAACTCTTCTTATACCTGTCCCACCACGTAGAAGCTTAACTTTAATTAACCTGTTTCGGAGATAGTGGTTGGCTGGGAAAAAGTCCTTCCTTGCGAATAGAGTGCTGCAAAGAGGGTTCTCTTCTGGGTTCTGTCAGCGCGTGATCCCATTCTTCGCGCCTCGTCACAATAATTACTGCTATCAAATCCTTACATAAAAGTAAGTTTCGTTGGCAAAAAAAACGAAAACCTCGATTCCAGGATTGATCCTTATCCCGGTCGATTCATTACGTAAGGGAAACTTTGCCAGTTGTGCCGGATGGGGCGGCCTTATATCTGAACATTGATCGGGAAGCAGTTACGGAACGAACTGGCGAACTGAATTCTAATGAAGGGGGCAGTTGAATTGAAGTGTGAGTGGGACTTATGTAAGTCCAGAACTTACATTGGAATTCATTAGAGTCGTATAACAGAGACGTACGCCGTTCTCAGTTGTCTTAAGACGTTCTTGAATAATATTAATTTCTATATGGTTATTGGCGGAAGTGAGATTTTCCGAATTGAAAGTTTTCTATATTTTCTTCCTTTTTTTGGGGCGAAATTTTCTCTCGGCCCCCTGGAGACTGGAAGAAGGGAAATGGGAAAGCCGAAGAAAAATAGACAACAGGGGTTATAAATTTTAGGCGGCAAAGAGGATTGGTTATAGAAATACGAGCGGGGCGGGGGAGGTAGTGCAGATAGTGTGCTGCCGCACACAGCTCTAATAATTTAGTTCAAATTACGGCCCTAAGCACCGGAGCCCTTCCCTGAGTGGAGAAGCCTGTCTCCACCTACCTATTTAACTAGATTGGGTTCAACGAAATGTGGTTTTCCCATCCCGAGACGTCCGACCAACCTTAATAGACCTAAATCTTGAAATATATATAGTATTCAATATATCATTGATTAAACCATACTTACAGGAAACTCTAGGATACTCTAAAGGATACTCTAGTATACTCATTACTGATGTACATTACAGATGTACGTGGTCCAAATAAAATCTTTAACCGCATACAGTTTTAACTACGCGTTCTTACAAGAAAATCTTTCAACTTGAGACATTTCAGACAGGAAATATGGAATTAGAATAAATTTTCTCTTCACTTAATATTTCATACTTTGTAAAGGAACACTGACAATTTGAAAGGACGCATTATTGGACGCGGAGTTTGAAAATGAAATAAATCAGACTGTCCTTCGCAATATTGCAGTCGGTTGGTGTCCTGTTTGATATAAGGGTCTAGAATAAGGGGGTAATATAATTTGTTTCTTTTGTATTATAAACCCAACTGTCCCAATATTGTATGTCCCGTCAAATGATATTGCATTCCTGGAGAAAACTTTTCTGCGCGGAGTTAATGATTGCAGCGATACCTGAATTTAGATTACGATATTTAAAGTGAACATTTTATTTGGACGGTCGTATTGAACATTCCAGATTTCAAAAAGATTTCAAAATGCGGACGCAGTTTCTTCTGCAATATGATTTCAGTTTTCGCCGAACTTCATACAGAATTGAGCAAGTCGGTCACTAAACGTTATCTAAGAGGAATGAATAAGTCTTTGAAATATAATTTCTTTTAAATTCCGTTTGACGAAAATATCAGATGTTTGAAAAAGCGCAAAGAGACCGCGGGGTGATTTAGGTATCACTTTTCCGACCATTTCCTCACTATCTATGATCTCCGTTGAAGTTATTTCGCTACAACATGGAAAACAAAATTAATGTAATTTGACCGCAGCTGTGCAGACAAGATGCTTCATCAGCACACGCGGCAGCGGCTCACTAATTTACCGACGAGTGGCTATTAACAGAATTATTCCCACTTAACTCCATTCCCATCGGTATAATTCCGGCGGAACCGAACCGTAAATATATTCCTAACGGATTTTCCGCACAGTTTATTCAAATAGACACACAAACGGCGTTAAGCACTTCATTAAACAACGCCGCCTGTTGTGGATTGGACTAAAACGGCCTAATGGGGCGTGAAAGGCGGCATGAGGTTATGAATCGTTAACGGGTCAGGTTCGAACGACGTGCATGTGATGTCATTATTAATAGACGTCCGGGACTTTGTCGAGGGGTTAAAATCGGAGGAACAAGTCGAAATGGCGGGGGGAACATTGAAAATTCAAAATGTATTAACCTGTAGCCAACTTGTTCCCAATACTGTACTAAGCACGCGCCCTGTGGCTTTAACTGGGAAATTCTAACGACCTTTCGTGCTCCAATCAAGGCCTGATTTATAACAGCATTCTCTACGCCGAACCGCGATATTAATCAATCTCTAGACTCAAAGTTATTGATGTACGGCTTATATTGAAATCTGACTTACCGTAAGTTTTTATTGAAACCTTTATTTTAATTCTAGTTATCGGTACGACTGTTCTGTGAACTCCGCTCCTACTCAATTCAAATTTGCTATGGGTTCGTCTGACAACTTAATATACAACAAATAAGACAGACAACATTCCCCAAAAACACAATAACAAGACACATATATAAACACACGACAAACCACCACAGTACAAGTGACAGTGACATTGCAGTGAGGATGCCCAAAAAACATCCAAAGTGCCCCAAAGTGACCTGTCTAGCAAAGACCAAACCAGTGAATCTACAGTGTTCCAACCCCTCGCAGACCACGGAACAGGTATTTTAAACCGTTTTTTAAATCATTCAATAATTCCTGAAATAAATAAAGAAAGGTCAAGAGATTCATATTTCAGATCTGCTTTGATTAAGAAAACCCAATTACCGACCGGAGGCAACCACCCCAGCGACCCTTACTTAACACGGCGTAGAAAAAGGTAGATTCAATTTATTTTGTTTCTAAGAGTGAGAGGGATAGAATGAAAGGAGGAAGAGGGGTGTATAAGAGTATGGATAATGGTAAGGAAGAGTGTTGAGGGTGCTGGGGTGGGGGGTTTGCGCTGAAGAGGGTGGTAGGGGGCGGGTTATGAAATACGACACCATTAATATGAAGGGCTGTTGGGGATCGCGGTGGAAAGGGCATAATTCCATTAGCACAATGTGGGAAGGGAGGCTACCCCCCACCCCCTCTCAGTCTGCCCTTAGGACTACTATCTCTAACTCTTTTACCCAGCTTTCTCTTCCCTATCTCTCTCTCTCTCTCTCTCTCTCTCTCTCGCTGGCTCTGGCCCGCTCCCACTCTTTCGTCCGACCATTTAATTCTCGGGGGTATAGTGAAGGGTGCAGCGACGATGGGGTGGAAGTTGGCGCGGGGGCGGATTCAGAGATAGCGGCGTTGTTTGGCCCCTGGCCGAGATAACGCCGCCGACACGAAACGTGCCCGAAACCTAAATTTTGCCCAAAATTTTCAACCCCCGACCCCCTACCCCTCCCACCAACCTTGCACCCCGCCGCCGGCCTCACCATATCTAGGCTAAACGAGTGCCGGGCCTCGGCTAAATGAATATATTAATTGCAACTTAATATCAACCTTATCTTACAAAATGTACAAATAATATACAATTATATCTTGAACGATTTACTATGCGAGTTGTGTTCATAATGATTTTAATGATAAAATAGGGTAGAAATTATTTTCAAAGTGTAGAGTACACGTCCCCTATTTGTTTTAATCGACCACTTCTGTTTTAATGTCTTCCAGAACTGAAGATGGTGAGCAACCGAAACCCTTATAGAGGATCGGCAGAACAGGTATTCCAAATAGAATGTTTCTTTCGAACCATTCGACATTTTCTAGAGGTTCATACGCGAGGCCTTTAAATGCTAAAACGAGACTATCTACGGAATATCCGAACTTAAAATGGTAATCTAAAACAGTACGCTTGGACTAGAACTAATCTGGTAATGGCGCAGAGCGCTAACGAATTCTGTCTAGCCGCCGGAGAGTTTTCCATTTTAACTCCCGACGATAAAGTTTATTGGTCGCGCGATTTTTAAAAATATGTAAACAAATTCGATCCTGTAGGCGAAATAATTTATTCGGCTGCCCGCGGCACTGATTAAGCGGAAGATGTTAATTGAATCCAATGTGTGCGCCGTATGCAAATTTCAACAAGAGCCCCATTTAGTAGAACTCTAATGGAAACGCGCAGACCGAAAAGTCCACTTCGGTCCGTTTAATATGGAAGTTGTTTTAAACTTGTATTTATTTTAAAATCGGGGGCAAATCTGCCGCAATTGTTACTATGGTAAATGTATGAGAAGGTTGTGCTAATTGTTGGAAAATTGCTGTTTTAATAGAATGATTGTTATATGAAATAACATGAATAAATGAAGGCTGAGATAATTTCATATGGTTATTGTTCTTATGACGTTAGCAACGATTTAGGAATACCGAAAATTAAATGTATTTGGTTAAAATAGAATGATGAAGCTAATAATTAATATGAATAAATAATTTATTTGAACTTTTTTCTGTTACCATCTTACTTATTATCCACTATACTTTATCAGACGTACAATGCCGGCGAGAAGCCGGTAGTTGTGTTCGCTAGAGAATTTATATCTAGTGAAAACTTATTTGGCAATGATCGAATAAAGTACCCACGGATATGTAGGTAATATTTCCTCGAACACTTAAATATATGGACTGGGAAAACCCACTTTTTTTAATGAAAAAAGAATTGTAATGTTTCGCTTGAGATCGATGCTTGGGCTTCCTGTTTACACAGCAGGGACCGGCCCAGATTTATTGCTCCAAGTTGGACAGGAAAATATTTTTTTACTGAAAAAACGGGCTCGATTATAAATTTCAGGAAATAATATGTTCGTGAAATGTTAAAATGTATTATGAAATAAAACCATAATGAAAATCTGCAAATGTTTAGCATTTTTCGTGCTGTAATCATTACACTCAATGAGATCTGAACACAAAATTCCTCTTACCCCAACATTTAGGTACTTGGGTATTTAGGTTATGCGAAAACCTGATTTCCTAAAATGTTTAATTAATTTTCGGGCCAGAAATGACCGGCCTACTCCACGACCGGTGGGAGGGGGAGGGGGCGTGGGCGTTCGGGTTTAAGTTGGTCCAGATCCAAAGCGACCTAGGCCTTAATACATCTATTGTGGTCTAACTCCGGACCGAACTTCCTGCTAGTTTGGATCTAAACTTTTAATGGAGTTCGGAATCTTTCTAGGCGATGGGCGGCGGGGGTGGGATAGCGGGCTCGAGTTCAATATCTTTTGCATTCAGAAACTCCTATTCGGTAGCGGACCGACTGCTGCTGACTAGATCGTAGTTGATGCTATTAGGTCAGAATATTTTATTTAAAAAAAAAACCTCTTCAGCAAGAGTCCAAATGCGTTTCCAGTTTTATTCTAACTTATTTTTTGGGGTCCAGATAGGTTTGGACAGTGTAGTGACAGTATTGACTATGGAGGTTGCTTATAAGTATCTCGCTGTGGTACTGACGCTGGAATGCAACTGACGATGTAAGAGTAGTGCAGTATCATTTTGCAAAATCGACATTAGAGATAAAATGGAATCACCAGTAGCCTAAATCTATAATACAGTGTGTGGCCTCGTCAGCACACTTTTAGGTGTTTCTACTGTCATTGTGCCATTCTACTGCCAATGGCGAAAAGCCGAAACCGGTTTAACTTAAAATCAAATAGGAGAGTCGTCACAGAAGATTGTACATTTACAATCTTTATAAGTAAAACAATTTAAAGTATTTCTACCTTGAGAGGCCAGGAAATATAATTATACTATGTGTTATATGCAACATATTTGTACACACGAAAATTGTATTTTAATTAATTTCATATATTGATACATCTTCCGTTTCCATTGCTCAATGCTGATTTTGGTTTATTGTTTCGGCGGTTTGACGGGAAAGAGAAAAAACTTTGGTCCATATGTATCGGCTGTCAAGTGTTCAACACACAAAGTGCGGTCTAACCGCGCGTTACGAGCGCAGGGCATTTGTCGTTTAAACAGATGGTGTTGTTTCCACGCCTGCATTCATCCCCCGCCACCACCGTGCCTCATCAACCTTATTTTGTTTTTAAAAAGAAAGGATTGTTTTACAGGAATGGGGTCGCTGTTCAGGAGGCAGACTGCCCGCAGAAAACGCAAGCCGCAGGTGAAAATTCCATTTCTGGCGGAAATAATTCAATTTAGAATTCAAATTTGCATTAGAGACTTCCGCTCTTACGTAGCGCGGACTGGAGGATTTGGAGCAAGCGGCCGTTATGAGTACTTCGACGCACTTAAAACTTAAAACACAGCACTTGAAAAAACTTGCAGTGCGGATTTTTTTCTCGATCGAACGCTGTGTAGATTATTTCATCCTGTCCCGTCCTGATAAGAATGGCGTATGTGCTTGTGGAGAATAGTGGTAATTGTTATATAATAGAAACAATTATATATCCAGTTAACAAGATGGTGTGAAAAAATCAATCATTGTTATTTATGTGATCGTAACGGATTGATATTGACAGCCGAAAACTGTATCAATTAAAATAGGCGACCGGAGACAGAGAATAACGCCATTAATATGTTTGATAACAGTCACTAACTGTCTCAGTGGGGGGAGAAAAATTAAGGGTTTGTGACGAATTAACCACAAGACCTGTAGCAACGTTTCCAAGACATTTGACCCTCCCTTCCGCCTTCCTTTCCAGCTTATCTGCCGTTTCCACCATTTCTCCCCGGGGAGAAGAAGGGGTTGGAGGGCAGAAAACTTCCTTACCTAAACCAATTATACTTCCGGGTTGATACTCGTAATTTCTTCTTCGTTTCGTCCTTTCCTCTTTATTCACCGCCGCCCCGCCCCCACCACCACCACCGTTCAAGAAAGAAGTCCGAAAGCAATAAATAAATTTAAGTTTTAACCGCCCGTTTATAATTTCTCCCGTTCCGAGATAAAGCCGAAACGGGGGAGGGGGGGACGAAGGAGAAGGAGAGACCGAGATAAAACTGAATTTATAAGCAAAGGTACAAGTAGGCGGCTTTAATTCGTTTCATAAGGTAATGGACCGGGGGGGAGAGGTTGTAGCTTATCGAAAGGGGTAGCAAGCGTAAACGTCGACCGAGTTTTATTCTTTATTTCTCCGTTGATAAATTCAAAACTTCGTATCAAACATTGGACTTATGTTGTTCAGGGTACAATGTAAATCCACTATGTATTTTGTACATAGCTATATACTCGTCAGTCATGCGTTATATACGTAGAGGACCCGGTTTGAGAATGAAATGACCAGAGATGAATCGGTGGAATTATGACAATATTACCATTGTTTGTCATTACTGCATTCCTTGTCCGGCTGGATAAGAACACTTGTAGCGCCAACATATCTCTATGAATTTTATCAATACTATATTATATTACATATATATTATCACATTACTTATATGCATACATATTTTATTCAGTACTATAAAACGCCATATATTTTTTGAAAATGTTTATTTTCACGTTCATGTTACAAGTGTATGACCGAGGGAGGCATTGTGATAATATAGATATATACATATCGCACAAAAGAGCGGAGAGATATTCCCGAACGTGGAATCGCGGTTCTGAAAGGACAGGTTATGCTATAAGCAGTTAAGGCGTGAACCGGTTCACAGACAGCGGAAGCTCTAAAGGGCCGACGGGACCGTTCCTGAAAGGTGCCCGCGCCCGGAACTCGTTTTCCGAACACTAATTTCCCGGCGCGACGCCCCAAGGGAAACTTTTTCACATAAAAACCCTCGCTCTAATAAGAGTTGAAGGGCCGAGGAAAGAACGCCGCTTTTTCAATAATGGCCGCCGACAGCACACACACACACACGAGACAAAGTCAATTTACTGCATGTATGTGTCGGTATACAACAGGCTTGGGTGTATGTGTTTAAGTAGTCCGCTGTCGTTTCCTGTTGTGCAGCCATCTCTTCACATGCGCTTTAATATAATATCCGCGCTTTAATATTATATTCATTTAATTTAAATAACTGTATACAGTCACCCCCAGTTTATTGTGGAGTTTATGTTCCAGAACCCCCCGAGATAGACGAAAATTCGCCTTCTATATATTTTTTGACGCTTTAGTTGCTTTTCCTTTCGATTTAATAATCTTTTAATATGTTTTAATTAATATTTGTCTATATTGTTGTCAAATTTTAGACCGGAAAATGTTCATTCCACCGCATCAGGAAAAATTTCTTTTTTTAGCTACAATAAATTGAAAAATCAGTAAACACGAGAACTTTTTTTTATTACAAAAACTTTACTCTTGACATCCAGACGAGGAAATGAACTAGAAAAAATAATAAAATGTCCCTCTATGAGCTCCTATGTATTTTAGTCATCTGGTGTGACTGAAGGCCCATACCTAGGCCTGTGTGTGTGTGTGCCTGGAAACTTCTTATCCAGCGACCTCTACAGAGGCCTCCCTTCTCCAACCTTGTCCTTCCCAATATCTCCGTCCTCTATCCTCTGTCTTCTCCCACTCGAAGGGCCGAGACCTCACCCTCTCTTTCTCTCTCTCTCTCTCTCTCTCTCTCTCTCTCTCTCGGGGGAGAGCTTCCGCTTGAAAGGCCGGCGCACGGAATTTGCGGTCGGCTCCCTTATAGCTCTTATAGTCTTTTTTCCCCTCAACCCCTTCCCCCCCCCAGCCGACCAGAGCCCTTATTCCACCTCTCGGCTCCGAGAAAGCCCGAAACAATAAATGTGGGATTTCTCCTCGGGCGCTTCCCTCTTTCCGGGTCGTCTCCGGGGCAGTGGACATCCTGTGGACACGTTGAAACAGTATTTTCATCCAGTCCGCGTATTGTCGTTGCTGGATGATATTATTTTTATTACAAACTAAAGTGGCCGCATGATCGCGACGTATGCGAGCTTCAGGGTAAATGACATGAACTAGCCTTATTATTACCTGTCAGGATGGGGATAAAAGCATGTATCTCATCAGCCATAAATCCACAATAAACTAATATATTATTATTATTCATAACGGACACATAAACATCTTCAGAAGCAGAAACCTGTTTAAATAAGAAGACTGTATGGATTAGTTATTACGGCCGTTATATGATTAACAATTATTGCAATGTTACTCGTGTTAATTTATATTTAGTCTTAAGCTAGACCGGTCTACAGACGGAATCAGAACGAAGACGGCTAGAATCCGAATCCGTCCCGCCGTATTATTCGGCGATGCCTTCGATAACGAGAAATCGGCGCCGTCCGGGCCGATCTGGAAGGCCGACGCTGGGATAGGAAAAAAGAGGATAGAGAAGAAATGTTTATTCTCATGAAAGATTCAGCAGAGATCTGGGGACGATAGCTGGAGGCTGCGCGACTTTAGCCAGCGCGAAAAACATCAGCCGCCTTATGAGAAAGCCCCACTTATTTTTTTATTTCTTTTTATATTTCTTTAAGGCCCTGGCTCTGGCCTTACGAACTGAATAAAGAAACAGAAAACCCTATTGACCCCATTTTCCACCTTGCCTCTTCTCTGACTGCACAGAATGTTAGTGGGCGGGGGGGGGGAAGATTATGAATCATTTCATTTTGCCTGGCTTGTCCCGGGCTTCGCTTATAATATTAAATATATAAAAATATATATTATGTATATCGTCATTATATTTTAAACGTTTAAGCATTACTAGAGAAGGTCGCCATGTAATAAAATTAAAATACTCGACCGGCTTCGTTGAGTTCATATTAATAACTTCGTTAGTGATCGTTATCCTCAAGGATTTGAATCGCGGATATTGCCGCGGATAAATACGCGAGGTGCTGTATGAAAGAAAAATGAAATATGGTTCGAACGGACAAACCGTATCGCCACCTTAATTAAGGCTAGGCCGGTACAGGCGGGCCTCGCGGGAATGTCGAAATGCGCGAATTTACGCGCCGTTGAATCACGCGTTAGATCTCCAACGTCCGATAATTAGTAAAGCAAATCGGCGGAAATACTTTGAGCCTCGAATTGGTTTCCGGCCGCCATTGCCTTTGCCGCTAGCTATCACTCCCTCTCTCTCCAACCCTCACCATCACCCTCTCCCTCCCTCTCTCTCTCTCTCTCTCTCTCTCTCTCTCTCTCTCTCTCTGTCGCTTGCCTGTTAATGAATTCGACGGATTTCAGAATTGGCAAATATTTTGCGAGGCAGGCCACGGTCAAACGACTGTACAGTTGATTAGCCGCCTCTTTGTTTGGGCTCCCATTGGCAGGGCTGGTCGCCGGGGGCGGGGGCGGGGGCGGGGGCGTTGGGCGGCTAAAACGTTTTCACCCGCTCGTGACAAAAGATCAGTAACGAATCCCATCCGCAATTTGCGGAACGAAGCACGATTGTTCGGTCTATGTTCAACTTTTCAATTAACTTTCAGCACTTCCCCTATCACTTGAAAACCAGATACATAATATATATTTTGTACCCTATTTGTGCAGAATAATTTATAGCAGAGGGTACGTTGAAAAGTATGCAGCAACCTGTCGACACTAAGAAAAACAGACTAGAGCATTTCCGTGAACCAATCGGATAACGTACCTCCCGTTTGTGCTATGTAAATTTCCGTTATCCGTTTAACCGTTTCCCCCCGGCAAAGTGGCACAAGAATAAGGTAATGAAGGAAAAAACATTTCTGGAGAGGAAGCAAGCCTAAGTCTTTAAACGTTGAGTTTCTGAATGGGAAGATTGACAGGCACTTCTTTAAAGAAATTTCGTCCAAATGAAGGATTTGAAATTTGTTGGATTTTCCATTATTAAACAACGAAATGGGTTTATAATACCTGTATTGTGGTCTGCGAGGGGTTTTATACCGTAGATTTCGTGTGTTTCTGCCTCCTCTCGCCAGTTTGGTCTTTTGCTAGGCCGGTTTCGGCTGCTCGCCAACGGTTCTTCAGTAGCGGTGTTAGTCACTTTCGGCACTTGATGTTTTTAGGGCATCCTCACTGCACTGTCACTGTCACAGTACGCCCCCTGAGGGTGGTGCGGAAATGTACTTAACTAATGTTCGTTGGGTGCACTCGCACCGATAAACTAGCGCCCCCTCAGGGTGGTGCGGAAATGTACTTAACTAATGTTCGTTGGGTGCACTCGCACCGATAAACTAGCGCCCCCTCAGGGTGGTGCGGAAATGTACTTAACTAATGTTCGTTTGGTGCACTCGCACCGATAAACTAGCGCCCCCTCAGGGTGGTGCGGAAATGTACTTAACTAATGTTCGTTTGGTGCACTCGCACCGATAAACTAGCGCCCCCTTGAGGGTGGTACGGAAATGTACTTAACTAAAGTTCGTTTGTGCACTCGCACCGATAAACTAGCGCCCCTTACTTAACTAAAGTTCGTTTGGTGCACTCGCACCGATAAACTAGCGCCCCCTTGAGGGTGGTACGGAAATGTACTTAACTAAAGTTCGTTTGGGACACTCGCACCGATAACATAGCGCCCCCTGAGGGTGGTGCGGAAATGTACGTAACTAAAGTTCGTTGGGTGCACTTGCACCGATTAACTAGATTACTAAAAATAAAGCTTTTGCAATAAATTTTGGATCAACAGGAAAACTTTTATGATCGTATATACACAATACCAGATAGGTTTCCCGTCATATATTTGTAAGTCAGAACCTAATAGTTGTGACCAGTTGTGTGATCAAATATATAGTTGACCGATAATCCAACAAAGACATTCCCTAAAAACACAATAACATAACACATATACATACGGCAAACAGACAACCACCACAGTACAAGTGACAGTGTCAGTGCAGTGAGGATGCCCCAAAAACATCCAAAGTGCCATAAGTGACTAACACCGCTACTGAAGATGGCCAGCAGCCTAAACCGGTCTAGCAAAAGACCAAACCAACGAGAGGAGACAGAAACACACGAAATCTACGGTATTCCAACCCCTCGGAGACCACAAAACAAGTATTCTGAACTGTGGTGGTTGTCTGTTTGTCGTGTGTATGCGTCTTTTTATGTAACGAAATGGGTCTTTTCATCTGCCAGTTACACTTTGGAATGATTCTTTTTTTCACTTTCCTGGAGGACAGATAACGGGAAACAAAGTGGTGCCATTCCGCTGTTATCTCTGTTATTTGGGCGGAGGAAAACTAGGCGAGATCTACCCACCTCCGCTTGTGAGGAAGACGCGCTTAAAGGGGCCCGCGCCTTCTGGACGGTATCCGGAGGGCGTCGGGCGGGGAGGGAAACGGCCCCGGATAAGATCTGCGACCGTTCAGAATGAAATTGAATCGCTGCCAAACGGGGATTCCACGACCGCTGCTAGAGGTCTGTATCGATTTACAGTGAAAATTTGTACGGAAATTGTACCGGCCTCGTCCGTGAGAAGAAGAAAACAAAGAATAGCGGCGAGAAAACAACGCGGCAAAATAACTTCCTATGGAGACCGGAGATTAAATTTCGACCGGGCTTTGTGAAATTGAACACTCCGGGGTGGCGGGGGCGGTGGGCTTCGATATCGGAAAACCGTTTGAGGCCATTTTCGCTGAATATTATTGGAAACGCTTATCTAAACTTCAATCTTATGAGGTTGGGCCACCTCTAGGTCCACGTCGAGGTGAACATAAAAAAACTAAAATATAAATTGTCATTACGGATTTATACACTGTTACAGTATAACAAAAATTATTATTATGGACATAATACATAAATAAACAACTCTTTTCTTACTTGTAATAAGTAGAAAGACAACTAATAAGTTCGTGTATTGAAGAGAATATTTAAAAATTCTGTTCTGATATTCTGTCCGCGCTAGACTGGTTTCGGTTTCTCGCCATTTGTCATATAAATCCGGTCTGACTATTTCTCACAACGAGTGCACCAGTGATCGCTGATTTTCGCTTTATCAGTGGTGTTTGATTTTTTTGTGTGGATGTTCGTCGTTAACACCACCAATTCTTCCAGGCGCTTATTAAATATTTGTTGCAATTAAAATTCGGCCGTAATTTTGTTCTGAATCAAATAAGAAATTGAATTAAGCGAAAATAAGTCAGTGCCAGTCCACGGCCGGATGATTATTGCCCTCCGGGAAAACGGGAACAGAATTTCTGGAAACGGTAGACGGATGACTGGAAGGGTTTTACCCCCGACCCTTCCCGCTTCAGCGGTCGTCCGCCACACATAATTCAGTAGCATTGCCGGAACTGTTCCACGCGGCAAGCCTTGAAGGAACGGTCGTGCATTCGCTAAGAAATGAAACCAAATTCGTTACTGCGTCGCAAGAACCTATCGAGATATTGAATTGTTCGGAGACATTTTTCCAATATAAATATTCAGGACGGTTTCATCGGGATTCAGTCGCCAGACAGGCGAGAATGTTAATGAAAAAGTTAGTTATTTCAGAAATCTAGTAAATTTGTCGGTGTGGCTACATCTATTAAGCTGTAGTGAGTTGATATTTATAAACTAAAAAGAATTTAACGATGGAATAACATGTTGAATATAAAAATTATTTATTATAAACATAATTAATTAAATTTGTGTAAAACGATTATGGAGAAGATTACTCCTTGTACTTATGACAGTGATACTTCATCGACAACTTATGTGGGAATATAACACCCAAAGTGTTAATGATAGGTTGAAGCTTCTTAGTATAAATTTGAAATTCTAAATCGTGTTCGACTAATCTGTTATTTCCTTGCGGTCCTGTTTCTTATCAGAGAAGTGGAACGGGCCCGCCGGTCTCCACTCCGAGTCTTACATCAGTGGAAACTTTGAGCCGGGAACAGAAAATAAAAGGGCCCTAATATTGGAGGAGTTTCGCAAGGAAACTTGAGGCCTTTTAACGTCTGGCAAGGCGAGGAGGGCGGCCACCCCTTGGGATAGGCTCAGGAAACTTTGCAATGTCTGTCCGTTTCACTCCGCCCCCATTCCCCGCCCCTCTCTTGTTCACAACTTGCAGAATAAATACCGCCCCATTATCCTATTCCTCTGTTGCTTCCTCTGTTGAAGAAAAATTATTATTTCATTAAAAACTAGCTGACATTCTGTATACATAACGGGAAAGCACTTAACCGAAGTTTGCCACATAATTCAGTTTAAAGTGTGGCCAATGAATAACTTTTACTGGTCGAAGTTGACGCGATGTAAGAGGCGATTGTAATAAACAGGTGCCCGATTGTGGATTTCTCGAGAAGGTAGAAAACCCTACTAACAGACTGAATTTTAAAATATCATCGCGATATAAAAGGGAAAGCCCAAAAATAATGGAATAAATAAGAGCTCGCATTCGTGGGTCATAAAGTAAACTGGTTTTTGGTCTGTTGCTGATGCCTAACAGCGAAACCTGCCTTAGAATATAAGTATCATATTATAATATGGATTGGAACATGTAATTAATTTAATTTTCAGGTGCGTAAAAATATTTTTTTTGGTACCGATAATATAACACCACCACACCACCGTTAAGGTTGTTAAGTGGGGGTCTGAAGAAAATTTCGTTTTTCAGCCCCTTTGGGAACTCAAGGCGTTAATTGGCGAATCGTTCAAATGAGCGTGGACGGGGAAACTCATTTTTCATCACCTTTACTAATTATTCGAAATTTCTTTTTTTTTTCGAATTTTTTTCCCCTTGAAAGTAAAGGTGGCCTGCCGACCCCAGCCTTAGCCGGAGTGGATCACTTCGCGCGAGTCCCAAAACACGGCCTGTCCACACGCTCTTCATAAATATTAATGCCGGATATAATTCCATGGGAGTGATGATTGATGAGGGTTAGGACAGCGGCGGTCCTCGAATATCGAAGTATGCGGATTTATACAGCAGGATTGAGTTCAAAGTATAGGTTGGGGTATACGCACCCTCTATTTTGTCCTACCCTAGACTTATCACTTGAGGACTGAAATGGGCGAGGCCAATTACTTATAGCAACTGAGTGAATCATCACTCATCTCTCGCTCCAGCGTTTGCGGTTTGCTCATTTCTTTTTCTCCGTCATCATATTTTTGAATTTCCGTATTGATTCGGAGGAATAAAACAGTCAGGGAGACGAAATAACGGACAGATCGAGGCTGAGGAAGTCCCTTCTCATGACCACCGGTCGGGAGTGGACAGAAAATTCAGCCGGAAATATTAAAAATATTCGCGTTTTTAACGCCCCAATTTTTTACTCTTTGGTGAAGAAAAAAAGTGTTTACGTTGAAAGTCGCCGTCGGTCCGCCATTCAATCAACTTAAACGACCGACAGGATGAAAGCCACCCCTTGATGTGTATCCCGAATTTTCGGCTTCGCGCTGCTCTCCTTTCATATCGCATCGAAATAAGTTCTCTTTTTTTTTTATCGTCATTCGGTACAGTTTCGTACAGACGAATCGATCACGGTCCAAACTTTAAAACGTTATATCGGCCCGAGTGACGTTTTTCTGTCGAAAAGAGGATTTTATGTTGGGCACGAAAATAGGATTGATATGAAAAAAAGCGGCGTTTTATCTTCGTGAAATTTTTTTTTAAATATGTCGGGACACTGTTCAATTTTTACCGGACAAAAATATGAAGGTGGACTAAGCTTAAGGATCTTATTGTGTAAAGAAAAAACCTCGTCTGACATTTTTTTCAGTAGTTTCAGTTTTCAATAGTGGTAGTATTTCAGTATCAAGGGTTTTGTTTTAAATTTTATATAACAAATTTTAAAAACATAATTCTGAGAAAGTTATGCCGGTTTTGCAATGATCTTCATTGCTATAAATAAGGGAAAGTTGCTCTCTCTCTTTCTTTACACCCTGGCTAAAGGTTATAAAATATATGACGTTTGCTGTGCGGGGCAAAGTGAGACATAACGCCTGTTAGTATTGGGTTTAGCCGCGGGGTTAGTGCTGGTGGCCGGAGGGCTGGGTCCCGGGGCCGATGTTCTATTTATCATTAGCGGTACCGCAAGTCGTATTTCAGCCGGCCAAGAGGGGCCGTGTAACCCCAGCTACTCGATGGTCCGTAACTGCCACTAACTCTCGGCCTAATATCGGTCTGTACACCGTACGCGCTGTGCGTAAACACGGCGCGCGGTCACCGACACGGCCTTGGACTAATTATTAGTCGCTAATAGAGTGAGCAGTTTAACCGACGCCAGATGGGCAATAAATTGATGGGCCGAAACCGCTTGGTGCCAACCGCAACTAAAGGCCGAGGAACAACGACTATGATAGCTATTTCTTGTCGAGTCATAGCTCGAGAACTAGACAAATTATCGATTAAATTATACTTACGTAAGTTTCCAGAATCATTAAGGTTATTCTATTAGATTAGTCCGGATCGGAAGAGCTTTACCTGAAGTTCAAGATAAATTTTACGTTTTTTTTGAGATATTTCTCTTTAACATTTGGTAATTTAAAGAAATTTCATCTTGCCAATGGTAGGCAAAATCAATTCTGTTAATGCTTCCGGGTGATATGCCCATAAGTTATTAATAAGTGGCTTCTCGCCATCTTCAATAGCGTTTCGTCAGCGTGTGTACAGCATGTAATAGCGCGGCGACGGTTTCGACACGCAGGCGTTTCAAACCCTCAAAACAGGTGTCATAAATTAATGAGGCTCCGGGAGTTGATTGAAGGCGGGTTCGAATTCCGGACGTTAATGTCGTCCATTTTATTCTCATTGTTTTAGAATAATCCCAATCCGATTATTCGAAAAATCAGCGCTAAGGAAAATAACATTTATTCGGGTAATAATATAAGAACCTTAATGAAAGATAAATTTTCGGGACTCCGTGAGGATACATCGGAATATCGTCACTCACATGGGTTAGTAATCAAAAGCGTCTTTCAAGGATACGTTCTTGAACGTATTAAAAGAGAGGAGGACTGAAATTCCAGGATACTCCTGTATAATTTATTAAAAAAAAAAAAACACTTTACAGCATTAGACTAGAAGCGGGCGGGGCACCTCCTAGAAGGACGCTAGCGCCTTGTGTAGCGGGCCTGAAATAAGCGGCATTAATTGATCAATAGTATCTGAGATCACTAATAGGTGAGAACCGGGCAAAGGGAAGGGATGCCCGGGGAGCAGGGAGCGGGGGGTCCTATTGTCGCTTGGCTAATGGTAGCCAAATAGGGGCGGGATGGACCTATGGATGGAAACGAGACTAAAATACAGAAACTCAGCATTAATTAGCAATCACGGACCGTTATAACCACTCGAACTGGTCCTAGATAAATAGAAATAGGATCTTAAATCTCCTGTCCCCAATCGTTGATTTGGTCCTAGCATATTGTTTCGTATTCATGAGTTATAGGACAGTATTAGGTCAAGCTCGGAACAGTGTTTCCTAAAATAATGCGAATGGTAATATATATAAATAACAGTTTGTTATTAAAAATCTCTCTAAAATCCAAGTAATAATAATACAAGTACGATTTTAACACTATGAATGAGAGTTTCAGGATATCTCACGAACGATGTCAAACATCTGACTAATTTTATGCCATCGTTGATTTAAAAATTATTTCACGATTCCAATGAGTGTATTAGGTAGAATATTTATATTTATGTTCATGACTGGAGGAACGAAGAATTTAAAAAATCTTTCTCACGATTTGACGTATAAATTAAATATATAATTCCGTTACTAATATATTTCTTGTAGTCACGGGAATAGCTGAAAGTAATATCCAGCCAAGAATTCTTGGTCAGATACAACTCCCGGCCATCTATCTTGGACACTTATGCACGTTCCCTGCCTCCGCTGTTGGTCAAATTTAGAACAGTTGGAAACTGTTGGCGGGAAGTTGTGCGATACATTTGTCACTCCTGGGGATACCCGGATCTCCTTGGCGTTATCTGCGCGAGGACAAACAGCATTTAGGGACAGGATCCCGCAGGAGTTACGGTCGGGACTACCCGGAGGAGAGCGTTCTTGGGGCGTATCTCTGGGTACCGCCTCCAGCCGATCCGGGATTCGACGTTATCTACGAGCGGGATATTCCGACGGTACGGATAAAGGGACTAACTTTACGGACGACGATTAGCACTAAACGTTTGAACATATTCAAACAACAGAAAATAACTTTCTGTACTAGATGTATTTTCCCGGACTTTCGGTAGATGTATTTTTCTAAAAACTTATTTCAAAACAAAGTGATAGGGTTAATGTAGTATCTAGCCTTTTCTCAATAAATGAGATAAAAAGATTTATATACATACGCACTTAGTTACTTACGCATTACCCCGAACCATTGAAACATTATTTCTGGCATATTGCAAGTTCCGGATAATACATTGTCACCCATCCTGTTTAAATATAATTCGTTTAAGATTTTAACGATTTTAGCGACAAGCCGAAACGTCAGGCTTAAAATTTCATAGAAATAAAATAATTAATCCACGTTTGACTGAAAAACAAAAGTTACAAAGACAAAGAATTATCTTTATTACCTTAAATTCTGAACTGATCTCATCGTTCTTCATCGTGGGCTCATTCTTGCCGTTGGCTACCCCAACGCGAACGTTCGATTGGGGAAACTTTTCCTCGTTTCCCTTCGTTATTTATTTATTGGATTTAAAAAAAGCCCAATTGTCCGGAGATGGTGGATCGCTGGGAAAACATGTACTTGCCGCGATAATGAAGATGACGAGTAGATAAGTTTATAAGGTCATAGTTAATATAGTTTGTATGGTATTCTCAAGTGGCGGCTGTTCTTTGAAATTAGTCTTCCTAAGCCCGAATGATTTCTGTTCGAGACCATATTGTCGGGGACGGTTTCTAGGCCTCGCCCCCGACGTGGTGGACAGTGTCCTTCAATTATTTGGCAAATTAATCCGATCGGCCTATTCGATTACAAAGGGAGCCGGTGTCGATCCACCGGCTCTGAGTATTCAACAGAGTAACAATCATCCCATTTCCGGATTTGTGGCGCAAGGCAAGTAATAATATGACGATACATATACGGTTGTATATCATTGTACACAGGATATTAATTATATGCAACTAATCATATATATTACAGGGGTGGGCAAGCGTGTTGCCAATGAGGGTCGGATATTATCGGTTTTCATATATTATAAAGAGCCGCGTCATAGTTGCATAATATTAAATGCACAAATTCAAATCGCTATGTAAATTAGACACACGAGAAAATATAAATTAAGAGAATGAAGATTCAAAATAATTATTTGAATTGAATACGAATCGTACGACTTGACAAAAGTTCCGAAATAATAACAACAAAAAGAATTTAAATGGGAGCCGCACTTAACGAACGACCGTATAAACTCACCCCTGATATATTTCGTACAATAATTATAAATTTAATGTATTAATAAATTGAGACACTAATGATGAGTGGACCCAAAACGTGTGGCTAACAGAGTAGAACGGGAAAAAATCTTCTTGGGCCGTCTTTATGTAAAAAAAAGACAGATAACAATTTTTAATGACGTACTTTCACGTTTTATGAGTACTTAGGGAGGTACTAAAAGCATGTTGGCGGTCAGGATTATACACGATGTTCTCGCCGTTTTATAGCTGTTTTATTACTGTTTGGAGTAACCAACTATACTAACGCCGACGGAGTTTCACCATTTTATTGCTTCTACGGCCGCAGTTATAAGATTATATCTTCAGACACTGAAAATACACACTGTCCACCCTGACCCCATCCGGCCATTATGTCCTTAAAGTAGTACCGAACAGAGAGTAGCGGACAGTAACAGAACGCTGATACAACCGATCTATGAAAGTACAGTCAGTACATTTTTAAGAGAAACTGTCTAACCACACAAAATTACCGATGTTCCAAACCCCGGTGCTCCCAAACAACACGAACTAAAGGAGTTTTATCAGTAACTTCCTGTTGGGGAGAACTTCAGGTAGCTGGGGTTGACCCGCTCTTAGCCCAAGATCCTTACTGTGTTCGGAAACCACCTGGACGGGCTTCAGTGGAAGGGTTCAGGCGGTTTTCCCCTGGGGCCCTACAGGGGCTTAGCCTGCTTCCGACGTTTCGGAACTGGTTCAGGTTCCTTCGTCAGGGTACGACTGAACAGTAGATCGACTTGGGGTCCCCTAATGAGCCGAAGGTTCCCCCCTCAATATTAGGCGAACCCACCGTATCTGAGTGATAATTCGAGGGTGTTTTGTAATCTTAGAGCTTAATTTATATTAATATATTAACCTAAGTATAATTGTATTTTATTATTCATAATCGAAGCTACGTAGCGTGTGCTACAATAACCAGTTTTCCCTATTATGTACGTCCGTATTTCTCTATTTCAAATAAATCATATTAACTAATTAAATTCATAATATATTCATTGCACAATTAACAAGTTTAATATAAATATAAATTGTTTTAATTGAAAGTGAAATGTAGCATACATAACTAGCGTTTAGTACCTGGGTAGCTGACATAGTCATGAAATATATAGCATGAAATATAATATTATTATATTATCTGATTGTATTGATAATTTCAACCTGTGTAGAGTGGAGGCTATTCTGGTTTGGCTGTGGGGCGAGATTAAATTTGGGAAATTGCATTGCTCTTAGGGAAACCGCCCGGGGGTAGATGTGATGGCTAGGAGGCAGGGATACAGCCGGGTGGACTCAAATTAGACGCTATAATGGGGCCGGGGGGTGCTATTAGCGGGACGCGTTATCGATCCCCTAATGAACAGATCAAAGCGTCACATCGGCGATGATGTTATGATGTTATTAGCCCTTTTGGCAAAAACCGGGCACAGCTTGACTCGATACCACCACCGCCGAAAGGGAGCCGGTTACGCCCCGCAGATCACAGTCTTACCCGTGAATTGCGCTATAATCCCGACACTCGAGGTAATTGAGAGTGTAATGGCGCGGTGAAGAAATTTAATCACTAAAAAAGTTATTACGCCTTCTTGTATCCACCGATTGTTTTTTGAACTCACTCCGAAACCGCAATAATAGTACGAAAACCTGAAGAAAATTCAGACAACCATTTTTTGGTCGGTTGCTGTTACCTCTCTTGTTGAGCTGTATACGGTATCAATTTAGAGTGAATTGCTAATAACATGCTAATAACAACTAATAACCGATGGATTCATACTTATGAGAAAACAAAACGAAATTACAAAATTTCGACCTATAATGTCAACTATCTCCGTCGGAACCTTGGTGTTTTCCTAATTAAAATGTTCATTACTAATATCTCTCTTAATGATATACCATTAGCCTAGAAGTTTTTACGTTCCAATTTTGCCAGCGGCAATCTAAACCAGTGTTTCTATCGGCCATTAAGATGGAGGATGATGCCGGAGTTGGGGGTGGGCGGAACGCGAACGCAGATAAAAGTCCGAGCTTTAGAACTTGTTAGGAGCCCGAAGTTGTGATCGGCGCTAACTACCGCCGAGATTCATCGGGCTCCCCCTCTCCACCCGCCGCCCCACGGACTTCCAAATTGGAAGCCACTCAGATAGCTCCGCTTTTACCGGATACCGGCGATGGCACCCCTCACCATGAGTTGGTGGGAGGGGGTATAACGCTGTTTTGATAATTTGATCGAGTTATAATGGCGAGCGAGGCGGGCCCAGAACATGTACAACCCCACCCCGCCGCACCGTGGCCAACTTCTTGCTTCTAGCTGGAGGGAGATTAATTCTCCGTTTCAAAATTAACGGGGAAAATTATATGGGGCGGGGGGGGGGTGGGCCGCGTTTTATACGGGAGAGGGGAAATATGGGCTTACTTTGAGAGCCTAGGGGTGGGGCAGAAATTTGAGGATAACTTTGAGTTGGTTGGCCTACAGTGATTAATTCAATTTGCTTAGTTAAACCCGGCCCATATTCCTGTTTAGCGGTTTAGGGCTCCAGACTCACTCAATTCACGGTTTCGGATTTGAAAGAGTTATACTACTGCTGCCCTCCGCAGTGGCTTTTTTTGCCATTTCAACAATTCCTATCTACGGTTTTGAATTGAGAGGTTTTCCGCTCTCGAAACGTAGAGATCTCTAATGTGAGGCAGTACTGAATTTTTCTTATTTATTGTACGATCAATCTTTATGTTTTACTATGTTTACAATCGTGGAAAACTGGAACTTTTTGACAAGTAAATAAATTCCCTTCTTAAGAAAACCCCATAGTGAGTTTATTATTTTGGTGTTCGGGTTCCGGCTTAGAGAGGGGCCGCTTTCACGCGTCGACCCAGATTCGAGTCCCAGCATTCGCACACGATTTGAACACTATAGGACACCAGAAGGAATTTTTCATGTTAAATTCAACAGAGGCGTATTTATTTTACTTATTTATTGAATTAAACTAATTTATTTACTTAAGAAATATAACTAATAAGGGCACCGGGCATAAACTCAAAACCGCTTGATATAAATTTTGTTTAAACTAGAAGTGAAGAACAAGAAAACACTTTTAAAATTATTTTAAAATTAAATTTAAATAATGAATAACAGGGCGATTTAACAGATGATAGCAAACTGTTTTGAGTGGATTAATGAATTATAAATATGCAAGTATCATAAATAAATATAGTCTATTTATATTGGTCCATATTTTTACTCTATTTAACAAAACATAAATAGAGCAATAAATAGCAGAGTAGTCTAAATGAGACGTTTCTCTGTAGACACACATGCTGGCATTGGGGGTACACATTCTATATTAATCGCATCGAATCCTGACGGTTGATCGAATTTCATTCAATTTCTAATATGAACTGTTCACGATAGGACCGCGTAAACTCCCCATTAGGGTACCCTCATTAGTATTAATTTCATTCCGGTTACGGTCACTGGACAGAGATACCGTATTGGCATAATCTGTATTGAGTTTACAGTTCTATTCTTTCAACACAGTGATAAATTGGTGGGTAAGGACACAAAAGTCAGTTATATTGTTAAACAATTTATTTATTATTGTAATGTTATATACGGGGTTCAATTAAATGTTTTATTAAACGTACTATTTACGACCCAATAGCCAATTGAATTGTGTTATAAAACTAAATAGGGGTTTAATTGTAAAAATAATTCAGTTTAACCCCCTCTGAGCTTGTATAAACGTCGGCCTCCCTCTGGTCCCGCGGGGGGCAACAGACTGGTTTATGAGACCGGCAATCCAGAGCTAGCGTTAACTGCGCCAATATATAACACTGAACAACGACCCTGAAGTTTGCCAAGACGTTAAAAGGCTACCGTCATCCCCCCGAAAAAAGAGGTAGGTGCACAAACCCTGTATTCCTTATGTCGGGATTAGAGGCTGGGACACGCCGGAGAGAATGGAGGCTATAAGATCGTAGAACAAGTGCTATTTCTTGAAAAATGTCTGAGACATGGAACCGCGGGGGTGACAAAACGTAAGGGCGGGAATATCCCCGCGAAGTGTGCCCCATAAAGGGTTAATAAAAGGCGGCGTGGGTCAAACAGAGCCCCGTTGAGGGCCTCTTATTGACAGACCTCCCCCTGCTACACACTTCGCCCCTTCATCCCCTTCTTTTCTACTCTCATATCCTCCCCCAACCCCGTCCCGCCCCGCCTCGTTTCGAGCCTCGCGTCAATACGGGGGCTTCGGTCCAAAGCAAATAGGGAAAAATTGTCCATCCGGAAGCTGGGTAAACACTTTCCCGGAAGAAAACTCACCGCGATAGGTGCGCCTTCAACGTTGTGGGAATTCAGAAAATCGATTTGGCGAGCGTTAGCGTTGTGTGGGGGGGGGCGGATAGTGTGCTCTGCTGTGGAAAACTGTGGAAAAGTATGCCTAACGAAGTTTTCCCGGGACGGGGACGGAGTGCTTCGCTTTTCACAGAGGAAAAGTAGCAAACGCTGACGGAAGGGAGCGCACTTTCCCCGGCCGAGACGCCCCTCCCTACTACACTTTACAATAACACTTTACAGCGCTCGGACAATTAGCGGGACCGCTTTAAGAGGATTAAAGTTTTCACTGCGAGAGTTTCCTCAACAACGAAATGAGGAAAACGAGGAAATGTATACCTAACGAAGATTCGCGGCGAGGAAACAGACGGCAAGAAGAATGAGCCAACCTATGACTGAGGGAATTAGTTCAGGCAATATTGAGGGTAAAACTTTCACAAATGCCAGTCTGAAAAGAGAAACTACCAGAAAAATCAGTTTCTTATTAAAGGATAATTCCGAAGTTGTCGGCGTATGAAAACTCCTCGAGATTGATCTTAATAATGTCAATAAATGATTAATCAATTCAATTAGCATTCACGGAAGATGCGAAAAAATTCGGTTTTGTACAAAATATGTTTAATTATAACTATGCGTTTATATTGTACTGCGGTAGCGTGGAGGCCGCCACATTTGTAGGACACGCGATAGTCGTTTGTACAATTCCGGAACTCTTCTAAAACTTTCCACTTGTAAACAAATCCAATAACAACTGTATAATATAAAGTAAAACAACTATAACTGGTGTCCATTGAGCTGAGGGGTGGGGGCGTATAATGGTAGAACCTGCCAACAACTGGATTCGGAGAAAAAGTAATGGATTTTTTGAACCGGCTCCAAATTCGGCTGTCCCCATCAGCTCGTTCCAATTTTCTTCTTTTTTGCCGACTTTCGAAAGTATGTAATCTTATTGTAATTTCAAAGGATTTCTGATTTTCCTCAAACAGGCTTCAGACGTAGCGCGAACCGGTCTAACAAACTGCCAAATTTTCGGTTCGGAGATCTATTGTTTCATGCATACATTATGTCCGCAACACTTAATCTGACTATGCAGACAGAAAGTTCTATCTAGAGCCTGTTTGCTTCAAATAGTATTAACGACAAAAATTTTGTTGTCGTGAGACTACAGCCGTGCAAATACAGTGTCATTCGTGAATTTCTTCCACCGCCATCGTCATTAACCATCGATGCTTGCAGTCAGTTCGTTATATTCGATATTAAATTGTTCGATGACGACAGTCGACTTAAATGCCCCAGTCGAGCCTATTTTTGGGCCCTGTACGCGTATTATTTGGGCGCTGGTGTATTGCCCGAAAGAGACGGACATCAAAGTGGCCGGGTTTGATGTGATCCCCGAGGGGGTGCAGGGGGTAGGAGGGAGGGCAAGCAGCTCCCCGGTGAGGAACTGGGCCACAAAACACCGATATTTCTTTGTTCGCCGGGATTTGTTTTGTCTCGGGCGGCGGCCGCTCTCTGAAATATTGATGCCCCAACCATCCTGTATCACTCGTTTCTTGTATACTCCCCCCCTTTCTTCCGGTGGGGAATTTTGTGGGATAAATTGGTATTTATGTGGCGACTTCTTCTTCTTCTCCTCCTCCCTGCATCTACGTACGGTCTACCACTTGGCGAGAATTTACAAGAGGCGGTACTTACTCTAAGCCAAAAATATAGTTATTCTAATTTCAGAGTTACGATCAACAAAATTACATTTAATGAATTTTAATGAATGTTTATCTATCCTATCGGTATAAGAGCCCAATATCGAGCAGTACGAACATTTACAGTACAAGTATGTATACATCACTTAAACTTAAAGCCAAATAGCTGAGCGGAAACGGAATTTCCAAAGAGCTAATTCCAATGTAACTATAAAGGATTTTTCCCACCGTCAGTATAAAAGATCTGGCTCATAACGTTAAGTACTACCCGTGTAAAATGCGTAGATTTATGGAGATCAATGGCGATTCCGTGAAGCTGCGATTTATTCTGAAACCGTTGTATGACTTGCAACTCGCAAAATAATTCGTTACCTGAAAAGCACAGTCCGGCAGATTTTAATGTATATCGCACAAAGTATATTAATATAGTTATTATATAGTTTATTAAGTGCGTAGTTAAAGCATTCTATTGGTTCATTTTTAATGATTTTTGCCAGCGACACAAATGAAATAAACTCCGATTTGAGGTCGGTCTAACAGAAAAGGGGCTCGCCTCTTGGACCCGGGTACTTTTGTAATTATTAACTGAAGGGCTGGAAGGGCTTTGCAGCTTTGGCTCTAATTTCCTCCCGTTCTTCCTGTCCTACTCCTCCTCCTCCCCCTCCCCCGGGCCCTCTCTTTTCCTGGCTTTAATAGAATTGTGCACCCCTTCAGGAAAAGGGTGGATGGGAGAGGCGAACAAAAAAAAAAGAAACCCCCGAATAGAATTTCTAATCTGGATTCTACCCCGGTATTTTCGGAAACGTAAATCAACTGGGGGTGGGGGGATGTTTTGATCTCTCTTGATTTATGTGCCCGCTCAATGGGAAGAACTCAACCGGAGACCGATCGAGAAGGCAGTTTTGCCAACCTCTCCCCATGTGCTTTCGAGGAAATATCCACTTGAAAGCGTTTCCACCCCCGGTTCGGAACATTACTGCTTTTACTATCGCTTCTGCGTACATATATACTCAGCCCATATTCCTGATAATCTTACCCGATTCGTTCAATTCATATCTTCTTTGGTTACTTAAATATACCAGTGCTATGTTGTTTCAACTATAACATTCATACGCTTTATACATGCTTCAGTTATTAGCTGAGTTCTGGATTATTTCTGAAAGAATTCACATTATGATGTCCAAATCGCCACCTTTGGTCTTAACTATCCTGTATAATACCAAGTAAAGAACGTCGGGTTTTATATTTTATACGAAGTAAGTTTTATGTTTCTGATGAGGCCGAGTGACATGAAAATGAATCTAATCATCGGTCACAGAGCTCGCCGCAGTGAGTAAACAGAACGCGTATATCAGCAGCCCAATATGAAAATTAAATTGACTTTGAGTTATTTATTTATACATGATGAATATAATATGCATATTATTGTTACGTATAACAAATTGATTTTGGGAAAATACATCCATACTTTGTACTCTCATTACGTGAAACGTATCGAGGACAATTTGCAAGAAAACGAATTTAGAAATCCTTTCAGTCGGACGATATGAAGGTGAGTAATGATGAGAAGGCGTCCGCGGACGGAAAACTCGCTGACGTCCAAATTTTCCCGATAATTTCCCGACCCCCCAACCCAGAAAGGGACAGAAACGGAAAGCGGGGAAAACTGCTGGGCTGAGGGGAAAATTTTACACGGGAAATCGGCGCCAAATCGGATTGGACGGGCCGAGCCCGTAATTCGGTTGAGACGTGTCGATAGTCGAAAGGGGGGCGGGAAAAAAAGCTTCCTTGTCTCGGGGAGGCCAACAATATTAATATAACCGAATGCTAACGACGACAGAGAGAGGCCGAAAACTAACATAAGGCAGAGACGTGAAGGGTTCCGTAGAAATTTGAAATAGTAAACGATAGGCACAGTGCTGCCATGATGCTTCCATCTGTAGGCGGCATGCCTGAGTCTGATTTTCTAACCTGGTGGTTAGAAAATTACATTACTTTATGATTAATTAAATCGATACCATTATGCAATAGATTTTGGTATTTATTATTTCTTTTATGGATTTAGAACGCTTTATAA
This sequence comes from Lethocerus indicus, assembly GCA_019843655.1. Classification (NCBI taxonomy): domain Eukaryota; kingdom Metazoa; phylum Arthropoda; class Insecta; order Hemiptera; family Belostomatidae; genus Lethocerus; species Lethocerus indicus. Next base: position 7,625,460 of record JACDQD010000005.1, read on the forward strand.
GAATGTCAGTGCGGTGGCGACGTCGAGGTTATGATTAATGAAGTGGATACCATTATTTAATGCATTGAGCTAATAATTATTTATTAATGAATCTATAATTTGTTTTTGTAGAATATATATTAAGGAGAGCACCGTTCGACTAATGCTCATACTGCCACAAAATTATGTTCAATACAAATGATATTCCGCGATCTCTTAACTAAATTACAGCGGCTTGTGCGGGTCTAAAACAATAATCGGGGCTTACTTTAGCCCCAATGCCGTCTAATGCTCTCGAATTCAATAAGGGGTCGGGGGTTTAACCGAGCTGTTAATATAGGGCGCTTATCTAACTGGGTCTGGATAAATGTGATTATTAGGTTGACACCTTCCAAAAGGAAAGCATAAATCCTTCTGGCCTAAAACTTCATAAAAGACCACAGTCTTTGATGGTGGTAGGGGGTCAGGGGGGCGTGAGGAGTGTAGGGGGGGAGGGTGGATATGTAAGCTCAATTCAGAAAATGTAAATAAGCAACAGGTCTTCTTCTTCTACATGCTTGTTTAAGCTAAACCCACCCACCCCCTCTTCGTAGAACCTTGAAATTTACTTCCTCCCTTAAGTTCATATTTTAATAGCGACGAATACATTTGAGAGATCTGTACACGACTGCAGCATTATCCATATACAGGTCAACAGATGCAATTTTACTATGATTACTCTGTATTGGAAGTAGATAAATTGTTTTTAAAAAAATTTCAGAAGCGATTTCAGGGTCCTAACCCTTTAGAACGGGGGTCAAAAGGGATAAAATTAAAATCCTTGAGAACAATTGACCCAATTGTGGTGTTGTCGCTACAAAAAAGAAACAGCATAATTTCACTAACTCCTCAGGTAAAAAAGCTTATTTTAAGTTTATTTTGTGCTTTTTATTGTATTTAATTTACATTTTTCACATCTATGACAGTATTCTCGATATATATGAAAAAATAAAACACTGAACCCCTTCGTCATTCTAATGAAGCCATATTGAAAAACGATCAACACAAAATACGTGTATTTGTCCCTAGTTTCAAATTCAAGTTGGCGCACTGAAAACACTTTAAATTCAATATATTCTATTTAAATAATGACACATGTGAGTTTACCTCACAGGAGAAATTAATATTTGTAAATAGATTGAGGAATCATATACAGTGGGCGCCATTGCATTAATCCCACCGGACGAAACTCCGGGGGCAGAAACGTCGGTGAAAGTGCCATAAAACTTTTCCGCGCGTTTTCAACAGCGCGAAAGCTCGTTATTATGCGAAAAATTAAAAGCGTTCGAGTTTTCCGGATTCGTTCGGAGTAGTTCGGGAAAGGTTCGCGCGGGGGGAAAAAAAGGTCCGCTGGCGTGCGATTCATTTTCGATTTTGTCCGGTGTAATTCCAGCGGACCAACAGATTTTAATATTTATTCGCAGCCAGTGCCAACTCTCCCTCCCTCCCTCCCTCTCTCTCTCTCTCTCTCTCTCTCTCTTACTATCGCTCAGAGAGGTCGAACAGCACTCGGCGAAATTTCCCCATGCATTTCGGCCAATTTGAAAACCGTCCGCGCAAATAGAAACGGGCCCAAGAAATTAATTGGGCTCCGGCCGGCGGCGGCGTCATTATTATTGGAAATATTCGCTCCGGGAGATTTCCCGATATTTTCCCGATAATTAACGCCGGTCGGTTATATACGTTTTGATTTAATAACCCCGATTACACGGTTCGGCCGAAGGTTAAAAAGCATCCAGCAGCCGATGGATGCTGAACGGTTCTCGCCACACGTCATTCGTATTACGAGACTGGACAATAAATCGGGCGAATTATTACTTCTCTCGCCTTACGAGTTCCCTATTTGCAAGACTGTTCAAATGCAGACTAAGAGAGAATAAGAAGAATTAGGTATTGATAGCGCCGACGCTTGTGAACCGAACAATACAAAATAAAAACCTTTTCCGGATTTTCCAAGAACGGCTCGCACCCGACAAAGCCCTAAAGGCGATTACGTACACTCCAAGTTTTTCTTTTGTAGTTTTCCAGAAAGCCATTTTAAGAAGGGACTGACTTTGTTTGCCATTAGATATTTAGAGGGGTGGGCGGGGGTTTCGCTGTGAAATGTTCATGGGTCGAGGTCCCAATCATTTGAATTAGATATGAAGTTACAAAGCGACCCGTTCAGCCAGCCTCGCCTTTGGACACTACTTCGGCAAAATACTTTCTCCGAAGAGGTTTTCATTTGTAATATGGTCTTTTTTAAGGGTTTTATGGACATATTTGAGATTCATTCTTAATAAATTAAGGCGAACCCAATAATGATTAATTATAATGATTCCGCGCGTAGTTCGGGTTGTAAGAACAGACCCTGGTTCCATTCCCGGTGGCTGAGTTCTGTAAACTTCAATTCAAAAGAAAATTACCTAAACTGGCTCAGTTCATACATTTCATGTTAAATATAATCATATTTTAAAAGTAATAACTTCTTCTTTTGTCGACACATTTTAAAAAACCTGGGATAAATATTAACATATCATGTTAATCAGTAAATTATTACTGAAAAACACTACGAAGGAGTGTCGCTGTTAGTAAATCTAATGACTTCGGAAATTATAAAATTCTCTGCAAAATGTATAATTTTCATTATATTTTCGTAAAATAAAACAAAGCCGGGACAATTTTAAGCAGCTCTAAGAAACACTTAATAGTGCTTATCAGAATAATCAACACAGTTATAACTTTCCTGAAGCTTAAACAGTAAGACGTTTAATGCTAAGACCCGCAACACTAGGCAGCCGTGCGGTCCTAGTATCCAACGCCTTCATGAGACCCGGTTTCATCGCCGGACGAAATACAGGTTGTGACGAATATTATGAATTTCTTTCACATCACCGACCGACTTTGCATAAGAAGTTATGCTACACGATTTCCAGTATTACGAAATGTAATATTTAGGAAATCTCAGTATAAGGGATGTATCCCATGTCGGCTTAAACATCTATAACTCGGATAAACGTAAATATTCAATGGGAGCAATTGTACTTATAACGATAAAGGTAAAAAAATAATAACGAAATCTATTTTTCGAGGCTGTCCTTATTCTTGTTCTATTTCTTCGGAGAATCCATGAATCAGGAGCATGATCATCTGATGATCAAAATATATAACGTGCTATAATGTATGTCAATGTTTTATCGTGTATTTAAATTGTCAACCCTCAAAATGTACCATTCTGTTACTGGCTATCAGTAGATCTAAGATTGGATGCCGGATTCTTTCTACCGGAGGGTATAGCGGGGGGGGTCGGTTTAATCGTGTTAACAAGGGGGACAGTCCGACCCTTGGCAAAGTGTCAAAGTGGCTTGTCCCTTGGCCCTATGAGAGGGCGATGACTTCTAAGCAGAGATGCAGTTTCTGTACCCGAGACTGTGGCTGCGGTGAACATTAATTGGTTCCAACGGCGTCCCAGAGGCTTCCTCAGACATTATCCCAATCTTATAACACTGTCCCCTCATCCCATTCGGGACGCCGACAACGGTCACGGGCAAGCGGGACTCAAACTTCAGCACTCGGAACGAATAAAACCGCAATAATTATACACTTTAATTAGATCAAACTAACGACCGAACAGATATTTGGTGCAACCCCTCGGGATATCGACGTCTACACTTTGACAATAATATTCTGATCAACTGCGAAACATTATGTAGATAAACAGATTAAAGGCAAACCAGGCAGGATATTTAATATCCTCAAATTTAAGAAGATTAAGATAAAAATAGAAAATTCATCATCCAACAGAGCCTACTCTAGGCGAGCCCTCTCTAACTGAACGTAGTGGAAATAAATTTAAACACACCAACAGATAAACAATATTAATTATTCTTGTCGGATATTCCTATCGACTATATACAATTTATACAGAGAGATACTGCTAATTATATATAATGTTAATTGTATATAATGAAATTAGAGTGGGAAGTAGAAATATTTGATTATTAATTGTACAGAGCGTGTTGGGGATAGAAATCAATTTTATAATTGAGGGAAATTTCGGTCGTTCGGTCGGGCTCTAATTACTAAGCTTTTATGTTCGAATTCGAATAAATTGTTTGTTATTTTATAGGCCAAATTATAATTACATTATAATGCTATTTATACGGTCTATTTAGGTGTTGAATTAACGAACCCACTCTGCGTTATATTATATGCGACATTACGTGACTATGCTCTAAAATGCTGCCTACTGTGTTAAGGGTTAAGGGCGGTAACAAAACGGGTCCAATTTAACGGCTGAAAATATTAAAATTTCAAATTTAACCAAATAAATCCGATTACGCGAACCAACACGGCACATAACGCATATGGGACATGCCCAAAGGACCAGGGGGGTGGGGGGAAGTTGTGACCCACAAACGTCAACCCCCTCCTCTGGGCCACTATAATTCAAAGCCACCCCACTACGCTCCACGTCCCCACCCCCCCTCATGCGTCGCATATTGAAATACAACGAGCGCTATCGGGGCTGGATGGCATGCCGAGGAGACGGGCGGGGGGGGATGGCGGTTGTAACCCCATGGCTAATATATATGGGCGATGGTGTCGAGTAGGCAGGCAGTTGGCAAAGGCTCCGCCTAGCGAGTACCATTGTACGGGGCATTATTATAAGCGAGAACGGGAGGACCGAAGCACGCGAAACGCTTATAACGTCGGGGTGGGGTGGGGGCGGAGGAATTTATTTTCAAATCAACCCCCGCCCCACGGACAACTAGGCCTCTGGAGCTGACGGCCGTACGCCATGTCCAAACTGATAGGCCCCGTTCCCATACCGACTATCGATTGAACCGATTAATTATGCGAATTATAGCTCCGTATGGGACGTACATAAAATATATTATTTAAAGATTAGCGGGTTCGAGTCCCGGCGGACAATGGCGGACAATTAGGATTTCCCTTCTATCTTCTGGATATCCCTTAGAATCCCTTAGGATATCCCTTTCTTTCGGATTCTGATACTGAACGCTGAAATCGGTGAACGCATCCGGATGAATAAACAGCTACATTAACAAATAGCGTCGGCCGTTCTTCAACACGGAATGGTCGGCGGGGCAGAAGAAGCGAGGACGGCGCCATCTGTTTGTGCTCCGGGGGAAGTTTTTGTGCGTCCGATCGTCCAGTCGGTCTGGAGATCGCAATTTATAACGGCGGGGTGGAACGAGTCATCCCAGTGATTATTAGCGGCTAGTTAATACGCCGTTTTCGATACAGAGTAGGGGAGGATCCAATGGGTAAAAAGGGGGTTACACCCTCTAAGTATTGGCCGGCACCTTCTTACCTTTGGGGCAATCAGGACCCGATACCGCCCTTAGTCAAGATTCATGTGAACTTTTTTTAACCTTTATTTATTGTGTACAATCAACATTGAATGTTATAAGTACAAATGCTGTATGTATTTTTTTTTCACATGTATTTCGTGATAAAAGGAACCATCCGAATACGGCACTTTTCACACAAGAACAATTATAGTCTAAGGGCTAAGAAGATCTCTAGACCAGCGGCGTTTAAGCCGACGCGGGGGATAATGGATGGGTAAGAGAGGAAATTGACTGAATGAGTGGATTAGGATGAGGAGAAAGGCGGGCGTGGAACTTCAGGAAACGGGATTTTGCGACTTCGTCGACTGTCGGTATGTTGAGGTCATGGTGGATTGTGTGGTTAGAAAAATACTGGGGAGCATTAAGGATGGTTGGAAAGACTTTTGATTGAAATCTCTGGATGCGAGCGATGTCGGATAGCTTTGTATATTGTCAGTTTGTTACTTAAGATCAATTTTGATGGGGGTCCGTTTTAGTAATGGTCTTAAAAGTCCAAATTTTCGGTCTAAGTCGATTCTTTTGTGTCGGGTATGGGGATTCCACGTGTTGTACTCTAAAAGTTAATTCCACCCAGGCCAACAACCGCACCGTGACCAACAAAATAAAGTCATATTTGGCCCCCTAATAAAGCTGATGTACAAATTGGGAATAAATGTGTCCTTCCAATGGCGGTGTTTAATCCAGAAATGATGGGCAAGCGGTCGTTCGTAGAGATATTCTCGCGTCCCTGACAGGAGGAGCCTGCTATCGAGGTGGGGCAATTCAACTTTTTCAAGTCCTCCGCCGGCTATCGGTAGACTCCTTCGATGATAAATGCGCGGCCTACATTATCCGGTCCGGTTTTTCAGTCGTGTGGGGGTGGGTGGGGTGGCTGAGGGGGCTTGAAGGGGGTGGCCCCCTGTATTAACGACAACATTAATCATCATGCCGAGTGGTCGCCCCAACCACCCCCTAACAGTTCTCCCGGCAGTGTTCTCGTTTCAACGTCCTGATTAATATCCCACGCCGAACGGTGCCCCGCGACCCTCCGACATTATTTCGAGAGGGCTGTCTATCCTTTCCAGGAGGGGAGGGGGTGAAATCGCATATTTTATTTTTATACTAGGGGGAAGGGATGGAATAGGCGAAGAAATTCGGAGGATAAGTATCAAACCTGTTATGGCGTGACATCTTCAGAACCAAGTACATACTAGCAGTATTTCTTCGGGCTAATAAGGGACAACAATTTGATAAATATGGAACTAATACCTCCAAAACTAATATTTTAGAGTTATGAAAGTGATACATGAGCACTTTTTTCTCGGAACGAAGAATCCTGACAGCTCTGTCACTATTATAATAACATTCTAGTTGTTTGTTAGTTGCGGTTGAATATAAGAAGGTGTCTCGATTTTTTCGGTATATATTTTAAATCGGGCTGAAGCGCCCGTCAGATTCAAAATAACCGGTAAGATCTTGAACACTGCCGTTTGTCGAAAGAAGAGGGGCTCGACAAATGAGCCCGGCGGTAAAATTCTATTGGCCAGAAAAAGAAAAGTTAATTTGGTTAAAATGGGCGCATAAAACCGTGCACTGAGCGTCCGAACGACCGACTGGCGGATATTAACGGATCGTTAGTGAAATAAAATTATCAACACAAAACCCCTGACGGGGCGAGATGCAGAGGGAGGGAGGGAGCGAGAGAGGGAGAGAGGGCTGGTGGACCAGTTCCGGCAATTAATACCTCATTTGTGGTGAGGGGGGCACTGTGGGGGGATTGATGATGATGGAAAGCGTGAGGGGAAAATGTGAAATTCAAAACGCACCCCGGCGCCCTTATTATTGCGCAATATTCAGGCTTTTCACCAATTTTTGGAGCTTCTTTATTTTGAAACAAAAAACCTCAAGCAAAAACAATTTATCGCATCCACAATAATGCGTGCGTTGTAATTGATGAATACCTTTATTTGTAAAAAAAACGTTTAAGATAATTTGCGAGGGTTTCCCATGAATTGAATAAACCAGAAGACACGGCTTCTCGCCATCATGAGGTACCTCTGTGACAGTGATGGCAAGGATGGTCACAGTCCAGTAATTTTTGACATTGATCAACATAATTTTTCGGTTTTAATGCGGTGGTATTAATAATTATATCTGTGATTATATTCTTATCAGTCTGAGGTTTAGGTTTATATTGTTCTAGAAAAATAGTGCTAAACAGCGGCATGGGGCTGTCTGTCTTCAAGTGGGGCCGGTGTAGGCTGCTCCGGGGCCTGTTAAGTGTTGAGCCGTGTTTCTTCTCCGCCGTCGGTGAGGCCCCAAGCAAAAACGCACGCACCCCCTTACACCCCCCTTGCACCCCTTACAGCCCCCAACACCCGCTTCTTTAATTTATGCTAATGGACGAACTATGTTTCTTCATTGATTCATCCCCCGCCGCACGGTGCTCCCTTGAAATTTTCCTCTACTTTCTTGGTGAAATTTACGTACCCGAGACTTGCGGTATTTTTTTTTTTACTACATTCTTTCCCAAACTCCTCGGGCGATCCCCGAGTTGTTTATAGTTTCTATAATTTATGGCATAATTGGATTTGAGCTGGAAGAATAGAAAATCGCCCTATCTGAAATTTTAGTGCACACGACGTGGAGGTTGAATTTGTTCCCGGGAGAGAAAATCTACCGATTAAATACAATTGGGCATCTCATCAGGTAAGCATTATTTTTACGAAAATATAGAATACTGAACGGCGGATACTTACTTGACTTCATTTTGTAATGGATTAGTGGCTTTCAAAATTCGTTTTCGGTTTCGGCTTCTCGCGGCAAACCAACCTTCACTGTATTCTGAATATTGTCAACAATAACACTAAGTACATTAAGTAGGGGCCATTTATGAGTTGTATGGAAATGACGCATTCGGGCGCAAAATAGGCCACCAGCAGCACATGACTGTTTTGAGGCGCTGTTAAATCGGGACAGTTTTGATTATATCTCAATCTCCTTTCTGGATGGCATTTTTTCCCCATTGCTGCATTGGGACCGGTTCTTTTACGTTAAATTCTGACCTAGCCCCCAAAATATTTTCTTAATTTCCCTATCAGGACCAAAAATTGACATGGATGTTCGTTGTATTGTTCCTTCGCGATGTCACATACGAGGCAAAATATATGGAATATTCGAAAGGAGGAAGATGTCGAAAGCTGGAGTCACGTGCAGCGCAATTGACCCCCTTAGAGAAGGGGCTATGTTGTGTTCGGAGTTTCGGTACAGGGGCAGTTTTTATTTGTTTCCTTCTAACGGATGGCAGACCCCTTCATGCGAACAGGAGAAAAATCCAACAGAAAAAAAAGCAGCGGCGCTAAAGGGTTTATCTCGAAATAATTTATTATATCTGAGTTTCTGTGCGTTCGCTCTGCTCAGAAAAAAAAGGAAGGGAGAAACATCCGCCCTTCGCCCTGGGACGAGGGCCGAGGGCTTTTGCAGAGGGAGGAGGCGTCAATTTGAGAAAGTCGTATTTCCACTTCTTTGCCCGCCTCTCGGCGGAGGTGTCTGTCGCGCAGTTAAACCTAAACCTGCCTGGTGCGGGCGTTCTCCCTTCCCGAATTTAAACCCGTCCCGGAGGAATATTTATCCCGAAGTGGGACGCGGCCCTGTCACGGCCAGACGGCCTCCACACCGCCCCCATCCTCGCAAAACACCCCGCGTTCGCCTTTTTTTCCAACTCCCCCCCCGCTCCTGTTGTTTATTCGTTTTTCCGTTCGCGCGATAATTGGGGAGGCGGCTGAGCTTATTTTGTTTTTTCCACCACGAAGTTCATTGTTACAACTAAGTACGATGTAATGATTTCGCGTCTAACGAAGTGGGTGAAGCAAGAATGAGCCCACTTTGAAGAGGAACGAATTTTACCCGTTATTAAGCTCGATGTATTCTGTCATTGCGCCTAAACGATCCAGTCGAGTCTGTGTATAAGGAACAGAATTGACTTCCTTTTGGAATATTTTGCAGCTTTTTCAACTTTACAACTTTTGCAAAAGACGAAACCAGCGAGAGGAGACAGAAACACGCGAAATATACGGTATTCCAACCCCTCGCGGACCACAAAACAGGTATTCTAAACTAGTATGCATTAATTTTATTCGGTACCTTCTTGAACTACACTCGGTCGCTTTCATAATATATTAGCTAGTTTCCTAGAAACATCGGTCAAGGACGACCAGAGAGTTTGGACAATGCCGAGAGAACTCTCGGTCGGGGCGCAAGAACTCCCGGTACAGTTGAACGAGCGGCTTGCATTCGTCTGCAATTCCCAACTCCCGAACTACCGCCGCCAGCAGCCAGGGATGAAAGCTATATAGCTCGGGGTCTCGGACAAGTTGGAAATTTCCCATATTGCGGTTGTGCTCGCACATCATCCCAACGGGCCAACTTTCAGTCCGACTAGAGTCGGTCCTGCGGGGGTAGGGCGGCGATGGCCACCGCCCTTATTTACATGTTATTGACCCCGCTTTTCGCCACTTCAAAAGAAGTTTCCCGCCAGTTTCCTTCGGTACGCCAACTATGCTTCTCCGTTTTTGGTGGGGGCTTGGGAGAGATCGATAGCGGCATATTCGGGGCTTTTAAGGGCCTTATTTTATTGATAATAAAATTACCGCAACTGCGACCACTAAGGGTTGGAGTGTGGTATTGGAATAGTTTCACTATTCGAGAAGAGAAAGGGGGGGGAGGGGCCTCTTTTCAGACACGGTAATAAATTGTGGCAGACGCGGGATCGTATACCGGGGCCGTATATCATACCCCACCCTCCAGGGCCTAGCTTTGTACCCCGACAACAGTTGTACGCGTTCTTAACCCCGACACGCGAAGCGTTAAAATGTCCACGAACGCGGGGCATAAACGTGGTTTACGCCTCAACCAAATACCGCCCGGACATTCCTTACTGCCCACTGGTGAGGGGGGGAGGACGGAATGCGGCCTTACTTAAGAGTGCGCTAAGTAATTGACCTGAAATTACTAAATTACATTTACATTAAAAGACTTGACCCTGAGCTAACCTCAGGGTGGCCCGATCAAGGACTCTACTAGGACTCTCTAGGAATCTGTTGGCCAAATTTCTAATTTAAATAAATACGAAGGAATTCTTGAGTCTGGACCATATAATTCTTTCAATAGAGTAGCTATTAAAAAATAAAAAGATATAATAAAAATTTTAGGAATCATTTTAAAAAGTTCCAAATAACAATAATTATATATATTTCTGTGCTGTGTGCGCGTTGTGCAGACTTCGTTTTGCCAAGTTTTGCCGCTCCGATCTAAATTACCTATAATCCCGCTAGCCTGCACAGAACTTGTTCTCTCAGAACTTTCGGCGTAGAACTTAAAGCCTTAATGACCGGAATAGTAATTTGGGACAATCCCCCGAAGAAGCCCCCGGACCGGAGAGGGAGAGAGAGAGAGAGACAGAGAGAGATCGTTTCTCGGGATCATACCTAACGCTCGATACTGTGCTTATAACGCCTGTCTTATAACTCTCCTATACCGTTCAGGGTGCTACAAATTTTTTTTATCTGTAACGTCCAGTTGCTAAGCGAAAATTCGAAATTGTCATTTCAATTGTGTTTATCTTAAATAAATCAATGCAGAATAAAAGCTAATCAAGCGGGACCTCTCGGCCTAATCTCGTGGATATCTGTTGGTAATTTCATTCACATTTTGCCGATCCACTCGGCACTGGGTAATATAATGCATGCTGAGAAACGGAAACTGGCCATCAACCCCCTCGTCTGAGTTTCCTTTTCACATGTCTCTGTAATCTCCTTAGCCTCCCCCACTCACTCCCTTCCTCCCTCCATCCATCCTTCGTCTCTTCCTCTCCCTGTCCTCAGCCATCAGTTGTACCACTCAACGAATTGAATCCCATTTCCCTTTCCACTTGTATTCTCGCCTTTATCAACATACTGGAGTACTCAGTGTCAACCGAGTGTGACATTCAATCGTCACATTATTTAAGCACAGCAAAGCATTAATGTTATTCCTATTGATTTGTCAAAATTCCTGAAAGCAGTACATCTTTAAAAATCGACCGTTCTTTTGTTTGCAAACAAAACTAAATGATTATCAATGATCATTGGGTAAACCTCGTTCTGTAACAGTATTTTAATATTGGGTCGAAATATTGGGGAGCCTTCAATAGGCGTTATAGCATCCTTGGTCCTATGTTAGATCGCAGGTTCTCTCCACTGTTGTCATTAAGCAAAATACATTAAATTTATTATTTCAAGTCGATACTCTTATCGGCGGAATTTCTCTCGGGGTTTCTGATTGTCCATAGATATTTGGAAATCATAAATGAATTACATTAACAAAGCAGTGCCAATTCAGCGACTAATAAACGACGGTGGTTGTATTTTGATGAACATTCATAGTATGACTCTCGTATATACAATATTAGATTGAATTACGGATACTGGATTAATTACGGATCATCCTGCGTTACTTTATTATAAATTTACTATTTGTTGGCGTACGGGGGTTTTCATTTATTTATGGCTTTCGTCGAACAGGGTTGAATATATAAAGCGGCGACGCCCTTCTCATAAATTATCTCGTTAATCTCCTTACGCCGCAATGACCCGGCCCCGTCGCCCAAAAGACCACCCCGCTCCGAGATTTATTACTCCAATAACAGTTTTTCCTACATTTATAAATATTAGAAAAAAATATACCCCCCCCCCGACCTTTATTTTCCGAGCCTATTTAACATTTAATACTCCTGTATGAATAATAATAGGGAATAGAATAAAATGAAAAATTGCCTGTTTTTTTCACTTGAAAGAGTTTCAATTTTGGGTGTCCTGAATAGCGAATATTTTTTTTCGGCCGTTCAGAGCACTCTGTCGATTGGCCGTCCCGCCAGTCAGTCGACTTTTTACCCCAGTAATATTCACAAAGGACACAAAGGGTTCCAGCAGGTACCTGGAAGGAACCGAAACCGATAATTGAATATCGGTGAATTTAGTTAGACTGAAATTGAACCGCGGTGACTGTTTCCCCTCTTCTATCAGTCTCTCTCTCTTCCTCTCTCTCTCTCTCTCTCGCCGTCATCGATCTCTTTTGCACTCTACAAATTCGGTTCAAGTACGAAGCGTCTCGACGCCGACAATTGGCGGCTAATGTCCGAAACGTGGAGAATGCACGTAGATGGAATTGATTTTAAGTACTCTCCTGACCTATTATTCTAGACAGTTTAAGCCACCGTGGATGGGCGACGGAGGAATAAGGTTTCGACGAGGGGGTGATTGGGACGAGCAGAACGGCGGGAATGAAATTATTTGAAACCGGGATTTTATGACTTTATGAGGACGGTGTTGAGGATGGTTCGATCAACTTAAAATCAGGTAAAAGTGCATAAAGGTAACCGAAACTAAATCGAGCTAACAACAGCACAATGTGAAACCCAAAACACGACAGAAAGATAACTAAAAATTGGCCAGTTTTTTCTACTGTATAAAAAACTGATTAATTTCGATTTTTTCATTTTCAACCCGTTTAATTTGGCTTCTCATACTTAGTGTGAGCTCATTTGGCGGGATATAAATTTTGAAGAGTTCGGTGAATTTCTACGTATTTTGCGCTCTGCTCAATAAATTAGTCCCCTTATTGGGTTTTTTTGCATTTGCAAAATCGGCCGGTCTCATTTTTTGTTGTGATTTGTTAAGGGCGGATACTCCCTCATGCCCTGAGGCCTGTTTGCCCTCTTCACCCCGTTATACCCGTCATGTGGGCTCAAAGCATCGTTATTGGGTTTTATTCAGTGGGGCTCGTTACAGATCTGGCTATTCCTCGTACCGTAGTCTGTCCTATAGCTTTGTACAAAATCAATTGTTGAGGCTAGGTATTGTGTGTTAGGACGGGCATAAGAATTCTGCTTCACGGTCGGGTAACAAGAACCGGTAATAGGAATCATCAAGAGATAGGTATAATACAAATATTGTAGAATAATAAAACCAGATTTCATATTTCAAAATTATTGTGGCGGTAAAGGCGTTAGAGGTGATAAATAAGAGGAGCCAGCAGGAAGGATGAAATAGAAAGAGGATGTAGGAGCGGTTGAGTATGAGGGGGAGGGCGGCACATTCCTTATCCCTCTGTCCGATGCAGTCCCAAAACCATAAATAAGTCACCATCGGCACACCAGGAGGCTGTGCTAGAAGAGGGCCACCGACCAGGGCCCAAGGGGAGGAAAAACTAATCCAAAATGTCGTCAAACTAATAGAAACTAGAATATAGACAGTTGCAATATCGATTTGTCGTAGGCAACGGGTGGGTTTACAACCAGCTGAACAGAATTCAAAAAGTAAAGTACTATTTGCCAGATGATTTAAAAGTATAAAATTTAAAGTATGAAAATCTCCTCCGTCATTCTCTTACTGCGCATTGTGTTTTATACAACTGTGGCATTAAAACAAATTAAGTAACGATGCAAATTGGCGCGATGAATGGAAAAAGTCCTTCATTCACACATTATTCTAGAATTGCGCTATTAGAGCAATGATAGTACCGTACGCCGGCAAGTTATATCGGTTAGCGTGAAATGTTGCATATGCAAATCTCACGTCATTCAGTGAGATGGGAAGTCATAAATTGTTATGAAGTTAGCACGGCCGGCCATTCTGCATTACATATTAGACATTATTAACAATTTCTGACTCGTGAAAACGGCGATAAGCCACTGCCATTGCTCTTGTTCAGGAGGAGTGATGCGGCACAATTGCGTTTTAAAAGAAATAGTCCATTCTTTAAAAATCGTACACATTTCATTCAATCCAACCCGTCGTTACATTGGGTGTTCCCAACTCCCGTTCATATACTTAGTTCATCCAGAATTTTCCAGATAAATTATCACTATTTGTAGACACAAAGGTACTGAATTAGAATGGTCCTAAGTGTTTCGAGGTATGCATCAAAGTAGACCACTGTTTACGAATTTACCGAATTTCCGGACGTCCTCCGTATTGTGAAGAATTGAGGAGAGTACAAGTAAGGCGAATACATTGCGCATTACACTTTTTTTAATTCGGTGTAAACAGTAGGCACGAGATTGGAAAACTGCTACTAACAAAATGTTAAACCGACAGTTTTTAAACATTGTAGTTCTGAAATGTGTTCCAAGACGTCGTGATTCGGCGGCTGAGAAGCTGGAGGGCGGGGTAGATTCTGGGGCGTCATAAAGCTTTTAGCGTCTGGGGCGCGGAGCTCGGCCCATTAAACTTGTAGAGAGATTTGGAGCGCGTGGCCTATCTGTTCGGGCGCTTATTACACGTGCGTGACCCACCACCGACCGTGGCCACATTAGCCGACCTACACCACCTCCCCAACCCCCAAAATCTAGACCGCTATCGGACACAATCCGGCTAAAAGGCCCTTTTAGCTATCTGCCAGTTCGATTTTCAGAGCCGGGGGTTGATTTTCAAGATTTAATTCGTCTCTTTCTGATATGTGTATTCAGCAGAAGGGGGGAGACTCCGTTCGGGGGAGCTTCGGCTTTCCGACGGCGTTTAGAATAATACAGCATAATATAGGACAATAATTCGTGTTTTTCTGTCTCCTCTCGCTGGTTTCGTCTTTTGTTGGACTGGTTTCGGCTCCTCGCCATCTTCAGTAGCGGTGTTAGTCACTTTGGATGTTTTTTGGGCATCCTCACTGCACTGTCGCGGTTACTTGTACTGTGGTGGTTGTCTGTTTGTCGTGTAGACACAGCGAAACCAGTCTAGCAAACCAACCCCTCGCAGACCACAGAGCAGAGATAATAATCGGGATTTAGAATTATGAAGGAGAACGAACCGCAGGATTATAACAAGGAGTGAGTACAGTGGGCACCGTCCGAGTGCGCCAGCGTGAAAGAGGAAGGATGAGATCACGTACCGGCAGTATTAATTTCCGCAGTAAGATTTTTTTTTTCCCACTAGCTCCGAGTAGACGAGTGGATCGAGTTTATCCCTCTGCCGGGGTTGTTTCTCCCTCCGCCGTACAAATTCAACCCCTCGGAGCGCGACCCAAATCTATTGAAATTACGTATGTAGCGTTCGATCTCATTCGATGCGTCCGGACGGCCTGTGTATCGCGTCCCATTGAAACGGATTTCGGAAACCGGTGGCCGACTCATTGTTGGCGTCGGCCGCGGATGGATGTTGAACGGAGATCCGAAACAGACGAGAGTTATAGGGGCGGACATTGAGTGGCGGCGGCGGCGGCGGTAGGAAACCGCCCGACCAGTAAACCGGAAGATCGATTTTCCCGCCGGAAAATAATTGCCCGCCCACGCTTTCCCGATATCGATAAAATAGCTGTAATTCGGCGACGGCTCTAGACCTTCGTCCCGCACAGACGCGAACAACAGGGCCCGCGAACAACGGGGTCTACAATTAATTACGTATATACAGTCTACAGCGAATATTAAGAGAAAAAGTAAATTATGTGAAAAAAATATAATTTTTAATTCCTTTCACTTTTACGCTGACTCCCAACACAATGAGGTATAGCTAGAAAAATTTTTACAACCATAAAATGTGGGACAGCTAATGAGCAGACTGTAGTCATAAAAATTTTCCAACCACTGGACTGGAGAATTTTAGTATTCTCATTATACAATTCAGATGACTAAAAGAATAAAAATCTTTTTGAACATTTCGAAAACATCGTACATCTCCTCGTCTGACCATCATATTAACAAGTTTATTCGTAATTTTAATTTTGTTCTTAAACCGTGGGAGGTAAAATTGGTAAACATTTTGCTTACCTGTGTTTATTTTTACCCAATGGCTTCACAACGGAGTTCCGTGTTTATTTTCAGAACTCCAAATTGCATGATACCTTCCCTTCTATATATATGTGTAAGTGGGCGAAATTGTGCATTGAAGCGCGATATACTAATAGGGGGGCGTCAGTTATGGTCCCAATCCTTATTCGATGGCAAATATAAAAATGGGCCCAAGAGGCACATATCCACTTTGCAGTTTCCTTTTGAACTCCATCCCCCCGCTCCTGTTCTGTATGGCACATGTGATACCTTCCCGCGACCCCAATAACCAAACTAACAGAGAGGTCGTCCCAACTTCGGGTAATTTCATCCGATCAGAGTTTATTATATACGGGGATAGAGGAAAACAGCTATATTTTCTTTATTACCGTCTCACCTGCAGGGCGAAAACTTGGCGATGAAAATCAGGTCAGGAAAAAAATCGGGCATAAAATGAAGTGCAAAATCTTTATGGCTTTATGGTTAATAATAATAATTGCGAATGTAGTACCACTGCTGATAGTTTAGTGCTGATAGGATGCACCGGATCCTGACGACGTGAAATCGATATAGCTTAAAACCTCCGTGCTGGTATCATAAATTATAACTGCTGTAATTATTCAAGTCCCCAAGGCGCAAGTGGATACTATTGGAAATTCTGATAAGAAGTGCGGGTTTAGTATTGGAAGCCCCGTATTTCCTACGGGTTTATTATTGTTATTACAAGACCAAATCAATTTTTTTAATTTCATGAAACAAACAATCTAGAATCTTAGTAAAAAATTACCCTGCGAAAGCATTAAACGTTTTTCTAGCAATAAATGAATTTTCGTCGTTCTTGAAGAAGGAGCCCGTTTGATTAGAAAATGTTATAAAGTATAAAGTTATAAAGAGACTTTAGAATATAAATTAATGAGAATATTATTAATTAGTATTGCTCAATAATTCTACTATTTAATTGGGAGAATGTAAGGGGTGATTTATTCCAAAAACAAAGAACTACCTGAAAGTGATTTTTATCGTATTGGCCGATTCCATTGGAGTTCCAAACGCCGGGAGTTCTCGAAAATTTGCATACAGTATGACAGTGGATTTAATTACATTCGCCGCTTAATCAAGGCTGCCAACACGGCGAAATAAATTTTCAACACCAATCCCCATCTCAACCCCCCATCCCAAAATCGAATGGGCGAATACCACCCCTCTTTTTTCTCCCTTAATTTTTATTCAGCCATAAACCGCTTCCATTTACACCCGGCCGGCCGTTAAACGGAAAGAATTAGACGTCCGGTCCGCGCAATATGGGGCGTTTATTATTTCAGAATAAACCGCCGACTTAACGCCATTTTACTCGGTTTGGGGTGGTGGGGAGTGGAATCGACAAAATGCCCGATTTAATCTGTCCTCGCATTTTAAATTTTATATCTCGCTGAGGTTAATGGCGGGTAGCAATGCGGCAGGAATTCGTTCGGTATTCAAAATGTATTTTAGATTACGAAAAACCCCCAAAAACCACATTTCTTCTACATATAATATCACAGAGTCATTGTATATTCATCCCCGTTATCGCAGTTTAACAAAACGGAGCTTGATACCCGCAACCACCTAATAATAAAAAAAATGGTTAAGCGGCTTTAACCAAATCGCTACTGACACAGAAAAATAATAATAATGACCTCCACAGTGAAATAACAGTGCAGGTAGGACTGGCGGCGAAATATGCCCCTGCTGACAAAAATGAGCTACTGAAGATGGCGGGAAGCCGAAACCGGTCTCACAAAAGGGCAAAAGCCGCGAGAGGATTTAAAATTGTTAACGCCATGAAAGAATTAGTCTGGAATTTAGTTACACTTACGGATCAGTGCAAGTCCAAGAATAACGATTTTAAATTTTGTGTTAATATTTTCAAGGCTTAAAGATGAAATTTCAGAGACATCAATAGATATATAATATTTGCATGTATCACGATATATTTAGAGTTTAGCGCTAAGTGACCACTTAACGGTGGTACGGGCTGGAGGTCTTCTAATACGGGCCAATATAAAAGATATACAATCTGTGTGCAGTATGTGCGAAGTGGCCGCTGCGTAAACAGTAATTTTCTGTGACCCCATTTACCTGATATACAATCGCTCTGCGGGCCCCCTTATTTAGCGGTTTCCCTTACCACGGAGGTGGGGGACGGGGGCGCTTTCAACAGGACGTGTGCTCAATAAACTCAAGTGTTATTTTGTATTCCTCAACTCGGAGATGTTACAGAATTACAGTTCTTTTCTGAAATTTTATTCGTAATGAATTTGATATACCTGTTTTGTGGTCTGCGAGGGGTTGGAATACTGTAGGTTCATGATGTTTCTGTCTCCTCTCGCTGGTTTGATCTTTTGCTAGACCGGTTTCGGCTGCTCGCCATCTTCAGTAGCGGTGTTAGTCACTGTTAGCACTTTGGATGTTTTTTGGGCGCCTTCACTGCACTGTCACTTTCACATGTACTGTAATGTTTGTCAGTATGTCAGTCGTTTATATATATGTGTTCTGTTATTGTTATTGGGGGTTATGTTTGTTTTCGGATTTTGTTAATCCGTTTTCTAGGTATGAGTCAGATTGTCGGAAGGGGGTGGTGTGGTGGTAGGGCGGGTGTGATCCTTTAAGAGGATTATAGGTGTAAATATCGCGTCACTCTGGAAATTAATTTTCTCATTTATAATGTTGTTTTTCTTATGTTTGAAGATCTCCAGGTTTTCTATAATGTCTAATTCTTTTCCTTTTTTACCTGGGTGTAATAATTTTAAAGAACTTTTGATGTTCATTGTTTCGTGCCCGGTGTTTATGATATGGTTGGCGAAATTGGAATCTGTTTTGTATAATTTGTATAATGGAAAAGACCAAACCAGCGAGAGGAGACAGAAACATCACGAACCTACATTATTCGTAATGCTATTGAACGGACAATTGAAATTTGAAAATATTTTTTATGATTTTTAATGCTAATCCTCTCGATAATAAATAACAATTTTATTCGCTATTTAAATTTATGTAATCGATTTTTCGTTACTGTTAATAAATAAGATTTGTGTCATCGTAATGTCAGTGCAAAAGTTCTCGGTTCATTGGGCGAGATCAGTACCACCTCTAGTCAGTTCCTAAATACGGGGGTTATTAAGAAAGTAAGATAAAAGTTCGCCTTTATCGGGGCCTTCAGTTCGCGAAACAATTAATAAACTACTAAGCGCTATATAGATGAATTAAAATTTAAACCTACTTATTATATTACTGCGGCAGATTTCTGAACTTAGGTTTCAGACCCTCGGTATATCCCTTTTATTATTGCGTATTTATGTTGTAATTATTGGCGCGTTTTGTGTCAATCCCTTCCCCAATTTTCCTTCAGATTGTTTGCGAACCGCGTTCATTCTGTCAATGAAAATTATTATACCGCTAGTAGAATGTATATTATTGTACATAACAGAGGATTTTTCTGGTGGTTTTTCCGGGGCGGAATGGAAAAAGACGTTTCTTCGTCTAAATGTGCATCAGCTATAACAATTTTACAGGATCAAAACGCCCGCAAGCGTGCATTAAAGGATGATATGATATGATCGTGCGAAGGTGGAAGAAAACCACGAAAAATACTAAACTGGCTGGAAAACAGTCGACCGAATAGCTGGTAAAGGGAAACCCCCGCCGATATATTTCGAATAGCGGCCTTTCGGTTCGTTAGCGGTGGGAGGGCGAGCGTCGGCTGCAAAATGAAAGATTTACGACGGCGACCGTCGATTTCTGTCGTCGGACGACAAACAACAAGAGAGCCGCCCAAGATGAACGGCCTTAATTGGCCCTCCAGTTACGCCCTGTCGTCGAGGCCCAACCCCTCATCCTTGTTTATCGCCCTCGGCGAACATCCACCGCCGATTGGAAACCGATAATGGATTAATTCGCGCGGCCGCGAACGATTCGATTCAGTGGAAAACACACGATATATCAAAGACGGGGAACATAACCGACCCATATTGGCGCGCGGGGCTTTCGAATAATCTCCATTAACCAGCCACCCCTGAAGTAATTACGATCCCTCCTCGGAGTATCTTTCCTACTGCACTATTATTTTTATGCATTTCCTAATTGCCTTTGCAGCATTTACATGATTGCCTATTTTATTTATTTAGTATATACTTTTTACAGATCATCTTGTCTTGTCTGGCTTGTCGATGAAAAAATCCGGCGCAGGATAAAAGCTGTCCTAACAATTAAGCCACACTGGAAGACCTGAAATAATATTTTTTTCTTAATTCCATAAGACGCTTAAATTCTTAAATGCACTCAGACTCTGTCAGGCGAAAAGCCGATGAAAGATGCTCGTAATCCCGAAAAACGTAATCAAAATTATTAATTTAAAATTATAAAGAAGTAACAAAAAAAAACGGGCTTTCTCTCCGATGTAAGGGAAAATTTTTCGGCAAATCCCGTCCATTAAAAGTTAGGGCGCCCTAATTAAAGCCCGACAGTCGAGGAGGAGGAGGAGGAGGAGGAGATTTGACAAAAGAGGGCGTAAGTCATGCGCCTCCTCCCCCCGGCATCCCCCATAGTCTTGGTGGAGCCAGATGACCTTTCATTCTGACGTCCAGCGGCCATTGTTCAGATCTGATCCCGGCCAACCATAACGAGGCCCACCGTCTCTAATCCGACACGGCGGCCACTAATCCGATTAGGCCATCCCCAGTAGCACTCTCTTTCTCTGCCCCCCCGCGTGGCGGATGTTTTATGAGATAAGTAAAAGCTACAGCGGCTGGGGCGGCCTCAGTGTATTGTGTCGCTGTCCACAAAACTTTGCGGGGGTCGGATTTCGACCCGACTTGACGATCCGTTAATGTCCTCTATTTCAAAAGGGATCGCCGCTGGAAACAACAACAACAAAAAATTCAGAGGACGGTTTTAGCCCCCCGAATGTCATTCTTCGGGAAATGTTTAAATAAACGAGAAATCTACCCCACCGAATTGTAAGAAATAATAATTTCATTCGGCCCCAAGCTAGTTTCGGCGCCCCGCTACATACAGCCTGTCTTCAACCTGATTAACCGAAACTAACAGTCTATTAAGAGTGCCATCGGGATGTTTCAACCTTGCAGCCGTTTTGGGTAAGGCTTATGAAAGGGAACAATAGGGAGAATAGGGCACAAGAATTTTGTTCTTGTGGACGAGGAGATGAAAACTAATGAATCGTAATGATACGTTCGTTTTTTCTCTCCATTCAACTTCAGTCCACACCAGGAAAAAAGAAAAAGTTTATGAAATAGCGCCCGCAATAAAAGCTGACCGTATAACGGCGTTGTCCACCTGGCCTCGGGTTAACAACTTTTAATACCGGATCTTAATAGTGGCCGAAACAGTCGATAAAGCAGACTCCCGGATTCGGTACGTCCGGTCGTACCGTAGGTACAAAAGCCCGGCCTAGGTGGCGGTTGCGGCAGTGCCCAATTTGGCAATATTGAGGGCAATCCAGAGCCCATTTGCGGAGCCCCCCCCCCTGCTAGTCTCCTCGGTCCAGATTGCCACCGTTCCACCGATTAAAACGGTGTAATTTCGAACCGCTATAATTCGCCCCACCTTATTCTCACCCTTTTACCTATTTCCCCGGCTCTGGCCAAATTAAAATTCGTGGACGCTATGAATAGAGTCCATGAACTAAGTCCGATCAATTAATAAATGGTCCGATTCCTTTTCGGAATTTCACTCGCCCGGCCAATATATCAGGTCTACCCGAAAGTTCGGTCCGTTTTTGGAATAAAACATATTACAAATTTTTCTTACCAATTAACTTTATTAAATAATATAATTGTCATTATTATTAATGACTTCTTGTCAGCGCGAGGGGGAATAATGTTTCATCTATCGATGCGAAAAATTGAACCAGTGCTTGTTTGATATCTTCTCCGTTTTTGAATTTTTTACCCTTCTAAAAATTTTGTAAGGACAAAAACAAGTGATAGTCGGAGGGTGCTAAGTCCGGGGAATAGTCAGCCCCCGGACTTAGCAAAAAATAGAGAGCCAAACATGCGTCAAATAAACATGTGCTCACGTGTCGGAAATTGTTGTTATAGAAACGGACAGGGCTTTCCGGTACACTTATTATATATAGCCTCAATTACCAGAAGCCTGGTGACTGGTCCTTCAATCTTAACTTTTCAATTAATTTATTCCTCTTATTCGTGAATCTTCGTCACTTTTCCTCGTTTATCAAGTGCACAATTGGTACGTGGATTGTCGACGCGTCGCCCTGTCCATTCGTAACAATTTCGTTGCAATTCTAGCTCGAAATTGGAACAAACATCTTGTTCAAACAGCCGTCTGTTGTTGGCCAGTGCTGACGACGGTGTGGGGGTCGGTTGTCCCTTTTTATTCTTATTCTCTCAGCGGGAAGCAAATTATTGCAATGTAAACATCTTCCCCGTCCTCTCGCCCTAGCCCCACTTCATCCCGGCCTTCATCGCTTCAATTTTCCGAAAACGCTGTTTAAAATGGAGAAGGAGTATTCATTACATTAGGCGGCTGGGTTTGGAGGTTCCCCCTCTCACCCTCTCACTCTCTCTCTCTCTCTCCCTCTCTACTTCTCGTGCTTCGTCGATTAGAATACAAACCGATCCTCCTTCTTCTCCTCCTCCTCTTCCTCTCCCCGTACGCTCCTCCTGTGGAATAGAAATGAGCGTTTTCTGTATCGGGACCCCTCGCCTCCTTCGCTAAACAACCGACAGTTTTGTTTTTTATTCTCCCATTGACCCCCCTCACCCGCCGGGGCTGGGGTTGGCGCCGCCCCCCATTAAGAAGATTGTTCGGGGCTCGGGCAACTTAATTAAAACCGTTCTATAATTAACCGTAGAAAATCGAGATAGTCGGGAATGTCGCAATGCCCGCATTTTACCCCGATTGGCCGGACCGGTGACGCTCAGCCTCGCCTCGCACTTATTGCAATTCTGTTTACGCCCGATCGTAGAGGAAGTTTTGGAATTCTCAAGCGCGGTTTCCTTTCTATTCGCCTATATCATGTAGCGTGACATACGGCCTAATGTGTAAATTTATATTATATATGTATCAGACGCCTAATGTATACGCCTCTATTCATCTTAACTAAGAAGCTTCCAAAAAGAATAAAAAACCCGGTACCGACTACTGAAGAAACCTATCGTTGAAACGTGGAGGTAAACGTCGATGAAACGGATGCGATACCATCACTAGGCTGTCGGCTTATTGACTTGCCCCCTAAAGAAATCTGGAAACTAGCAATGGTTTTATATATACGTATACGTCTATAATATCCAAGTCGTCTATTATTAGTGTAAGGATGAGTAAAAATTACTCCTACATACCCCGCGTGATCATATTTCTTTCTTAAATACCTCCTGAGAAATCAATTCGGTCATTAAAATGCACTTAGGGATCGAATTCTCCTTAGACTACAATTTGCAAGTACCTCCAATTGCACTATTCAGAGCCGGATTTTATCAGCTGCTGGTGTCCTCTCACTGATGCGTTTTTAAGCGGACCTTTTTTCAATTTTATTTTCATTGTTTTCAAAACGAATATTGCCGCTATTATCATTCTATCGAGTGAATGAATCACCTGCAGTGGCAATTTGCATATGACAAAAATTTGTTTTATTTCTGTTCTTATTATTTGTTTCGAATACTCAGTTTTAATGCGTGTTTCAAATGGTAATGTTTTTCTCTGTCTGTTTCATTTACAAGTCAGGATAACCAACGAGAGAAATTATGCGTTTATGCGCGGCTCTTATTCTGGTTAATAAAACCGGTTGTTTGTTAATGCCGGTGCATTTTGCGTTGCAACAACATTGACGATGTCCAACGTACTGTTGGCAGAAAGGCAAGCAGAAAGGTAATGATTCTGCACACCGTAAACCGCTATCGTCCCAAGCCGTAAACACAGTTGCGTTTGCGACGGCGAGGCCGGTGTAGGATTTTACGATATGAGTATGATCATGAATATGACGCATAATAACATTGATTTAACCTATCACGATCATACAAATTACATATTGACGGTACGATCACATGCGGACTCACCAATCGATCACCTTTCGAGATTTGAAGAACGCCATCGCTCCCACATACCTGGAAATAAAACAAAAATATATATTCATAAGTTCTTTCTATTGTCGTGAAAATTATTGGAAGTTTTAGTTGTATTTAAATTTTTGGAGAATCGTCAGACCGTAACAGGTTTTCTAGATTAGGACCGAACAGAGGAAGTCTTCAAACTAAATATTGAACTCCGGCACAACTCCGAGCGGAAATGCATACGGGAGTTAATTAGATTTTTGTTTACCACCGCTTAAGTTTTCTTATTAAAAGAAAACAGGAAACTCAGTTGAGCTGAGACAGAATGGACAAACAAAGTTTCGTGTGGTAAGCGGGCAGGGCGGATGGAAGGGAGTTGGGGGCAGTTTATTAACGGCTATCTGAAGCCCTCTCACCCTCTCTCCTCTCTCTCTCTCTCTCTCTCTCTCTCTCTCTCTCTCTCTCGGCATGAAGTCGGGCGGCCCGAAACTCCGAAGATTGGATTAAATGGGCGAAAAATTAAACATTTCCTGGAGTGAAATTCCTGGAGTTTAGGCGGAAGAGTAATCCAACGGGCTCATTAAGGCGCAAACACGGCGGAAGAACAGGCAGGATACAGCAATAAGATTTATCTCGACGAAAATTATTACAGTACTCATTTCGCATACCGAACGACAATGTTTATTTCAATATAAACAGTACAGCTTTGTATAGGCGCTGTTGAACATGCGACAAAAGTGTTTCGAAACATTGCAACATGCTCATCGCTTCTGGACAGTCACCACAGAGGTAATATTGTAGCGTTACAAAGCGAGGTACTTAAATAATGAATGAACCAGAAACATCAGTAACAGTATGGTGACTGTGCTAGCAGGATGCTTTACGGGCAGCCAATAATGAGTTCTGATACTGACGATAAGCGGGCGGGCGACTAAAAAATAGGATAAATGATACTAGAAATAATACAGAAGTACTATACCTGTATCTGAAAATAGTTCGGTAACATATACGAATTAGCCCATACACCTAAACTAAACATGTTTACGGACACTATTTTACTGACAGAATATTACCGACAATGGCGTGTATTCATTTTTATTTTTTAGAACGGGGGAAATAAAAATGTCTATTTCTGTTTTTCTATTTTTGCTGTAACTGAAAAGTTACGTTTTATACAAATCAGTTACCCTATTTATGTGGGTAAGAAAAATTGTTTTTTCATTTTGTTCAAGCCAACCGTGAAATTTTCCAGACGGTACCGTCGACGGTTGGAGTAAACAAAACCAACTGAAGATGTCGTTTCTTTCTCTCCCCCTCATCGGCCTTAAGAAGGGCTAATGAGGTGTTAATCATTTGAAGGGCTGGTCGTGGTGAAAATCAATCTTAGTCAGAGGGATGTTTTTTTTTCTTTCGGATACTCGTCACCGGCCAGAGGAAACCCACACCCTCGGTGTCTTCTAATAGCACTTAGGGAAGAGAAAAAAACACGCGCATCGTCCTACTAGTTACAGGGGGAACACAGATCGGTTGAAACGTTGTGTCGTCCTAGTTCCAGCCTTAATTGACAACGAACCCCACTCGTTTAGTCTGGCAGTGGGGAAGTACTCAATTACCAGTCGGCGGGCGGACGTTTCGGGACTGGGAAAACGGAAAGGGCGAAGGATTTCAGAAAATAAAACTTCGTTAGACAATAGGAAGAATAGTTTAGAGGCCTCAAAATTTTTACTCACAGTTTTCCTAAAATTAACCGCAGGCGTGTTAATAAACCTTTAACGGTTACCGTAGATTTCGTGTGTTTCTGTCTCCTCTGGCTGGTTTGGTCTTTTGTTGGACCGGTTTCGGCTGCTCGCCATCTTCAGTAACGGTGTCACTATTGGCACTTTGAATGCTTTTTGGGCATCCTCACTTCAGTGTCACTGTCGTGTGTATTTAAATTACACTAGTAATTTAGATTAAACTAAGTTAAATTGGTCAAATCCAATTGAACCAGGAAATCAAAAATCCAACAACAAAAATGAATTGATGATTGAATTCGAATATGTGATAACAGTCTGCAGTGAAGGGGTTGCCCTCCACGAGTAAATAAATAGTAATAATTATTAGAAATAATAAAATTAAAAATACCATAGTTTCTTTTACAATACATTTGAACACATCAATATACAATATCAATACAACATATTTCCTTAATTATTTAAAACCAGAAATAATATCATCCTTGTGATATATTTGTTAGGCCTGGGACCTCAGTTCACATCTCTACATATAATTTCATATTATACATATAATTTCAGTTCTACAAATGAAACCATTAATTTGAATGACTAATAAAACTAGTATGTAGCACAGTAAGGATCACCACATTGAATTACTAATGGTTTAGATAGGAAATTGCATGAAAGATCCCCGAGAAATACCTTTAAAATTGCTATATACCGCACGTCCCTACAGTACTGTAGTTAGGTATAGAGACCGTGCTAGCAAGTAGCACACTTGTGCTAGGGGAAGCCGGGATTGTGAAAAGCGGTGCTGTAATATTGGGGCGCCGCGGTCGGCGGAGGGTTTGATGTGGGAGGGCCCAATAACAAAAAAGGGCTCTCGGGCTCTTCTTGCCTTTGAGGGGGATGGGCGGGGGGCAAGTGGAGAGGAGCCAATAGCGGGCCTCACCGCCGATGGGGGTGGGTTCTTCGCGCCCTTTGTTTGACATTTGCCTCCGGCCCTAAGAAGTCAACGCCACCCTTATCCAGGCTGCTTGGGGGTGTAACCGCGCTAAAAAACTGGGAACGGACTGTATAATTTCTGGATTTAATTCAAATATTTTTTTGGAATACCTTGCGGTCTGCGAGGGATTTCAGGTTCTTCCGTCACCTTTCGCCGGTTCGGCCTTTTGCTAGACCGGTTTCGGCTGCTCGCCACATTCATTAGCACTGTTGGTCACTTTGGCATGTTAGACGCATGTGGCACTTAGTGTAAATTTACATTAGTGTCACTTTGTTACTTATGCAGAGGAGTCATAAATTCGAAATATATCTTGCACCGGGGATATCAATGCGAGGCTCTGTGAATAGACATTTAATATTTGTCATTTTATTTTTTGAATGGCGCTTCAAAATGCGAAAAATCTGCATGAACGAATAGAGGAAATCTTACGACCAAACCTTAGGACTTGGAAGAATACAATTATGTCGCTACATTGCGCGTTAGATGGATAGCTAGATTGAGGGTGAATTTTTTCGTTTCGAATTAAGGCCTTACATAAGAAAACCTGCCCGAGAAAAATCATCTTAAATAAGGTAAGTCTGACAAATCGTAGTAACTATTAATCTATTAATTTAATAATTCTGACAGAAACACAGAACGGCTCTTTAATCGCGTACATTTTTCCTTTAAAATAACTAGTTTACAAGGAGTTTATGGGGGTTATTTACCGTGGCTTTTATAGGAGTTTTAGTACTTCCGAAGAATATTTTATCATCCCCGTGTAGAACTTAATAAAAGCGCGCTACCGGCGTCTCACGGCCGTTACCCCATTCTTTTATCGCCCTAATCATTGTTTCCTCAACGGCGCATAGTAAACTTTTTAGACGTAGACTACATCGCTGCAAATTAGATTCCGCCGAGGCCTTATTATAATGATCCGCTTGTTTCGCCACCGCCCCCGAGGTAAATCTGCAGTTTTCCCCAACTCTCCGGTCTCATTCACTCGCTGGGGGTTCCACCCCTATTAGTTGATCCGGGGCGCTATTACGGGAGCAGTTTTCAGCGCTCGGAAAATTCGCAGGAATGGTTTTCCTTCGCCAGCTATATTGTCACCGGACATATTTTGTTCGTCTGCAAGGTTTCTCCCACCGTCAGTAGACTTTCTCGAATAAGTATACCTGGCGAAGAAACCAACGGTAAAGTTGATCCCACGCTTAGGGAGCAAATAAATCAGTACGAGTGCAAAACTTGGAACCAAAAATGTGGATAAAAAATATAGGGCAGGCGAGGGTATTCTGCACCCTTAATTTATTAACTTACAGCTCAATTTATCTATTACACCGAATTAGTGATGTATAACTGCAAGAGGCTTTAGGGGTTGGTTAGAAAAAGAAATAGTTGTTTGAGGCGTTGTTGAATGTTGGTAAAATTGGCGCTATATAATCAACAGGTTGTTCTTCATCTTTTGAATACAGTCGTCACTCGAGGGTCGTCACCGCCGCCCGCTTTCACTACGTACAAATAGCCCGGCCCTCGCCCCCCCCCCTCTTTTTGTTCCCCAGTCCAAACACTCGAGTTTGTTCTTCAATTCTCGTCAAGGTTTTATGTACGGATTTCTTTTTCTCTTTTTTCACATTAAGAGGCCACTCGAAGGTTGGAGTGCTCAGAAATAATGACCGGAATTATTGGAATTCTCCTCAGCGTGCTTATACAATTCCTCTTTTATAATGAGTATTCATTTCGGGCGGGGGATGAATCGGGCAAAAATGAAACTTTTTCCGCCGACATGAATAAATTCATGATTCCATCATTAACATTTTATATTTCGACGCTAAAGGCGCGGATAATTATAAAAGAAAATCGTAAACTGATTCAGTGGAAAATGCTTTGTGCGTCACCCTCAGGTGGCGCTAGTTTATCGGTGCAAGTATACCCAAAGAACTTTGGTTAAGTACATTTCCGCATCACACTCAGGGGGGCGCTAGTTTAACAAAAATCGTTCTTTGAGTGCACCGATAAACTAGCGCCCCCCTGAGGGTGGTGCGGAAATGTACGTAACTAAAGTTCGTTGGGTATAGTTGCACCGATAAACTAGCGCCCCCTGAGGGTGGTGCGGAAATGTACTTAACTAAAGTTCGTTTGGTGCACTTGCACCGATAAATTTGCGCCCTCTGAGGGTGGTGCGGAAATGTACTTAACTAAAGTTCGTTTGGTGCACTTGCACCGATAAATTTGCGCCCTCTGAGGGTGGTGCGGAAATGTACTTAACTAAAGTTCGTTTGGTGCACTTGCACCGATAAATTTGCGCCCTCTGAGGGTGGTGCGGAAATGTACTTAACTAAAGTTCGTTTGGTGCACTTGCACCGATAAATTTGCGCCCTCTGAGGGTGGTGCGGAAATGTACTTAACTAAAGTTCGTTTGGTGCACTTGCACCGATAAATTTGCGCCCTCTGAGGGTGGTGCGGAAATGTACTTAACTAAAGTTCGTTTGGTGCACTTGCACCGATAAACGCCCTCTGAGGGTGGTGCGGAAATGTACTTACCAATACATTTGCGCCCTCTGAGGGTGGTGCGGAAATGTACTTAACTAAAGTTCGTTTGGTGCACTTGCACCGATAAAGTAGCGCTCCCTGAGCCCTCTGAGGTTGGCGGGAATTTACATAACTAAAAATAACTTTTTTCAATAAATGTTGGTTCAACAGGAAAACTTTTATATTAACAGTTTACACATACAGGTATAACAGGTGTTCTAAACTTGTTTATTTATATTTTCGTTATTTTCATTTTTTGAAGGACGACATTTTTATTTTAAAATTAAAAATAATATGCTGGAAATATGATTTTTCCCCTGTGTCCTCCGCTCTCAAACAAAGAATCCAATATATCTTTGGGGTCGGTGAGGTCGCGTGACATTTATTACTCAAAGCCTCCCGGACCCGGGGCCAACGTTCACAATTTTAATGAAACAAACAGATCGCCGGCCAAGATTCCTCTTTTTTATTTTTCCGCCCCAAACCTCGTTTCCATCCCCCGTTTCGTTTCGCTCATATAATTCGTTTGGTTAAATAAAAGCGGAGGATAAAACGGGGATGAAAGAGAACAGAGAAAGCGTGGGCGGAGGGGGGAAACTTTCACTTAAATTAGAATCATTATTTTAATTGGTCAAAAAAATAATCGTCCGTTTGGTCTGAACGATGCGAACCTTAAATTTAGGCTTCATAAATCTGTCTGCGAAAATAAATCAACTAGTAACCCGCTATTCGGAAATAAATTTATCCGTTTTTTGTACTCATATCTGACAATTATAAGCCTCGACAATTGCTCTGAATTTAAAACTATTTTGACGTTTGTACCATTGGATTAATTGGAAATATCCATGACTGTTACAATTTATGGAAGAATGAAGTTATAATAGAGTTAAGAATCTGTGTCAATCAATTTTTTTTTCTCATACTTCTCGCAATTATCATTCGTCAGTGAAATTCCGTTAGTAATACTAACGTTACTACACCAGTAGCAATTATAATTATTCTTAAATCTTCAATAACCCAGGAAGAACGGATGAGTGCGATAAATTTGGGTCTTGTATCCCTGGGGCTAGAAATAAGTGGGCTTCGGGACCCGAATGGGGGACCCAGATTTGCATAATAACCTTTCAATATTCAGTTCCCGGCCGATGGGAGAGTTAGAACCGGCGGCCTAGACAGTTTAGTAGCCCAAACGACGGTTCTTTAATTTCCTGTAGGAACAATAGACGGGTGATCATTTTCAGTTTGTTACCATTAAAGGGAAGCCATTACGGCCAGGACCGAATGACGATAGGGATCCTAGTTGTAATTGAGTTACTGGAATGTGGAAACCATAAAGATATGTTTCCATACACTCTACGAAACCTTCTGCACCACAGCTACATGAAATCCGTACAGTGTTGTATTGATTTCTGAATTGTTTCACCGCAGAAATTGAAAAAAAAAACTAATTGAAAGCCGCCGCGGAGGCGTGCGTGGGAATTTCAAACGGGCGTACATTTATGCATACGTACAAAGCGAAATAACATGGAATGGAATACATTGTTTCAATAACTTCAATACTTTACTTCTTTGAGAAATTTATTTCAAATACAATTCTGATAGATATACTTACACGGTCACAACCATTGAGTTATGTTGAGGCCACATATATCGACGTTTAGTCAAAACTAATGGGGTCCGTTTCTTGGCAATATTTTATTATGAAATTCGCTAAATTGGTTTAAAATTTTATTTACCTAAGCATTCTTCCCCATACCCGACTCGAAAGAATCGTCTTAAAAAGAAAATTTGGACTCTTAAGGCCATTACTAATACGGACATCAAAATTCACCTCATATCAAACTGACAATATGCAAAGCGATACTTAAACCGACACGGACATACGGCTGTAGAGCTATGCGGTTCCACCGAGACATCCGACATCGCTCGCATCCAGAGATTCCAGTCAAAAGTCCTTCGTATCATCCTTAATGCTCCCCGGTATGTTTCTAACCACACAATCCACCATGACCTCAACATACTGACAGTCGACGAAGTCGCGAAATCTCTTTTTTATCACAAAATACATGTGAAAAAAATCAGCACTTGTACTTATAACATTCATGTTGATTGTACAAAATAAAAAAGGTTAAAAAGAAACCAAAAAAACCTAAGCATTCTTAATTTCTTAACCGAATTAAACTCAGGATGAATTCAATTTGGCGGGGATATGTAGAGGATCTATTGTAAGTCTGAAGACGGTGGTTGGCGGACAGTTTCAAGCCCCCACCCCCACCCCTAACCCCTTTTGAGTTTTTCACCGATACTTAAATAAAGTTCCCCGGGAAATCTCTTTCCCTTCCTTTTTCTCCCTCCTTCCACTTCTTCTTCTTCTTCTTCTCCGCCCTTCCGGAAAATCTCCGGGCGCCGGTCGTCCTGAGAAAAATCAAAGTTTCGAAGGAAACGATAAAGTGGAGGCCCTGGACGGTCGGAGAAACCCGATTGTTTATTGGCCCGCAGCCCTTTGTCCTTCAACAGATTGGAGCCGGCTGGTAACAGCTTCCGTTAATAACTTTCAGCAAGTTTCTTCTCCTCGAGGGACAAATAATAACTTTGGGCCGTCAATAATTCTACAAATATGTTGAAATCAGTCGCGTATTAACAAAACTTTAGTTTTATTTTTATTTAGTTTTTATAAAAAAATAATAAATAATCCATCGATTTCAGGATTGAGGTACTTGAATGTAGATAATTTTTTCCTCGAGGAATGCCTACTAATGATTAATACTATTCTATATTATCAATGCAACCAAATAGAAACACACGAAACCTACTGTACTCCAACCCCTCGCAGACCACAAAACAGATATTCTAAAGTATATATATATATATATATATATATATATATATATACTGAGAACTGAAAATAGTATCGAGTTTTTACCGGACAAAAGTGCCACTTTCCGGCAGTTGGGAGAAAGGAATAGCTATAGAGAAGCTTCTGTTCAATACCGATTGATCATTTTTTTCTCCCCACCCCATTGAATTATGCCCGAGTTAATTATCAATTACAGCCAATGCCGCGGCCGTTTCCATTCACCCGGAAGATCTCATTTGCGACGGCAGATTGGATCAAGAAAAACAGGCGCAAATTAAAAAAAACGTAAAAAAAAGGGGAACAACACATCGGATACACGAAATTTCGGACGCGAACGATAAACAAAATTTAAATTAAACTCCGTTTCCTTTTAATTGAATAATTTTTTTAAGTTTTAAATGAAATAAGAAAATAGTTTATCGCTAATGAAACAGAAACGTACCAAACATAAGTTAACTAGTTAAATTACAGTCTTTTGTGTGAAATTAAGAATTAAACGCTACTAAATAAGGAACTAAATAACCACTAATGTTAAATAATTTTGTAGGTTAATTTTTGTTCAATAGATATTAGTTCAATTCTCGATATAGTTCACATTTGAATTGTTCAGCCCGTTTGGAGTTTCGATAGTGTGTAGGAAAACGACATTACAATTTACAAGCCCTTCTTCGATTAATCCTTCAATGATCTTCATCATCGTCATCTTAACACTTTTATTTTTAAAATACCTGTTTTTCCGGATACCTGTCATCGTATTGACATATCACCCGTTTCCTGTTTACTTTCATATTTCATTTCTGGGCAGCGTGGGGTATAAAAGTTCGATACACCTGTCTGCGATACGATTTGTTGTTTTGAATTTTAGAATTAGTTTAGCCGGTAGATGTTTATATATGACGCTACTTGTTCGATTCCAGGACTATGATTGGGGGACTAGGCGGGTCCCATTGAAACCATTTGTATAAGGGGTTGGTGGGGGGGGTTCGATCGCGATGCGAGGGCCCTACAAGATAAGCCTAAGCGGTTTCGCCAAGTCTGCAGAAATCTTATTATATCTTCGGCTGAGGTTACTCACGCCCGACTTCGCCTCCGCCCCACCCCCTTTTGAGGCCATTAGCTTATCCCCGGCGAAGGGTTCGAGTGCCGGTGTCGCCCCACTCCTCCCCGGAGGAGGTCGAGAGCCCGCCCGACCCGCGTCGAGTACCGCTTCCCAACAAACCCAGTCTCGAGCATCGCTACAATGTACACGAAAACGATCCCCCGACTGCAATTGAAGTTTTCGAAGTGCATGAAATCCGATTGGAGATCGGACACAGCCTAAATATTTCACTCTGCAGGGTTTCCCGCCGCCAGTAGACATAGCTGACCACTCAACGTGGTTGCTTGGAAAAGTATCAATAGAGAAGATCCCCACAATGGAGAGGAAACGATAAGGAAATAAAGGACTTAAATTTTAAAGAATCAAATTAATTCAGGATAAGAACCAGTCGCCAAGCAATATTGAGAGCAAAACCTTCACTCAAAAAAAAGTAGATCATACTGAGCTCAAACAGAGCTCATACTGGGCTCATACTGATTTCAATGCGAAACATAGGATCTATTTAGTGTTATTGTAGGGAAGTGTGCAGAAAAGACACATTCACTCGTCTTTAACGGGGTACACGTCTTTATTTCTATTTGTTCATATACGACACTTATGCGTGAATTCATTGAAAACGAAATCCCACTAACAGTATCATTTTTCTGGCCGGCTGCAAATTGCTACCCCCTTTTCATTTTCCAGTGTTCCATTTGTTATTATCAACGGTCGAGATAAAGGGAACAGTAATTGGATGTTCGAAATAACATTAACGCCCCTCCAGAATTACATGCGGTGGCGCCCTCCAGAGAATTGACCACACTCGCTCCGAACCTCAACCAATCAAAACTCACCCCCTCCTCAACACCCTTTGACTCTCAATTTCAGCCTAATTTCGAAAACACAAAATGCGCCCACTTGCCAAAACGTACCCCCATTCGTCGGTAATATTTCACAATCGGATTTAATAACAACCGGAATTTAATAACTGGAAATATTCGTCAAACATTCGTATGACAAATATTACAAATAATATTATTACTGTTAAAGATATGTAATACATTCGTACAATTGTGTAACACATTCGATTGTAACTCTATTGACACTTGTGGCACGTAAAATAGATTTTTCGTTAAATTCACTGACAGTAATAACTAATTTCTGGAAACAACTTCTAAATAAATGTTTCGGTTCAAGTGCCTAACAATTCGATCATTGTTGTATCATATTTTGTTAATACTTCTCGCTTTTGTCAGTAGAGATCCGTTAGTAAAACATTTTTCATCAATAAAGTATTAAAATTCATTTACTATTACCGATTTTTAACTAACGATCGCTCGGTTCATTTAGAAGTTGTAAACTATTCCACGCGTTTTTAGTTTTGTACTTCACATTCAAAGCGAAAACGCGCTGCTGTACTTATGTTTGATATTTATGCACCGTATGATTGTGATTTGTAACAACGCTCACCGCACTCTTGAAGCGGCGTCGGACGGTGCTCGGTTGTAATACACGTCGGTGTCCAAATTGGACAAAGGGCGGGAAGACCTTTGTTAAATTTCCGACTAATTTTCCAGGTCATACGGCTTTAATTAGGCGGTACCAACCCCCGACACCCCCGCTACCGCTTTTCACCGCCACCCTAATAAATGATATGTAGCGAGATGAGCTGATTTTAATTGAGTAGCAGGTTGCGGCTAACCACAGTGTGTGTGTGTGTGTCCACGCAAAAGCTGTACTCCAGAGGTACTTCTGGATATCCATTGAACGTGCGGTAAGGGCATTCTCTCCAGGAAATTTCATAATATTCCATAAAGTTTCCACAGTTTCCCTGCCTGTTGAACGGTTTTTAGAAAAAAAAACGTTTTGAAGACTCACGATGCGATGCGAAAAAAAGATAACCGTTTCCACTTGATTCATAAAGCCCGCGGGGCCGGAGAGAACGCCCCGAAGTTGTCGGACATTTCCGAGCCACCAGCCCCCCTCCCACCAGTTTACAAAGAAGGGAG
Organism: Lethocerus indicus; assembly: GCA_019843655.1. Classification (NCBI taxonomy): domain Eukaryota; kingdom Metazoa; phylum Arthropoda; class Insecta; order Hemiptera; family Belostomatidae; genus Lethocerus; species Lethocerus indicus. Next base: position 7,660,851 of record JACDQD010000005.1, read on the forward strand.
AACAGAAGGAAGGAAGAAGGGACCGAAGGGAGTGGAAAGAGGACCGAGAACATATAATCTGAACATCCCCTAGGGCAAATTAATTACAAAATAACTCAGTCCGACCCCGGAGGGAGCGAGAGGGAGAGAGAGAGAGAGAGCGGCCGGCTGAAGTGCGAGTGAGAGAGAGAGAGAGAGAGAGAGAGAGTATGTCCCCAGGCGGCGATATCAATGCCTTCAGCTTCCAACCCCCAAACTCCCCCTGGCTTACTTGTCAAGGCCCCGGGCATTAAACCCTTCCACCCTGCCAGACCCTCCCTTAACAACGAGCATAGTCCTATATACTTTACAATTTATCAGTTTCCATTCGGGGCGCCCCCTTTTTTTTATCGACAAACGTCCACCCTCTTTTTACGTTCATTTTTCATCAATTTCCTACACGACCTTTCAAATGTAACCCGTGTGATCTGATCAAACGAAATGGCATGAATGGAAAGCGGTTCACAAATTGAAAGCTATAGTATCGTCGATTATGCGATTTTGTTTACGGACGCCGCCTCTCACCCTCATCAATGGAGTGATTGTGGCACTACATGACAGAATTGAAAGTGAAAAACATTTGAAATATTTGAAAATTCTGAAAATTTGATAATTCTGGAATTCTCAAAATTTTACTGTATTTCTACGAAATTCCTAAATACACTGTGTGCGATACACTCAAAAACCCCTCGAGAATTGTCCGTAGGGGGTGATAGTCTTGAAGGAGAGTTGAAAAAACTTATAGTTTTCAGAAGATTCTCGGATTTCTCTAATATCGCATAACATTTCTAGTATCGCCTAGGATTTCATAACGGTCCGTGAGTGGTTATTCAGATATCCGCTAATAACTTTTAGGACAGGGCGAGGGGGATAGGAGAGAGATAGAGAGATATGAGAAAGACCTGAAATAAAGAAGAAAGCGAGAGGATCAATATGTCCCCAGGGGGCGATATCTTGTGTGCTTGGCAGCCCCTTCTTTTGTCGGCTTCGTCCCGCTCGCACCCCTTTAAAACTGCACAGCCCTCAGGCCCTTTATAACACCCATCCCCACCCCTCCCCATCCAACCAATCCGACTAAAATTTATCTCATTTCTATTCCTTTCGCAATTCTCAAAGAGAAAGAATGAATCGTCTATTGCTGGCCGAAAGTCGAATAAAAGGGCCGAGGCCCTCTTTTTTTCGGCGATTCAGAGATAGTTTCGGTAAACTGAGCGAGGTTTCATTTCTTGAAACGTCGAAGGTTGAACACTCTCGGAATGCTGTTGACGAGGAGAAATTGAGGGTGGCCTCAGGAGGAAATAAATTGGTTGGGACGCATAATTAAAATATATTGATATATGGACCATAGAATGTTGAAATAATATGATGAAAGATTTTAAATATATTATTTAGTCGCTTGATTCTTAATTTATAACTGTATTCTAGTGGAGTTTCGAGGCGGTAATGGAGCCTAATAAAAATATATTTTATTTCCACTCTCTTCTCGTTCCCTCCCTTTGTTCCACCTTGAGGCCGGTCTCTTTTTCCGCCCCCTTCCGGGCCCGGGCGAATTATGGTTCTCTGTAAATTTTCTTCTTTCGGGGGGAGGGTTGTAGAGTAGGCCTGAACGAAACGGGCGACAAGCCTAAGTCCGAAGCGGCTCAGACCCTCACCCCCTGCTCAGACCGGCCCTGCAAAGCCTACCCCTTCTGCCAGCCCGGGATTATTTGCGGGGGCAAACCGCCCCTAAATCATACGTGTCACGCCTCGCACCACCGCCGCCGCAACACCGGCTAATAGATTAATTTACGGCTTCTCCCTCGGGTCAAATTTATTTAGTTAAACATCGTGAAAACAAATCTTTCGTACGGGCCGCTCTAATGAATGAAATATCCCAACAATGAGTCGCTGGAAGAAAACAATGCCAATGATGAGACCACAAAGAAGTAGAAAAAATATTAGTTCAGAAGTTAACAGATGAAAGACTCAGTCGCCAACTATATGGAGAGGAAAACTTTCACAAGTGCAAGAGATAATAAAGTAAAAACGGCGGAAAATAAACGGAAATAAATTACTTCAGATTTTTAGAACTAGTCACAAGGCAGTAAAAAACCGGTCGCCGGTAGCATTTTGATTACTAATATTATAAATAAATAGTTTAATTAATGGATGTTGATAGGATATGGAATATATTAGCCGCCGGGATTCGAACCAGGGTCGAGGCGCTTACATACACAACGGATTCAGCGGAATTCTCATTATATAATGGCACTTCTCGGCACTTTGTATTTGGCTGCACTTTTTGATGGGAGTGGGGAGCAGTTGTTACTGAACAAACTGGCGAACTGTGAATTCTAATGAGTACACTGGAGTCTGCCAGCCGCTCTCGTTTAATCAGTCGAAATCCCAAAACTGTTTTAACTTTTAATAAACCCGTTCCCCGTCTTGTAATAGATTCGCTCTTCATTGTAAAACAAATATTTCTTTTGCCTGCGCACAGTTGGAGAATTTACAACTGGCGTTTCCGCTAACCTTTTTATTTCCAATTGTCGCCGTTAATAACTTCATTCCATCCATTTTTCCTTCTATTTCAAATTGTGCTACGCTTTGTATGACGGAAAGTGACATATGGCCGAACCCTAGGGGTTTGTGTACAAGTGTTTATTGTCGGGTAGTGCGAGAACTGAGTGGGCCCCGAGAGTTTACTGGATGTTTAGCGGCCGGAGGGTGCGGCAGATGTGACCTGCCAATCACGCCCAATGTCCTGCTCACGTTCAGCTGTTCCTTGTTTCTGCTTTCAGATTTTTTCCTCCTGTTTTGTTTTGCTCCTACTGCGTCCGCCTACGCCTCCGCCTCCTCCTCCTCCTTTTTTTACGCCCTGCTTAGTTTCGCAGCCAAGCCACTGGAACAACAAACTGACAAGTGGCGTATGGGCGAATTCAATCCGGTCCGCTGTTTCATCAACTGCACTTGAACATTAAAATTTATCAAATTATTAACGCGCAACCTACGAAAATAAAATCGAACGTTGAACTTAGGTAGTAACCAACAATGGTAGGACTCTTCTTCCAAATTGATATATTGACGAAATGTCGCCACTCGTGAGTACAATTATTTCTCTATTAATTCGATCTAAGTTCAATAGAGACGTAGATACGCGCTCTTTTGATCTTATGTTTGATTTTTTCATCGTGAACAATAAAAAATGCGGTGATGAATCCTGCGTAAACGCGTATGTAACACAGAGGGACGTATAAATAGGAATACAGTAGATTTCTGTACTGTCCCAGTAGAGGGAGGATGACAGTACAACTGACAGTGACAGTGCAGTGAGGATGCCCAAAAGACATCCAAAGTGCCAAAAGTGATTAACACCCCTAGTGAAGATGGCGAGTAGCTGGAATCGGTCTAGCAAAAGGACAAACCAGCGAGAGAAGACAGAAACACACGAAATCTACGGTATTCCAACCCCTCGCAGACCACAAAACAGGTATTTTAAAATAAAAGTGCCGGCCATTGAGTTCTACTCTGTAAAATTATAGTGGCCAGAAATTGAGAAATTTCGGTTAGTTGGCGGAAACTCGTGTTTACAATTCGGGGGTTTCAGGATTACAATGTTTTGGGGGAGCCTCACTCCGGGCTTATTAGGTGCACGCCAATCCCCCCTCTCGCCTAGTGCTTAACAGGCACACATAATGTAACGTCGGCGGCCGGACAGGGGGTGGATTTTGGGGGTCCACGCGACCCCCCCGAGATACCACGCAGGACCGACACGGAACAATACCCGAATGCGCCGAGAGTGTTCACACGGCGAGGATGATTATAGTCCAACCACCCTCCCCCAGCGAAACTACCCCTTACTTGAATTGACGCCGTCGAAAACCAGTTCGGGTACAGGGTGGTGATTCACTCCCCCGATGTCTCCTCCCTCATTGTCATGCGATACAGGGCCAATTCGCGAGCCATTGAACGTTTATGACATTAGATGAATCCATTCCGTTCTCAGAGAGGGCGCCACTAGGCCATCTCGGCCCTCAGGACAGCCATAAAAAAAGAATTCAGGGCCAAATAGTGGCAATAGAGAAAATAGAAATATATCAACTCTCAAGCTTCAGGTCTTCAGAGAACTTAAAGAATAGCCTCAAGAAAAAATGGAAAGACTCAATGCGCAAGGGCGAATAACCTTCCACAATGTGCAGTGCTATGTTCGCGCCTGCGCGAATGAGGAAGGATGAAATCACGTGCTGCGTCATGAAGCCAGAAGAGAGCACGTGACGTCTTTAAGTATTATACGAATATACTCTTCTAACACAGATGCATTCTGAAATGCATGTGTTCCCCCTTCAAGAGATACTTGCCTGAATTTAGACAAATGATTTTAATTTAATTTTACTTTCATATATTATAAGTGTATACATTATAATTAATGTAAAAACGGGTTTTTAATTTTTTTTCGATTAATTTGAAGATTCCCGATACCGTACATAATCACAAATATCCATGTCGGTTTCGTTTTACTTCATTATCTCGTCTGGGTGGCATGTGTACCAGTTTCCTCAACACGACGCTTTTCTCACAGTGAAATGCTGCTGTGTCAAAATGCTCAATTAATCGATAGAATTAAACCACCGCCGGCTTTGAAACGGGGCCCCTCCCGCAGTTGTATACAGGGGGGTGATTAGTCACCGTGAATATAGATATTGAAACGATACTTAGCCGTACCTAACGACATCCTGTCACTTCCCCTCCAGCGTGGTCCCATGCTAACGCCACTAACCGGAACTGTTGGGGCAGTGGCGCGTGTTACCGATGGCCCGGAACGAGGGTGAGAACTCTAGGGGGGAAACGAGATGCCACTGAAGTGAATATAGTATGACAAAACATAGACTTCTGCAGTGATATGCTAACTTGGGTAATAAATCCAGTCGGCTACCGGAATTCGAACCCGGACCGACGCATTATCGCCGAATGGCTGTTTTACTTCTACAAATTTGTAACAATTTCTGTTTTTATTCACAGCTGAGTGAATGTGGACCTGGTTTGAGCTGGTATTATTTGAGAGTACTGTTTTATATTTATTTCATTTACAAATAAAAAGATGTTGGGAAGTACATTTCAATGTTACGACGAACACATTTCCAATATTTCTTCTGTAGAAATTTCGTTCGAAATTACAGCGTACTAATTTATTATATAGCTGTCGTGAGGGCAGTTAACACAGATTAAGGTTAAACTCTGATAGTGAACAGGTTATAAGTCTCTAAAATTGCTGTAAAGAAAGTGCTAATGAATTTTCAGGAACCCCTACTCCCCACTCTCTACATCCCGTCCGCTTCCAACCCCACTTCTACATATATATATATATATATATATATATATATATATATATATATGGCGGAGGGACTAAGGGGCATTTTAATGATCCCCTTCATATTCGAACGGGTCCTTAATATAACCGACAACGTCATTAAGCCATTCACGCGGCTCAGCTCCCCTCCCGTGGCGGTCTTCTGTTCCCCTCATCCTAATAGGGGATACTTTGAAAGGGAGCCCTCCACCTACAATAGGCCATATTCCCGATCGTACCTATTGCCCCAATCCTGTACATCGTAATCATACGGGTAATATGCATATGTTTATACCCACTGTTCTGTCCCTGGTGCTGCCCTATTGTGGTACACACTAGTATATTCGGTTGACATGTGTTACGGCCCGTAATACCACCCCGAAATCAGTCAACAATTTGATATTGACACCTATTAATTACATTAAAAATTCCCGTTTATTAAGTTTAAGAATGTATATCTAATTATAGGTATACATCTGAATCTTATAGCGTAGTTTGACATTTACGGTGTTCAGAGTCTCATAGACCTTCACTGAATACAAAAAAATTTTTGTAACGTTTAAGATAATTCTAGTATTTAAATATATCTTAGTAAGATAACTAGTGGGGCTAGTTAATCTAAATCCAGACAGGGAATGAAGATGAGCATAAAACAGGATAAAATTTTCATGAAGTATCGGTTGTCAGAGGTACAACAGTGGATTCATATTACGCACCGAATGTTCAATATTCAGGCGTGTAGATTTTATTCAGAATTTTTTTGTAATGAGCACACCGGTAAACAAAATGTGGATAATAACGCGAAAGAGGGGAGGGTATTCATTTTTTCCTCGCCACAAACCAGGCCTCTCTGCAAAAACGTTAAATTGGTTTGCTGATTGCTTTTTTATTTAAAAAAATGTTTTTTTTAAATTCAGAAAGTCATTTAAACGCAATCTCCGCGCACTATAATTTAGAATAATGTTAATAATTGGTCTCAGTACTCGTTTTTTATTCCTGCAGTGGCGAAATTCAGATATATATATATATATAATTGAAGGGAATTTCAGTGAGCCCGCAGTGTTTAGAACGACGCTGCCCAAAAGCGTTCGGCCCCAATTTCTATTCTCGAGGGCGACCTGAATTTTATTCACGATCCTATATTTGAATTTATTAAAGACGAGACGTTGGGGCTCTGTCCATTAGAACATGATAATAATCCATGAAAATATCCCCCCTTTTTCTTCGTACTGGGCTTGTTTAAAGAGTATATTTATAAAAACAGACTTGAGAAAAACAGAGAGACTATTGAAACAAGACTTAGAAAGGACAAAAAAGTTTTAATTACGATTGTTTTTAAAGGGTTATTGGAGAGTCTCCCGCCCTACTACTACGCGCCTCCTCTGCTGTCCTAAATCTCGTCCCTTCAGCCAGGCCCTTGACTACCCCTTGAAGATACCAAAGTGGTTCCATTCCGATACCGGCGGCACTTAATATCGGTACTTAATATCCCGCTCATCACTGCCTTCTCTCCGCCGAGTTAACTCTGAATTTGACTCAGTAATTCAAGTATTGAATTTAATGTTAAAGAACATTACAGACGGTATTCAGAGCAAAACTTTCACAAATGCCAACCCGCAAAAGAGAAGGATTAGCTTCTCGCCATTTTTATCGAATACTTAGTTTTACCAGCAAAATATTATACATTCGTTAAATGCAGTTCTATTTACAGTCGTAGTCGATTAGTAATTTAAATTTTATGAGGAACACCACACTGTGTTACTTTGACACTGATGACAATAGAAGATTCCACTTATGTCTCGCAAGTGGATAAATATTGGAATATAAAAAAAGGTAATATTTTTAAGGAAATTTTTTCATACAAATAAAATATATCAGCTTATCATTCATTGAAATAAATATAAAAGTTTCAATGTCATTTATTGCAACCCGAAAACCTCCCCGTAAATGGTAACTTTCTTTCAGATTAGTTAATTTACGTTTGGGGTTCGCCACTTTTTAAAAGTAATTACGTTAATGGTGCGAGGGGCGGCGGCGGCGGTCGTCCAACTCCATGGAACAATGACTGTTAATAAAATTATCGCTTCTGTAAAATTTCCCCCACAGCTCCTGGAAATCGTAAATTTCCCCGCTCGTCAGATAAGGGCTCCCATGTCCCCAGTGTGAATTGGAACCAATAAATAACCGTGGAATGAATGGATGCATGAATGAATGGCCCAATGAATGAACACTGTGTCAGAGGGGGGGGTTGGAGGAGAGAGAGAGAGAGGGAGGGAAAGAGACCTTAATGGGAATAATGGGCCTGTTTTTAGTTGGAAGGGTCCGACCTTTTATTATCACTATTTAGGGCCGGCGATTCGGAAGAGAGAACATGCAGCGAAATTGAGGTTCCATTTCAGCTCTGGTAAACATTTTCTTGAGTTAATTCTTGAGGTAATTTAAGAATATAAGAACATTATTACTAACATACACGGATGTTCCTATCATTGCGGGGTTTGAGTAGGATCTGATGTAATGTTTTAAACATAAGATTTGAAAAGATTTGACCAATAAAATAGTAGGATACCTCTTTATTAGTCCACAAGTGCTTTATGGTAAGAAAAAACAATTTTCCATGATAATTCAATTTTGTTATATTCATTTTATACCCTTCTATTGTACATTCAGTATAGTACTGTGTTCCGATCATATAAACCAAATGTAAAATAATAATAGACAGTATTTTAAAGGAAACTCTCTCTTATTTTGTCCTCCCTTACTTTTCCGACGTTCAAAGTGACAAAAATAATCCTTAACATCCAAACTAACCCTTCTCGTTTCCGGGCAAACCTTCTGACTACTGACTGCGGGAGAAACCTCGCAGGGGGAAAAACTTAATCCGCTTGCCAGTAGATGATCAAGACTTCCCGGAAAGGATCAAGAAATCCAATAAGAGATAAGTTCAACCGCCTAATTACCGAGGCTACTGACTGTGGCGAAAAGCCGAAACCAGCCAAATACTGGCTGAAAACGAACGCGTGGCGAAGAACTCGGCAGGTTTGCTTCGCCTCGAACACGCCCGTGTATTGCTTTCGTCCCGCGATAGTCGCGAAGTCCCTCGAATTGAAAAGATCTGAAACTGCAGTGTTCGCCGACCGTCAAAGGCGGTCGGAATCAAAGGCGCGCCCGACAAAAGTTGTCCGTTTTCAGTTTGATTTGCACTTCACTCGAAGGAGTTGAGAATAATTAAGAAGACGATGAGAAGAGGAGGGAGGGAGAGCGGAAGCAAAGACAAACAGGCCCCACCAACCCTACACGCCCCCTCAGTTTCTGTCCCTCCGCTGTCTGTTTGTTGTACCACACTTCCGAGTAGGAAATGTTACCTAAAAGTCGGCATTAGCATAAGCCCCGGCTGAAACTCTAATTTTCGCCGCGTTTCATGTTGAAAAATTTAACCAAAAAACCGTTGTTCAATCGAGTAATTACAATATGAAATTATATTCCCGCAGGCCTAGAAAGGTTTGCTACAATAACATAATGAATATTTAATTTGAAAATTTAAATTATAAACACAGCATTTTTGTAAACCTACACCGGAGTAATGTTCTATCAGATATGTTCCACCGATATTTATATATATTTGTTAGATGGGATTGTTAAAACTACCCCAAAAGCAGCCCTTAACCTAACAGTAAAATATTGACTAGAAACACCAATCTTCTCATTTAATATTATTGTTATTACAATAAAATCATTTTTAATACCATTTTTGAAATTAGTCCTCGGCCGCTAAATTGTGCTTAACCCTGGCATGCAAATGGGCGCTGAGCATCAACCATAATAACCATAACTTCTGGCTATTTAACCCATTGTGGGCTGTAACAGTGGCGGCGCTCTACTGTGTCCAAGAATGGATTTCGCGTGTTTACTGCCAATCTGCTCTCTGTGACCATTAATTGCCATTCAGTCTGGTAAATAGGCCGGTAGTCGGTCGGCCTCCGCGGACGGCCAAAACACAACAAATGGTTAAGTCGCCCACTATTTAATTCATGCGACCCACCCCCTCCGGGATGAGGGATGAGGGATGAAACCTAACTGAGTTGTCTGTCTGTCCGTCCTTCGCGAGGGAGAGGGAAGGAGGGAGAGAGCGAGAGAGAGGGAGAGAGGGAGGGACCAGAATAATCCGGCATCATCCATCATCCTCAACGCTCCGACAGCACCCCAACCCCGACATGAGGGACCGGGCCTAAGTAATAGCATCGCTCGACACCATCTTCCGCCGATATATCTGTTATACATCACACGCGCCCCCAAACATGTATATATACATGTATATATAAAGTCACAAGGTTATGTAGTTTTTTAACATAGGAACTCATAAAACAACCCAAGGTGGCCAGGACTAGACTCCCAGATTCCTTTATCCTCCTTATGTAATGTTGATCACACCTAAATATAATACATATATAACTCCATTATGTGGGGTATACCCACTACATGATTGTAGGCATATTGTTTAATCTCCATCTGAATTTTCGGCATATTTTATGACCTCATTTTCTTCGCCCAATATTAAAAGTTCCCGATATGTAGTCTCGTGCAAAGATACTTTTTTTATTCATCCCATTATGGCCGCTCATAACTCTATGCATCTAAAGGGACATAGATTTAAGAGAAGGAGCGATCTCGATGTGTCCACTAGGGACCGAAATGCTCATGAATCCCAGTGTTCTGTCGATCCCATAGTACTTCTTGCTTAGCAGTGCCCCTCAGTTCTATTATACATTCAGTTAAATCAAATACAACGCATATTAAACCCCAAAACAACATACTATAATTAACAGCAGGCGCTCGAATGAATTTTATTTAATGAAAAACGAAAAAACAAATTAAGATGTTAGACTTGTCCGGCCGAAGTAACAAAGGACCCGAGGCCGCAGGTTCATGATCTTATTCATGAATGTTCCGCAGAGAAGATGAAGGGGGGAGGAGTCCCTTGTAAAAAGAAGATCTAAAGCGGTTCCTCCCACCCCCCGGCCATGACAAACATAAATAAATAATTCATTTTCTCAGCCTCCCTCGGCCCCTCAGCCGCGAACATAGTCCCAGGCGACACAGTTGTGGAACGCGTCAAATGTTATCCCAACCCCCCGGAGTTCCAGCTAAAATCAACAGAACCTTTATTGCGGTCGTCTGTCCCGAAACGCTAATTCGATCTTATGCTAGACAGGTTTCGGTTTCTCGCCGCCTGCGGTAGCAATCGTTTGCCTGATGTGTACAATGAGGTATTTTTGTAAGTTTTATTCAAATATTATCCGGTAGATCGTAAGTATTACTGTTGTACAAAGAGTATTCGAATTTTTCGAAAATATTATATAAATTTCGGATTTTCGAAGCAGATTTCTCCAAAAAAGCAGTCTTATCGGACCGGGGAAGATTTTTGTTTGTGTTTTCCCCCCAAAAGAAAAGTTCAGAACAACAGTAAAATTGTTGTATTTGTAAAGAAGTTGTATTTGTTACTGTTTCAGTAGTAAAGTAATATCGAACGGTGGTAAATCTTCACGTAAAAACAATATTACGGCCGGTATGGAAAATACTGCTTTCTCGACATCCGAATTTTTACGCTTTACAACCGAAGTTGTAGACAACGATAAAACAGGGGCTTACTCAATAAACACACGGCAATATCCGATGTGTATATGCATAAATATTCCAACCCGAGTTTTACTTGGACGAATTTCGATAATGTTTTACATTAAAATTATTTTAGGTGAGCAAACATTCGGGTCTAGCTTGGTTTGTCGGTAGGTAATCAGGTTACCCTGACACCCCGTCCCTATTTACGATTTTAAAATCAACGAAATGTCGATAACAGAAAATAATTTTCAACTTCAAATTAGAATTTGAAAATAGGGCGGTTTCGAAACGCTGTGGTCGGCCACATTTCATTCAATATCTCATCGTTTAACTGCATCTCATAGCCCGAAAAGCGATGTAAAAGTAGTGTTTTCTTAACCTTTTTTATATTTATACGCGTTTTGTTTCTCATGTTGAAGAAACCATCTAGTGGTGGCACTTTTCGACTTGTATTTAAGAACGTACTCCTCTTGTCAGGGTTACTGCCCGAAGAGGGAGACCTCTTAGCCATTGGCGATTAAACCACCGCTGTGGGAGGATAATGGGTGGTTAATTGGACGAGCAAATTAGACACGGTTTACTCCCCTGTAATAAAACCTTAGGAATAGGGATTTTATAACTTGTTGTTACTTTGAGATTGTTGTGAATAGTGTATTTAGAAATAGGGGTGGATAACGACCTCATTATTGAAGACAATTTTAGAATTTACTTCCAATTGTAATTTTCGTTATTATAAAATTCCTGGTACGATAAATAACGAGCGAAACTTTACACCCCCCAAAGAAAAAACGGTGGGAAAAACACTAGAACTGATGTTGTGGAGGTTTGTTAGGGGGGCGATGAAATATTGGCGGACTCCACATCGAAGGCGGGGGGCGGTGGTGGGGTTTGGGTTTGGGAAACAGATTTGCGCGGGCCGTTCGCCGCCGCCAAACAAACCGTAAACAGCCGCGATAATTTGTTGCGTGAAATATGACCGGGGTCTGAGGCTGAAGAAGATAGGCTCGTGTGTGGGCTCGGGGCGAACAATGGGGCTCGTCGAAGAGAAAGCCCCGACCACCATTAGCGTCGCCACCGCTCAAGTAATTTATAGCCACTGACGTTTATAGCAGATGTCTCGAAATGGACGGGATTCATGCTCTAGATAAATATGGACAGATTGATCGGTCTAGTCGTTTGGCGGCCTGTACAGAGGTTGTTCAACATCTGCGAGCACTAATAAATAAAGTAGATTTCGTGTTCTTCTGTCTTCTCTCGCTGGTTTGGTCTTTTGCTAAAAGCCCAAAGACCAACGCTTTTTGTTTGGCAAAAGACCAAACCAGCGAGAGGAGGCAGAAGAGCACGAAATCTACGGTATTCCGACCCCTCGAAGACCAAAAAACAGATATTCTAAACTAATAAATAAAGATCTTTTTTGGTTTGTGGCATTTAAAAGAAATCGACAGTGAACGACCCTGGGATTGCCAGAAGCCGACTTCCCCAATACGCTCAATGGCACCGACGGAAGACATGCTCTCGGCAACTCATTCTTCAGAAACATTAACTTCTGTCCAATTTACTCCTCTTCATCGTGGGCTACAATGGTCCAACAGGTAACGCCTGAACAGATGGGAATCGAGCGATAACGATTGAGCGTGCCTTGTTGGGTTCCAATGAACAGAATGGAAGGTTAAAGCAACAAAAAGGTCTGCTACGGACTGCGAGGAAAACCTTTGGAAATTTTTTAAATATAACTCTAGGACACTCGAAAAGAATTAAAAAAATCCAAACGGAGTCCAGCATAAACAGGATGTGAATATAATAAATAACTAAAACAAGAGAAAAGTGATTGTAACAGGAAAAAAGAGGTTACTATGGAACTGTCCTAATGATTTCATATTATTTCACTTATGAAATACGTATTCATTTAAATTACAGAAGAATTAAAAATCGCCGCTCTTGGATACCGCCGCATTAGGGAAGGGTACATCGTCTTTAAAAGTCAGAAGTCCGGGGCTTTTCAGAAACCCGGCGAGAGTGAACGACCCTGATCCCGGCATTTATCCTGAGATTACACCGTCATATCTCATCCTAATATATACCATTCTTCCGTGTTCTTCCTATTTGTCGGACATGTTGAGCCTCGATCAACAGAATAAATATATAGGAATTTATAAAACGTACAACAAAATACTATGTTTATTCTTTGTACTATGCCAATGGAGCATTGTATGAGCACTGGATCTAAACTGTTAATGCCAACTAGTGTCAAAAACTCTAAGTTGTCCTATCGCTAGGATATTTCGGATGGGGTTATATCGATTTAATATAATTGTGAATCGATTTAAGGGCGTCAGGGAGTTATTCGATTATCGTAGATTTCGTGTGTTTCTGTCTCCTCTCGCTGGTTTGGTCTTTTGCTAGACCGGTTTCGGCTGCTCGCCATCTCCAGTAACGCTGTTAGTCACTTTTGGCACTTTGGATGTTTCTTGGGCATCCTCGCTGCACTGTCACTGTCACTTGTACTAACACCGCTACTGAAGATGGCGAGCAGCCGAAACCGGTCAAGCAAAAGACCAAACCGGCGAGAGGAGACAGAAACTCACGAAATGTACGTTATTCCGACCCCTCACAGACCACAAAACAGGTATTCTAAACTAGTTATTTGATTATGTTCTACTGATTTGTAAGAGAATCTCATTTTTCTTTCTTTTTTCTCTTTCTATACCACACTGATTTAATTCACTTATATTTAAAAGTATTAAAAAAAAATCCGGTCGAGCATTAATTTTCGATTATTGTCACGGCATTGGGCAGCATATAAAAGCTTGAAATTGTTAAGCTTGATTCACCACGTCCCACGTACAGAATCACTGTAGGTAATCCAATTTTTTTCCAATTAACCAACGGAATGCCGACCATCAAATGTCCATTTATCTGTCCCAACCCCCTCTCGGGGGTGGCCGTTATGATTTATATGTGTACCACACCGCCGCCGCAGAGAGTATATAAGTCACGTCCGAAAGGAATTTAATAGTGTCGGAGACTGCAATAAAGTAATTCTTGGCCGGACCTCTTTTCCGCGCTCATAAATCGTCGACCCAGAAAGGGCACACAGACATCTTCCACCTGATAACCCCCCACAAAACTTCATTAAATTCACTATCTTCTCCCCCAGCAAAAGGTTTATTATTGCTTGAAAAGAGTTTCGGCCTATATAACGGAAGCGGCTCGGTTTTGTGCTCGGCGCGAATTATGAGACCCCAATTCAGGTCCAATTAGTTTGGGATGTGGGACGGATTCGGGATAGAGATAATAGAGGGTCACTCGCCTCTTCAATTCTGAAGGGTTTAACCGCGAATTAAAATCTTTTTTTTCTATATACCTGTTTTGTGGTCTGCGAGGGGTTGGAATACTGTAGGTTCGTGAAGTTTCTGTCTCCTCTCGCTGGTTTGGTCTTTTGCTAGACCGGTTTCGGCTGCTCGCCCGATTTCAAATTACATACTATTATACTATTATAACGTATGAACAACAAATAAAGTCTATAAAAAAAACAAAAAATTATAAAATGATAGTTCAATCGGTCAAAAAGAAATTACAGGAATATTTCTGAGTCCTTAAATTTCCTTCCTAATTGGCCGAATTAATATAAATTATGTCTGAATTTTAATTTAAATAAATTGTCTCACGATTGCACGGTAATTTACGAGCGTATCAAATAGTCTGTCCGTTAGAGATGGGGGGGGGGAACAAAAATGAAGATTTTGCATTGATTACAGCTTCTGACAATAAATATGAGCGTACTCCCCATCCCCGATGGAAAGCCTGTTTCCGACTAGCCGTCGCCCCTCGTTCCTCCACATCTTGTTGCCGAACGGCTCATGAATATAACATAATCCCGCATCGACTATTATGTATAACTCCTAGGCTTCCGAGAATTCTAGTGGGGTGGTTAGGGGGTCGGAGGGTTATATAAAATTATAAGCGAGGCGGAAAACATTTCTGGGTCGCGGCAGAGTAGACAGGGAGGCGATAGAGAGGGGGCGAGTTGGGGGGTGGAGGGGGGCTACACACCCCTTATAGTTATACGTGCTCACCCTAACACACACACAAGCCCCCGGAATAGATACAAATCTACAATTCATATTTGTTATAATGTAGTCCGTCCAGGGCCGGTGACGCGCGTTGGCAGTCACTTTCAAAAATGATTTCAAATATATGAACGGGCCTAATTTGAAAATGCGAGAGAGAATTCCGAAAATCCAATTATCATTATTAGTAAATTGTGGCGAACGCGAACAATTCGAGGCCCAGAAATTTGGGACAATCGCAGCTTCAGTCACCAGATTCAGAATTGAATTACTGTTAAATTACATAAAACAATAAATATCCGAGTAATACAGTGAATTTTTATTGTTTAGGCTGCTAGTCCGATTGGCAATAGTGTAAACGCCTAAATACGTTTTTGAAATTAGATAAAAGTTTGAGCTCCTTTATCAAAAACAAATATAAACTATACCGAAAACTATTTATATAGAACATTATAAAATAAATCAACTATTTATTTTACTTGTTATCGCATACCGGGCGATAATTTCTATGATAATGTGAATTTTTTGAATTATTAATGAGTCTTGAAGGGTTAGAAAATATAAGATAATCTTGAATACTGACGATTATCGTGTCGATATAATTTTATGACTCTTAAACACCAGGTAGTACGAGAGAGAAACGTATGCGATCCTGATGAGAGAATGAACTGAAAAGAAAAAAAATTGCCTGGTTTTTACCGGATGCCATCAGGCTTCGGACTGGCACTGGAGGCGGCACATAATGGCGGAGAATGGATGACGGTGGCGGGAGCGGGGGCGGCAGCGGGGATGTTGTACTGCGAGGTCCCTGAATTACGATGTCCGTTGAGCGGTGTTAACGAACCGTGAAAGAATTGTCGCTCAATGGGACGGGTTAAGTGCGCTTTATTTACCGACGCGAAGCCGACGGGTACGTCGGCGTTTTATATAAAGTGACGGTCAAAATGCGCTTTATTTAAATTTTCAAATTATGTAGACGAAACACTTTGGTACAATCTCTTATGGGTGCGTTGGTTCAATTTTTTTCTGTAAAGTAATGAAATTCTAAGCGAATGAAATTGTCGTTGTAATTGAGAATAAACGTACTGTCGACCAATTCAATGGACCTTGGATTAGCTGTTTCTCAAATGGATTTTTGGAAATATTACAATACTCTGAACTGATTGATCAATGTTTCATCATCAACAATGCGGGACATTTTTGCAATTTCTACAGAATCAGAATTTTCGCAATCATTTCCAAAAAGGTCGATTTCGTCAATGACGGACAAGCGGACAAAGGTCAGTAGCGATTTAATTAATTAAATACAACCACTACCAGAAATGTACACTGCTATACTAATCTTTGATATCGAAAATATTCATTTATGTAAGCCATTTCCTTTTGGTAGATGAATCGTTCCCAAATGTCAAATTTTTTTCTGCACGGTTAATTAATCATAAATATTTGTCTTTTCGTTTGTGCAACATTTAAATCGGTAACACAGCACATCATACGGAGTTATGCTGACGATGGCGAGAAGCAGAAACTAGGCGAGTGGTGTCGTGATTAAATGAACGCTTGTACACCAATTACATACATAGAGCGGGAGATTTGTAACCGGTTACTAAAACTTTCAACGGTAAATCCGAGCGTGTCCAATGGGTATATTCAGATATATCTGGATATATATATTTATGGATATATTTTTGCCAAGGTTTCCCGAACTATGGAAAATAAAGTGTAAAACAAAACGTAAGAAAAAAAATCAGCGAATTACAAACTCAAATTACAAACGGGCGTCATAAAGATTTGTTCAACACGTGTTTAACATGCTCAGACCAAGCTCTTTTCCGTTCGATCTAAATTGTTCTATCCAATCTCCGTCCTTATTTAAGGCAGGGCTTGGGAAAACAGTTCCGTTTATTGAACAGTTCAAACCGCTGTGAGGATAATCTTAACGCATGAGAGGGAAAGTGGGGATGGGGATGATGGTATAGGGGCGGCCTTCGCTCGTTCAGTCACCGGACTATATACCATTACTGGGCCCTGCATTATTTTCCTCCCCCAAACCCCCGCACGTCTCTCGCATCCCTTGTAGTTTTTGACTGGTTTCAATGAGATAACCTCCCCCCGCTCTTTAGAGCGAGAGAGAGAGAAGAGAGAGAGAGAGAGAGAGGGGAGGATCGGCCCTCGACAGCCCCCACAGAGAGAAAAATCCTTTGAAACTTCCCGGACCGGGACGTGAACCGGGGCCATTTCCCCTTTATTAAAATCCAGGGGGTTGAGGAGGGGTGGCCAGAACGGATCGATTTTGTTGGTTTTACCAATTTGCGAGATTGAAATCTTTATCCGTACCTTTATCTACGGCCGTGTTTTTTTATTTTTCGGCGTATTCGCGAAAATCCGAACGGTTACGAAACTTTTGGCCCGTTAATTTTGTTTCAGCCAATAACACTGATGGAGGAAGACTGAAAGCGAGCACAGCATTAGCCGTTTGTACTTCTACCTCTTGTTTGTGGAATCCCCATACCCGACTCAAAAGAATCGACTTAAACCGAAAATTCGGACTCTTAAGGCCATTACTAAATACGGACATCAAAATTGACCTCAAGTAACAAACTGACGATATACAAAGCGATACTTAAACTGACACGGACATAGCTATGGGGTTCCACCGACATCGCTCGCATCCAGAGATTCCAGTCGAAAGTCCTTCGCACCATGCTTAATGCTCCCCGGTATGTTTCTAACCACGCAATCCACCATGACCTCAACATACCGACAGTGGACGAAGTCGCAAAATCCCGGTTCCTGAAGTTCCGCTCCCGCCTTTCTCCTCAACCTAATCCACTCGTTTAGACCCTCTAAAAAAACCTCTTGTTTATTTATATGTTTTAGTTTTGGTCAAGTATATATATAGTTTGTATTTATTTAATTATTAGTTGGGTTTGGGAGATCGTCCAAAAACAAAGCAGGGGAGCAGGTCACCACGCGTAATAATTACATAATTATTTCAATTAGACGACTCTTTATAACAAATGGTGAGTGCAAAACTAGTGCTTTTCGCCTAACAGACACCACAATATAGTAAGTAAATATATTTCCAAAGTTTTAATAACTGAATGCACTATATCTGCCTGATAATGATCACTAGAGACGAAATTGCTAATTATTATATGATACCCTGTATTACTCTGATAAAGTTCAAGTTAATCGTTGGGGACGTGAAGGGGACAATATTATAACTCGGGTATAACGTGCTGCCAGGGGTTAAATCCATCGCCCTCAGGAATTCATGTTTTATCGTTTACCTTGCGATTTGATATTTAAAGAATATGTGACTTTTATCGTGCAACTATTCTGTAACATGAGTAGAGCTGCGGGCGATTCGAAATAGCTCCGGGAGATAATTGGATTTGGAACAGGGTTCAGCCTTTATTCAGTTGAAACCGAGAGCTCTCACGCACTCTAACACAGAGGGAGAGAGAGAGAGAGGGGAGAGAGCGAAACCCAATTACTACCGCGGAGGGGGCTTAAAGATAAAGCCCGGGTTCTCTAAGTCTAGGCAAGTTATGTGTAACAGTCATAAATAGAGCTCAGGCTGGTTGGTTGGCTGGGGCTGTGGGGGTTGCTGCCTTCTGAATGCTTTCTAGGCATGGAACCTCCGGACTCCATTCCACACACACACACAAACTAAACACGGGGCTGGTTCATGAATTTTGATTGGATTTTTTTTTCTTTTTGCCTCGCGGCCGCGACATTTCTATTTTCTTGAGGACGAGAAGATTGCCAACCAGAATTGAGCGGGTTGAAAGTAAACGACCCCTTGATTAGATCCAATATCCATTTGTCCGCATATATACACACGAAGTGGGTATAATTATTTAAAATATATTAACATATAAATGGGTTCAAGTTGAGGAAATTATTCCGGGCGGAGTATTCTGTAAGAATGCTCAGAATAATTAAGTTTAGTCGCGTTAAAATAACCGTATTCATTGGGATTCGTCTGGAACAGGATATTATTTCCAGTCAACCTATTATTTTATGTTTTCGAGTCGAACAATTCCGCTTAAATAAATACGCGCGTATGTAATTAACAATAACAGCTTACCGCCGGAAACTTAATTGTCTCACTGTCTGATAGTAAACTGCACGCGACTGGCCATAATACGCTGCGTGTGCTTCTTCTCTCGGGGTGTTGTCATCGGCGGCGCGTCGCGTCCCTCGTTGCGGTGTCGCATATTACCGCAATTTACGCCCTGCGATTTAGGGGGGGGGGTTGGGGCTCTATTAACATTTTGCCCGGTAAGCTGCCGGTCGGACCCCTAACCAGACCGCTGCTAATTGTAAAATCGATGTGGATCAGATTTGTTGTTGTAGCGTAGACCCCCATCTCTCCTCCCTCCCTCCCTCCACCGACCCTCCTCCGCCACCCTTCACATCCCGCTAACTAAATGTCGGTTAATTCACCCCGCCGAGCGCTAATTCCTGTCGGGCCCCCCAGTCAGTTCTGAATAATTATATTAACCCCACCCTGTAACATTTGACGCTGCAATTATGTTGCGGCCTGTCCTAAATTTTACGGAACGGCCGGACGGCCTTGTCCTCGGTCGTTTAAAAATAATTAGTACGAAGTAACGATTGCATATTTTTTTTTACTGTTATTAGCGGACTTGTAGCCCTCGGTTTTAATCGATTGGGATCACTACAAGATTATTAATTCTGTTAGCCCAGAACTAGTTCGGAGTTATGGCTAATTAACACGAGAACTATTCTCAATATTTAGAATACCTAGTTGTGTTTTGTCTGATGACAGGTTTCATAAATATTAATTCGGTTTCTCTTCATGAATCTTCGCGGAGGGTAGTTTTTGTCGATTCCTCGATCACGAGCGTTCCGATGCCTATTACTATCAAAATGTCTGTTAAGACGTGTAATGAGTAATTATGCGTGCCCTACAATCGGGATCATCGGGATTTCTCCACCCGCGTGTTCGGAGGACTGCGATGTTTTCTAGTCATCTGTCTCGCTGGCATTGTCTTTTGCTAGACCGGTTGGGGCTGTCCGCCATCTTCAGTTTCCGTCTGCACTGTCCTCCTACAGTAATGGTGTCAGTAACATGTCTTAACAGTTACCAACGTACCGAAGATGGATAGCGGCCGAAACGGGTTTAGAAAAATAGAACAGACTCATCGCAATATCCTGATATTGCGTATCCTCATCGGGCTTCAGGAATTAGAAAATATAAAAATTTTTGGATCGCTCCGTCCATTCAAGTAAGTTTCTTTCAGTTAATATAACTTTTTTCTATCTACCAGGCTCGGCTTGTATATTTTACAATATCTTCCTGTCCTGTAAACTCGTTCGGTTAATGAATAAAAAATCGCCCCCTCCCTTCCCTCCGTTCCTCCGCCCCCTCGCCCCTTACGCTCCGGTGACTTGCGACGATATTACCGGGGCAGAAATTATTATTATCGGGATTAAGGATCAGAGTGGGCCGCACGTAATCAAAGGGACCGACATCTGTACCCACCCCCCCTCACAACACACAGCTGTCCGTCCACGATATCGACGAACGGGGGATAGCATGAGACACTGTAGAAAGAAATTAATTCCTTACCGTTGTTATTATAATATAATGGCTGTATAATAACACTGTGTTGGATTTATTTAACTTCGGCGATTGAATTTTAAGGGCGAAGTAGAGAAAAAAGACAATCTCGCTCAAATACAACTCATTCCGCAACACCTTATATTTTTCGTTTGTTTTCGATAACCTGCATTGTCTCTCATTCTCACATTGACTGGTCAATCTGCAGATTACACGCAGATTAACGGTCAGTTAAAGTGTAGAAATTGAATTAAAAACGGTGACTGCAAATATAATATAAATGCGTCAGTGACAAGTGTACTTGCCATAAAAGGACAATGTTGTGAAATTATGTGACTGAAGAGGAAATTAATTTAGACGTATATATTTGTTTCATTAAATTGTTAAAAATCAGAATAAGTGGTGGTAAAAAAATCTAAACGGTTCTTGTAATTTTCCCCGTAAAAGTCGCTGTTAATAAGGGCATATTATTTTCGGAAATACGGGGCTTCTAATACTAAACCCGCATTTCTTGACGGAATTTCTTATAGTATCAGATTGCGCCGTTGGGCCTTCAGTAATCGAAGTGGTTATAATTTAAGATACCGGTCTGGGGATTTTAAGCTAGATCGGTTTCTCTTCGTCGTCAACTTGTGAGGTGAATTCGGAGCATCCCGTCAGCACTTAACTGTTACACGGCTGTACGCACTAACAGGCGAATGATGATATTCGTTACAGTAATATTATAATTCTATAAAAATCGAATGCGTAGAGAGGTTACTGTACACAGTTTAATGAAAATACTGTAAACCCAGTGTAAGACCAAACCAAGTCAAAGAGGAGACAGAATATCGATGAACCTTTAGTATTTCAAACACACTACTACTAGTGTACTGGCGGCATGAAAATATAAATAAAGAAAATAAACATTTCCCCCGTTAAACGACAATTTGGAAAATATTCAGGGGTCGCTGGATTTTCCAATATAAATTACTGCAACGGGGAAAATAAAACTTGTTCCTTGTTAACGGAGCGGAAAGCGACATTCGGTTAATGGTATGCAAACCGTGAGGGGTCAAAGGGGCAGTGACAGCTGTGACAGAATTGATAATTCCCCGACAGATGTTGAAGTGAAGGGGGGCGGCGCATGCTTCATTTCTCACGGAACATGCTTAAGCCGCTAGATAATCATCATAACACATTTATGATAATGATTTATGATTTATCAGTTCGACCGTCGTCCGAGACTAATCCGAAGGGCAAGCTGCAGCTAATAACTCTCTGTGTAGCATTCGTAACAGTCAACGTTTTCAATATTCTGTAATTTAGGGCTGTGGCGAGTCGAAAATAAACATTGAAAACACAAATATATAGACGCTAGAGTGAAAATCCAATTTCAAACTTTGAAGTCCTGCTCGGCCGGAAGCGGCATTTTTTCCAACGCAGTTTCGACGTCGCCCCAAATTCGAAACTTGCAATTTGCCGTTTATTTTTTATTTTCTTTCTGCGCGGCCGCGGGCAGAAAATCCGGAAGCAATAAAGAGAGCAATTAATAGGGAAAATAATGTTGCCGCCCCTGTGATTGCTACAAATTGAGCACCAAAATTGAAAATACGCCGGTCGCCCCCGTGGAAAACCGCAACTTTTCCATCCACCGTTCGTTTTCCAACCCCATACCACGCGGCTGAGCTATAGTTCGAATTTCCTGTCCAAAACCTCGCCCTCCCCCATTCCCCCAACAAAAAAGCGACGAGCTATTTCTGCTTCGTTAAAAAGCCAAATCAAATAATAATTCGGACGGCGTTATAAAAACTTTTGGATCGCGCCCGTGTCAATCGGACCGTGAAATTTCGCCTGAAACTCTTTTGACTCTTTCGACAAATTCGAAGCGTCGATCGATCGACAGAATATTGAAAGACAGATAAAAAATCGGATTTAAAATATTTTCTTATTCGGCAGGAACAGCGGCAGGAAACGGAACTACGGTATTCCAAATTATATAACACTGATATAAATTTGGTCCTCAGTAGCAATCCATTAGCTACAGTAGTTTGCATCTGATTAAGCATACCTGAAATTACTAAGATTGAAATGAAAACGGAGTTAGCTCTACTGCTCTAGTGCTAGGTAGATTTCTGTTGTAGTATTGTAAGAATAGGGTTCGAATCAATTTCTTTGTGGTCCTTTAATGACTTCATTGTGAAGGTACGATTGAAATGGTGCCTATATCAAAAAGAAAATTGGCGGTCTCTTGAGCAAGATTTCCGTTTGCCGAAGTCATAAATCACGGCCGTGTTTGTCCGGATACTCTCCTTTCTACTTTTTGCCCCATCGGGGACCGAGGGGGGGGGGGCGGCGACTTCCGGCTCTATCCCCGACACGGTTCCCGGGGAGCCACTTCCGCCGCAATCTCACTTTTCTCACCGTGCGATCTCCACACTTTCGGGAGAAAAGCTCGCAGCAACCCCCCTAAACCCCTCCCCCGCCCCTGAAGAATATCGTATTTTTCACGAAATGCCCCCGCCCTCGCTGCAGGCGTCAGACGCAACACCGAACGTTCTCGGGCCTCAAAGTTTCAAGCCCAAACCCATATTGTTCCCTAATACAGTTGGTAGTCCTTCCTCACAGATCTAATTGCTTGTCAAATTATTTTATAAAAATTAAGATTTAAATACATCAAAATAATGATTTAAATCTATTAGAATTAGAAAAAATTATTAGAAGTTCAGCTTTATTGAAGAGGGTGGAGGAGTCGTGTGTGGGAGCTCACAACAATTTTCCACTTCCACTCACCCATTGAGGCCTAGGGCGGATCGGTTACGGCTTATATTAAATTGTCATGACATTGTCAGATCAATTACCGATGTACTACTGACGGAATAGCCAGAAACTGTCTATATAGGACCAGGACGAAGGCTGGAAACTGAAATTTTCTGGATCCAGTGGTAGAACAGATATCCTTAGAAAGAATCGGATATCCTTATACCTTATTTTAATGGACAAAAGCGAAGGAGCAAACCAGAGATAGGAGACGGCAGATTGGAAGAACCGCAACGGTACTATGCATATCATGTCAGTGCATATTAATGTCGTTATTTAAGTTTAGATACAGATTTTATAAACCTCATTTTACTTCGATTTAATTTTCGAGTCCAATTTCAATTTCTCTTCGGGACTCGGGAAAAGTGTGGGCGGAAACATTTGAACGCCCGACACTTGTCGTCTCTAGTCCAGTCGGTGAGAAGCAGTAGAAAATTGTATTTCATCAAGCAGATATATATATGTTGTCGGCGTGAGATTTTACCGTGGAAAAGTGGAAAAATGAGGCCGAAGCGCGGAGTGGGAGCTTCTCAGGAGCTTCATTCGGGGCACGTCACCTGGACCGTAGATGTTTTCCGTTACAATTTTCCCCCAGTTTGCGAATAGACGGGTGTAGGGTGGGAGGGCATATAATTTTATTTAGTCAGAAGAGTTCGCGTGACCCGCCCTCTGTATTTCCTCTCAAGTGATTTTTCTAATCATCTGTCATCGGGCCGTGACAGTGAAAATAAGTAAATACATATTGTTTTTTTTTAATGAAATTGATACTAATGAAAATGGCTCTGAGTAAACGATTTCAATTCCAACTAGAAAATGGGTACCATTTTCGGCCGAGGTAGAACTAGCAATCACTCCTAAACATTTAGTTTTATCAATAACTCCTTCTGCCCTAGATTTTCCCAATTTTGAATTTATCCTTTATTGAATAAATTGAGTTTGTTATTTTGAAACGAAAATTTAGTCCTTATAATAGGGGTTCTTCGTGTTTTGAATAATGATTACTAATTTTAATAGTAATGAATTTTAATAGTTTCGGGCATTGTTCCTGGAAACATTCCAGCACGGCGCCTTTGTCAAACGACTGGCATAACATTAAATTTAAATTCTTTTGGAAGTCGTTTGGAATTTCAATGACGAAAGAAACCCTAACCATTTTTACTGGTTCGAACGAAGGTTTAATGCATTGGACATTCGACGCTCTTTACGGATTCGAACGTCATTGGGGGGCATGCTGTGGACAGATGGCAGATACGTTTATACGTCAGTTCCCAGCACGGTCGGACTAATGGCCGCCTCCCGTGGGGGGAATTAAACTGAAAACAGGCATTACGAAAGAGACTTCGGCAAGTTTGAAAAAAATATAACCGATCAGAATAATGATACGTGTTCCAATTGAATGATAACTATGATGATTGAATATCCGGAATTGGATTGAAGAGGCCAAAATATGGGGTACAGTCAAGGGATGAAAGGATGGAAAAACAGTATTTTTCAATGTTTCTTTAAGGGGCAAAATATCGATAGATAATTCTTTAGATTTATTGCAGTGCACGCCTCTGTTATCCCCTTGATTGAATAAGGCCGATGCAACATATATAATACAGCTACATCCTATCTAATCCTAAACTGAATCTGGAGTCACATTTTTCTTATTACTAAATTGTTTCGGTATGCCGACGACGGCTCAATTTTCCGCCATGCCATTATCTGAACAATGCCATCCGATTTGCATAAATAGATGATAGTGTCCTTATCGCAAAACCTAAATTGGCCCGCGGCGGTGGGTGGTGGGGGTTATACAACCTTAACCTGTGAGCAGGAGGGGGGGGGGTTGAAGATTAAAAATGTTATTTTCATCTCTTGTCCTTGTATATTTGGCTTGTTACCGGTTTCGTTTTTTAATAGAGTAATTTCCCAGATACAATTTTCCCATTTGTTTTCATCCGATAAAACACTTTCTGTTGGCGGGGGGGAGGGTTTGCGATGGCATGAATAAATGAAATCACGTAGACAACATTTAATTTGTTTCTTCCTGTTTAAAAAATGCGTACTCCGGCGTATACGGCTACTCCGTTTGGTAGTTTTTGTCCCGAAAAACAATTTCAAAGTTTCAAATAATTATTCAACGACTCCTGCCTCCGGATCTTATTGGCTCAATGCCGCGACAACAACAGCACGGTCGTTTCCCTTCGATAATTTTTATATATTTATGTCCGAGAGAGGGAAATTAGTCGAAAATAAGCCGGATAAAGAGGACAGTTAAGCTTTGGGGGACGTCCGCCGTTTTGTTGGTAAGAAAAAAAAGGAAAAGTAAGGCCGAGTTAAGGCGGACTTGCGGAACGAGATCTTTTGCCTAAATGAGTTAGAGCGGAAAGTTTGCTCAGCAACAACTACTACTACGACCGGCGGATGTCTTTACAGTCCAATCACGAATCTTGAGAAACTAAGCTGTAGTCCGTTTTCTTTTTACAACGAATACTCCACCCATAAAGCGTCCTGACTGTTTGTTGAACAAATTAATATCAGTTTCAAATAAGCGAAAGTTTACGCGACGGGAAACTTGAATTGAATGGGACGAGCCTCGGTCGACGGGAGTTAATTCCGCTTGCAGTCCCGGAATTTTTACTGCGTTTAGAAACCGCCCGAAGCATAAAACTGAACCAACCAACTAACTTACAACTTGATTCTTAGGGAGGCGGTAGCAGTGAAGAAAAATAACATCAATAGGCATATTGGAGACAATGTAGGTAGAGGATGATGCGGCAGCGAATAAGTCATAATCCTGAGAGGATTATGAGGTAGGGACCCTAATGACGGAAACAGTGAGAGTTTGGACAACTCCCGGGAAGGCCCACACTGGAGCTCGCTCGAGTGGGGTTTCCGGACACAGGAATAATCCCGGAATACCTGGCGGTCAAACCCCCGGTGACCGCGGTTCTTCCCACAGGATTAGGCGACAGACTATTGTCCTGGAATTGTTGAGTATTCGCCACACCGTATGTCCAAACAGGAGGGATCCTCTTGCAAAATTAGCGAGTCGGGATTTTGTTTGAAATGTATGCTCTTTTGACGGGGTTGATTTTAATTTTGAATTGAAGGGGCCGCGGGGAACGTTCGAACATTTCGTTCTGTAACTAGAATCGCGCTTGCTTTAATGTCCGCTGGGTTAACGCTATATAATCGTTGGTATCCGTATTGTGCAATCAGGAATGATTGGAGCGGTACAATCATCAATGCACTGTTCTTGAAATGAAACAAATAAAATTACGCCGAAAAACACCGAACGAACGAATTAAAAAACAGTTAAGTGGCGCAATAAATCGGAACAAACAGTGTACGTATCCGATTTGATCAAGGCTGTAATGTAAATGACCATTACATTGAATAAAACAAAAATTACAGTACTGATGACTAGCGTTTAAAGTGAAACTTTAAATTATCCACACTGTGTTCTAGAATTATTTTTTTGGTTAGCAATAACTAACGACACGATATTACTATTCGAAGGAAGGGTTTTTATTCCCAGCGATCCACTGTAACCTGAGTATGGTACCCACTGCGAGATTTCTCCCGTCCTCAGTAGAAGATAAAGGTGAAAAAAAGTGAGCCGACTACCAAGTGGAAATGTATTAATTCAGACCTTAATGTTATTCTAATATAGTATTGAATGAACTAAGGAAAAACATATTGGCACACGTTCTGTATTATGTTCGATAATAGAGTGCTGAAAAAATGTAATTTCTTCCACCTCCCACACGATCATAACTTCTGACTTTGCCCCTTGTCCTGCCTGACGGAAATACGAAGCTGTTCTCCAAGTCAAATCAAAACAGGAACCCCCGGTTGGGGAGTGAAGTGTTCAAAACTAGGCTGGGAAAACCGATAACGCGCTGCTATGCTATCCCCGAAAGCTGTTTGTGCCCAGATTCCCCCCCGGAGAGTTTCCATAGTTTATCCAATTGAACTTGTAATTAACGCCCGGTCCCTCGGAGAAGTGAAGCCCGAGCCCACAGCAGCGCGCGCCGAATTATAACCAGCCCGGCACCAACTCGGCCCCGGTGCTCGCATTTCAAAAATTTAAGCCCCATGAAAATTCGACCATTTTCGCCGAAAGTGGTGCAGCGGCAACCTTTTTTTTATTTGCTTTTAGAATAAAAGCCGCGAGGACTGAGGCTTTCATCGAATTTACGCGTTTCGAAAGCCCGAAGGGGGTCGGGGCTTATACGGATAAGGGGGGGAGGGGGGTGTTAATCGATAAAATGTCATTTTATCTTGTGACTCAATTAAAAAACAAAACAAATATAATTCAGTGACACAAAAGCACCACAAGAAGCAGGGAGAAAGGACTGTCTGAGCCCGCACTTGGTGGGCATATCCCCTTTCCCGACAAGGGATGGACCGGGTCTAAGGCGATAACCATAAACGTTACACCCCTCAGCCTCTAAGGCTGTAAACATAAACATTCCTCTCTCAACCCCTCCAGTTTATATATATATATATATATATATATATATATATATATATATACATATACGACAACTCAGAAAATTGGGAGATCAAGGTGTATTCATATAATTTAAATACATTTTATTACGTAGCGCATATTATAAGAATACAAGTTAGGATTAATGAAAGTGCAGTGTAATAATAAACATTGCAAAAAAAGTGTTCAAAACACACACACACACACACACACACACACAGCGATTTCATAAGATTGCAAAGAACAGTTCATACAATGAAGCATCATTAAAAAGAAGTTCCATGGCGATGAAGCAAAAATGAAGAGGATAGCGTTCGCCGATTTCAAGTGGGAAATCCACCCTTTTCTGTATTCGCCTACGACTATTTTATTGGCTTGGCGGCGAATCCAAACGCCGGCACTAGGAAAAGTGTGCCCCGCATTACGGGGCCGGTAAAGCCGAAGAACTTATCCCGATCTGTGGAGGGTTTTCCGAAGTCCCGAACTAATTCCGCCCTCGCTAGGCGGCCGAGAGAGAGAGAGAAGAGAGAGGGAGGGAGAGAGAGAGAGAGAGAGAAAGCCCTATATTTCGTACCATTAGGCCCCAAATGGAGGGGAAACGTCCCGTTTGTAAAGTTAGAGGGGCTGGCGGGGGGGGGAGGTTTGTAAAGGTGTGTTGGGGACGGGAGGAGGGGCTCCGATCGGGGACCTAATTTCACGTTATGGGTTGGGTGGGGGGCGATGGCTGAAGGAGACAAGAGTGGGTCCGGTACAAATAAGAGGGGGGCCTAATTGCACTACTTAGGCCTATAGAAGTGCAGACCTGAACCCCGGTCCTTAAGACAGAACATTTGAAAGGGACCGATAGAAGCCTATTTTTAAAGTATTGAGGAGAGCACATAGTTTATCTGTCCTATCCCATTCGAATGTTCTTATAGATTAAAATAGTTCTCATGGGAGGGGGGTTAAATTTTGTTGTATCATTGAGTATTTAAAGTTAAATGTATACAATAACTGCTGTTAAGATTTACTTTTTCAGTATCAATTTAAGAATTTATAATGGCCAGCCGGCAGAAGTAGCCGGTGAGAGACAGTTATTTATTTACTTTCAAGGATATGTATATAAAGGGTACAAGAAGATAGGAGCGATGAAGAGGAGACGGGGATTAAATCAGAGCACTATTACAGGCCGGGAGGAGGACGAGAGGGGGAGGTCGATTAACATATAAATTACAACATTATTTCAAATAGCAACATTTCATAGGGTTGTGGGGGTAATCTGCTTAGGATGGGGCGCACCGCCAAGCCCCATATGATTTATTAGCACCGAACCGGCCCCATTGTTAGCGAGCGGGGGCCCACTTTACCTAATATCGCCAACCATTTGAAAGGTGTTTCACGAGATCCCCTAAGGTTTAAAATTTCGTTATCGTTTCGTAATATGATTTCGGCACAATGTTCTGAAATTGTTACTCCTGTCTCCGCTAAAACGTTAGTGTCAAATCCAAAAAAAAATTAACTTAGGTACCATCACCTAGTACATATGGTTTCTAACAGAAAGACACAGGAAGAAAAAGGATAATTTGGTTTTCCTAGAAATATCTTCGGTGTACACTAAAACAAAATGAGGAAGTTGAAAAGTCAATATTTTAGACTTCAGTTCTCGGAAACTTTTCCTAACACTATTTTCATGTTCATCTCCAGACTGGTTTTCGGCCTAGCGGCGGTCGGGGACGATTGAGTCCGATTTCGTCCGTCCATCATTAAAGCCCTCTTTCGAAAGTTCTGACCCCTCGTCAACCCCTCGGTCGAGGGCCCAAATCCTCCAATAACCAGGGGCGCCGCCCCTAAATTACAACTCCGAGGGCTAAATGTCGAGGATGTGTGGCGATGATGCCACACTTTGGGGGCGGAGGATTTTCATCCCCTAGCCTCAATATCGGCCCCACGAGTCCGCCCCCCCCCCAAACACTTTACGCCGCAAGTCGGATAAAAGACTTCGCCGAGTGCTCCCCCACTCCCTCCAGGGACTTGAACCTCCTTCGGTCGGATGCGAACTGGGATAATGCCGATGTATATAAATGTTTTATATCAGATCGGCAGAGAAAAAAATCATAACAGTTTTTTAACCCTTCCGGCCCATTCCAAGGTTATACTGCCTGTCCGATTCTACATTTTCAATTGTTATAAAAAACCAATATATCGTTTAAAAACAATTCAGAATTTAAGGTTACAGAACCAATCGCCATGTAAGCGTCGACTGGTGAAAATTTCACGGATGCCGCCCAGAAGAGAGAATGAACAAGAAATTTCAGGTTTATTTATTATTTCGGTGGCATTCCTCCAGTTAATTCAGTAACAATGCATCGGCAGCGGGGTTAAATGTAGGATCGATTCAGTAGCATTTTGCCGCAACTACAAAAATACAAAACTGTGGAATGCGTGTCGGGTATATGGACCGGGAAAGTATTGTAGCAGTAATGAAATTATTTTATTGAAATAAATTGTTAGAAATAAATTGTTGGCATCCAAACGGAAATTCGGTCGGCCGCTAGTTATAATTCAGATGGATTAAAAACGCAGGACGGATACGGTTAAAGGTGGATTGTACAGAACTGGGAGGTTCGAATGGAGGGGCCTAATGATTCACATGGAAATTCATGGGTCATGGGCCAGTACGAGAGGCCACATATCTCTCGAAATTCAAATTCGGCGGTCCAGAGGGTCGACTTTGTCCCTCCTATCGCTGCCGGCGGAGGTGTCTACTCAGCCGGGATGAATGGAGTGTAAGGGAACTTGGAGTTGTTGTTTTGTAAGCCCCTTACCTGCCTAATATGGCCCTATAAATAAGTTGGAAACATACCCTGGGCCCATTCGGGCCGATATCTTGTTACGCGGGCGGCCGATCTCTATCCTCCGGTAGGCATACCTGGAAAATCAACAGAGAGGGCTTTATTAGTGCAGGAGACAATGGCATCGTATGTATATATATACATGCGATAATACAGTAATAATATTGAATGTATAATATTGCATGGAATCTAGCTGGCGTTACGGTTAAGCTATTGAATCCAAGCTAGCAGTCCAATATGCTACTGTTTTAATATGGATTACGTAATAGAATAATTTACCTATTTTCGACACAATCCTATTTTCTTTCAATATATATTTTTTTCCATTCCATAATCAAAGAATTCCTTTGCTTGAGCAAATCTCCAAGATTGATTTCGCGAAACACAGGGACATACTCCCATTCTAACGGCATCGTCTTTTCAGTTACCTCAGTAAAACCGCAAGAAGTCAACGATATGTGAATGAGACAGTTTAAGTTGGGACCATATTAACAGTGTTCTAGTTCTGACGAAGGTATACGTGACTCAAGTACACAAAGTTAATTAATTAAATTGATTAATTGAGCAGTCGTGTTCTCGGGTTTTTATTGTGGCACCAACTTCGAGTGGGTGATTTGGAAGTACTCCTTAAACAGTAAATAGTAAATTTTGAGAATTTCATGAAAAAAATCTCGTAAACTTGGGCCCTTGCCAGCCCCCGAAATATAGTAAGCGCCTTCTTAACGGCAGATATTCGAGGTCTTAAAAGTTTTCCCAATCGGAGTGCTAAGTTGCCATTTGGAAATGCTCCATTTGGAACCTTTTTCGAGTGGTGCAGAAAGAAATTTTCGGAACGCTCAGATTACAAGACAACATGGAGATTAAGCTGAAAATTAGGTAAATTGTCGATTAAACGAATAAACAGTAAAATATTTACCATGCTTTTGTTTAAAGCCATTGTCCTTGAGTCATAAGGTGGCTTTCAGCCGTTTATAAAAATGAGACAGTTTTAAAGACTAACATTAAACATTACTAGATAGTGACAATGTTACGTTCGCGTCAGTAGCAGTGATATATATTAAGTAAAGGACGCGGACCCCCAATCAAATATCTGAAATGTTATTAGTCGACAGTTATTATTCGGTTGAATTATCCTTTGGAGTCGCTAGTCCAGGAATGATAATCGGAGCGAAAGGGAAAGCGTTTAATTAGCGTTTCCATTCCAGTCGACTCCAGTCGGTAATTGTGTTCAGACAAAACTTCAGAAACTCCAATGAAGGCTAATCCCTTAATAGGCCAATTAAAATAAATTAGTATCTTCAAAACTGAGAGGCAAACTTTTATATAAATCTACCCCTTGTCCCATATTTAAAAAGGCAGAGAAAGATGTATTACTATAATAAAAAGAAATTGTATAATAAAGAAGTGCAAATGTTGAGAAAATGGTACCAACTTGAGTTGTAAGGCTTGGGACTTTGCTCTTTCCCTCAGACGACATAAAGTCAGCCCCATGAGCAATTTACTGCCAACCTTGCTTAAGTACAACGCCCTGGGAGATATGGCAATTAAATTACCGGAATTCTCGTGCAGAGAAAATGTGACTTACCTGTTGACTGAAGCGGTTTTCATTTGAAACAAGCTTTTAACTCCATTTCTTGAACACTCTCCCATAAAATGGCCCATTGTACGGGTCGATAAGGTCGACACGTTAACAGGGCTCTGCATCGCGTTGGGTATTAACAATATTTGTGAGGCAACAATGCTCATGTATACAAGCGTACAGGACCTAATGTTCATTACAATAAATTACTAATTCCGCGAAAACAATGAACGGATTAGCGGCCAACTGGAACTGTAAGGGAAATGTACATTTGTTCTAAATAATAGATTCAAATTTGCAATTGAAATAAAAATCCAGCGCCGGTTTCATTGCGAGCGGATGTTGTATAACTCGAGAATTGCCTGTGTTTTATGTAAAACTACCGCTGAAAATCCTTTATTTAAAAAAAAACTGCAATTGAATTACGCCGCGATTGTTAAATTGACTTTCATTTGATTGAATTGAGATTCATGAACAAGGCAACTTTTGAAATGGGTACGAAAACGCATGCATAAATTTTCAAATATAATTCGAAATTATAAGAAAATTGAAAGAATAAAATAATTTTAGATAATTCTATCAATGCACGATGCACTCCATATGAGACTGAGCTCATAAATGTATTACAAATTAGAATTCTACTAAACAGTTAAGGTTTTCTTTCTTGTAATTAAACATCTACATAAGCTTATTTACCGCATTCTAGACTTTAGTTATTACTTGTTTCTTGCAATATTTTTTGCCGTTAGTTATTAACTAAAATAAACTCCATACCCCTTTCCGGCATCATATTTAATACAATATCAAATAACATAACTTTGAAGGAGCCATTAAATGCGCTATTGTTCTTTAAGTTATTTGTTTTGAAAGCTATCCATTTTTCCTTTTGAAATCGGGGTTAATTTCACCTTTTTTTAAATATCCAACAACAATATTCTCCAATTTTCTTTCGCTCGCCTCCTTCTTTTCCCTTTTCATCTGGCTGAGGGGGCGGTCCAGGACCGCAAACGCGAGAAGGAACAACGGAGGGTATACAAATAACCTGGGAAATCCTCTTTGGTCCCGTTTTTCTTCTATTGCCGTACGGCGTTTGGCCCGCATCCAGTTTCCGAGTTTCCACCTCTTTCCAGTCCTCGAACCCTCCCTCCCCCAAAATCCTCTTTCCCTATATTGCCTCTTCGATTCCATTCGGGATTCCTACGCATCCGGAACGTGATCTTACTCCCCGTTCCATTATTTCCATTATCTGTTTATCATAATCTTCTCCATTTTCGGCCTCGTAGTAACATTTATGTATATAATCTAATTTTTGGATATAAACATATACGATCTGTCTTCTGGTTGTTTTGCCTTTTGGACAATAAAAATGCTATTCAGTATAATATTGACTGAACGTATTGAAACAAAATACATTGCCATTCTGTATCCAGACAGAACTGGATGCTTCATCGCCATGCTAAAGCACCACTGCCACTTCACTACTTCACTGTCAGAGCACTACTGACGAAATCGATCTAATGGTGGAAAATCGATATTACATTTATAGGGAAATAATATAACATTCTTTAAAAGTTCTTTTAATTTTTGTTTCGTTCATTCCATTGCGACCAAATTTAGGTTATTATTTATTTTATTATTATGATGTACACAGCCGATGCTGAAAATGGAGAATATTATGAATTATATTAAATTATCTTTAGAATACATGTTTTGTGGTCTGCGAGCGGTTGAATGTGCAAATGTCACCAAAGTTGCGATTTCGTGTATTGTTTGATGCACATGCCCAAAGTGCTACTGCTACTGGAGATGGCGAGCGGCCGAAACCGGTCTAGCAAAAGACCAAATTAGCGAGAGGAGACAGAAACACACGAAATATACGGTAACCGTTAAGGTTTATTAACACGCCTGCGGTTAATTTTAGGAAAACTGTGAGCAAAATTTTGAGGCCTCTAAACTATTCTTCTTATTGTCTAACGAAGTTTTATTTTCTGAAATCCTTCGCCCTTCCGTTTTCCCAGTCCGAAACGTCCGCCCGCCGACTGGTAATTGAGTACTTGTTAATCTACGATATTAAATTATCATAAAACTCCCGAACGATAATGTTGTTTGTGATTGCCTTTTCAGACTACTTATTGCAATTAATATACAATTGTCCGCTCAAAGCGGCCTCAGAACGGTGTCCGAAACGGTTGGAGTGAACATATCTACCTATTTTATTTTATTGAAAAGTCTCCTACGCATAAATGTTTTAATCAATTTCAGTATTTCATTTCCAATAAAACGTGTCCAATAAAAAAAAGGAATCGTTCTGTTCTATAAGTGCTATTCTCTATATTACGCCGTTTTAGTGCTGACCGGGGCAGGGTTGGAGATGGAAATTGTTTTGCAAGCGATCGGTTTGCCAGAGCAGTTGGTCCGTGGCAAATGACGTTGGCGAATCTCCGTACGTTGGGGCGGGGGATGGGGCGCGACTGAGGGGTCGGGGGTGGGCGCGAGTATGAATTGTGGCCAGCCCCCAAGGCCCATACATCAATCCCCGGTTGAAATTAAAACCGGCCAAAGCGCCACCCCCTAGGGTGCGCGAACATATTTCACCGATCGGCGAATTCTGGAAAATCTTAATCGGACTCCGGGATTGGAAAACTTTATTTCCGACAATTCCGATAAAAAGAGAGCCGAAAAAAGGGCGATATAAAACTACCCCCCGGGATAAAAAGAATGGGGTCGTCTCGTACGTTAATTGAAATTTATTTGAGGCCTTCCCTGAATTAAGAAGGCTTAGTGAGACGCCCGGTCTCCGGAAAATTGGGGTCCGGGTTAATTACTTGGTCGGAAAATCGGTCTGGAAAAGAGAATAAGGAGAGTTCCTTATATAGAGAGTTCCCTCCTGGAGGAAAGCAATTTCTCTCTCGTCAAAATCTCAAGGGGTCCTGTAACGGGGCTAGGCCGTATAGAATTTCACCCCCCTCCCACGGTCAGGAAATCAGGAATTGGTCCCTTGGAAGGGCCACGGCGGTTTGTTCACGACATTTTTCCCTTCTGTATCAAAGGGCGCGATCGATAAATCGAAACCTCTCCCGGTTGTGGATCGAGAAGGCCATTATTACAAACAAAAAGAGTGGTAAGATCCAAAATTTGTGTTTTCTTCCCATTCAATATTCCTCATTTGTTCACCGCCGATATTCCTCTTCCTGCTTCAACGTCTCCAGAAAACATCGGGTGGCCCCAATTTTTCATAAAATAAATATGAAAAACCCTCATTGTCGCAAATATCCCTTAGTGTTCTTTTCAACATACTGTTGAACGATTACAGAATAATATGATATATTATAACAGTTCATAGCAGGGATCTACTATATACGAGTTTGTTTTATTTATATAGGGCGCTTTATACGTACTTCCCTATATAAATAACTAGCGATCGAGGGAGACCGAATAGGTCTAACTTTAGACGTGGAGAGGAAAACCCAAATAATATTTTAAATAAAATACTTATACTTTGGAGCACATAAGTTATCAATCAGTTCGGTCTATAGAACATTGATGCAACGATGACAGGCGGTAATGAACCATTGTCAGCAATTATATGTATATGAGAACTTGTGATAAAGTACTTTTATCCCCCTCTCTCTCTCTCTCTCTGTCGCTAATACAACAATTACATTGAAAGCTGTTTTATAACACGACATGAAAGCCAGACATTTTATACGATAAAACACAATACTTTATGAGATAGATGCTGTTGGCAACAATTCACCTTCAACGGCATACGGTAATAATAAAATACCCCGGCTCTAATTATAAAACCTCGGAGTGTGAAACTCGGAGGCCGGCGGAACACATCATCGTCCTTATTATAGGGACGCTTTTAGTGCGAAAGTTGTTGAGTTTGAACGCCAGGTGAGCTCCAACAAAGGTCGAGCCCCATACCGTTGACTTTTAATTAAATGCGTGCTTTTCATTCCACATCCTACGGTTATTATGCTATTAAAATTCGTAGAAAGCGTCAAAATTAATATTGTTTCCCCTCGTAGCTTCCAGATTGTTGTACGACGCCACTTGGCTACGTCCGATAACACTGTAGTAGACCTCGAATTTTGGTCAATCTAAAAATCGTTCAATTCACCGACCTGGTCTCATCTGCTCAGTAACAGAGCAACTACGACGAGGAAGAGCATATTAGGTCGGAATTTAAGGTTAAAAAACCCGTCACCATTCATTATTGAGAGCAAAACATTCACTAATGCCGCCCAGAAAAGAGAATTAACTTAAAAAATAAACCAGATTACCAGGTATTTACAGACCTGAAATTACAGCAGATTATTAGAAATATTTGTTCTGTCAAAACAAATGAAGTACTATAATAAAACCAATATTCGATGAAAATGTTCACTGATTGTTTTTTCCACTATATATGAATAATCTGAATTATATAATAGTATAATAACAGAAGCCACAGAGGCTTTATGAGCATTATTTACATTCACCTCTGGCATGTCAGCGCTGTCTCTGGCAGCTCTTCCAACACTCTTCATTGTAAATTCTGATAAATAAATATTTACATTAATTATATATTATTTAATAGTTCATTTCATTGTGGGTCCACCGATTAAATATACGCGATCAGTATCGGATCGATCTTTGCCGAAATTAAGTCCTCATCAAGTCCCACCGAGGACTTCCGGCGAATAACCCGAATAGGTCACGGGGCGAATTTACATCCATTTACGTGTTTCAATTATGGCGTATAATGTCGGTTCTAAAAGAAAAAAAAAGGAACGCGGCTCTATTAATAGAATAGACGGCACACGTGCAAATTATAAAACGCGATGCAAATTGTGACGCATTCGTCCCCCCGGTTGCACATATCTGAGATGGGAAAATGTGAAAAGTGAAACAGTGTTTACCGACCTGAATTTTTCCAAACAGTTTTTCCAGCGTACAGAAGGTCGGATCTTGATTATTCCGACGCTCGGGGACACGGCGGGGCGATAACGTCGGGCATAAAGTGTAGGTAATGTAGTTAACATGATGTAAGGTTCGCGTGATCTACCTTACGTACAACACCGGCGATAAGCCACGTGGGGTGAAACGGGGGGGATGGAAATTTATATTTCGAGAAGTTTTCCCTATTGAGAAATAGAAGTATCGGCGGTAAATAAAACTCTTCAAAATAATATATATATATATATATATATATATATATATATATATATATCATTTTTACCGGACAAATTGCGAATTTTCTTTTATTGTGCGGTGACACGCGAAGCCGTCGGTGGGAGGGGGGACACGCGATGCCAAACAGACCGTCGTAAATCAACAGCAACGCACTCTTCCTCCTTCCAGTCGTTTCTATTTTTAAGAGATAATAAAAACTTTCATTTTATAGCCCCTTTTTATTATTTCAAAATGTTCAACCCCTCTCCACGTGTCAGAACGACGTATGAGGGTATGGGGAGCTTGGCCGTGTAAAATAACTAATTACGCATTGATTCAAAGCTTGCTCGATTTCGCAACAATTTTTCCTATTTTAAAGTAGCATTAAAAAATAGAATAAAGCGGCTGTCTATAATCATAAGGGAGATTGTCA
This sequence comes from Lethocerus indicus, assembly GCA_019843655.1. Classification (NCBI taxonomy): domain Eukaryota; kingdom Metazoa; phylum Arthropoda; class Insecta; order Hemiptera; family Belostomatidae; genus Lethocerus; species Lethocerus indicus. The sequence goes on from JACDQD010000005.1 coordinate 7,698,762, forward strand.
GTCCTTCAGTATCTCGTACTGATATTAAAACTATGCATTTCGAAAAATATTTAGAAAATATCCTTCAAAATCAGGGCCGCATCGAGTGGATAAAATTACACCCTCCGAAATCACACTACTTTCTAAATGTACGTTTTTTTTTTATTTGAAACCTAAGGAATTAATAACATGCACCCGATAACAAAATTTGCAAATGGACAAAATCACATGACAATCGAACAGGGAGGGGTGGGAGGGGGCGGACACGTTCCCCTTTAATTGAAGCACACACGTGAATTGATTAAATTGGCGGAGCTCATTAACCGAAGTGCATTCATTTGAAATAATTCCAGACGGCTTTTTGCAAAATGCAAAACGGGCTAATCGTTCTGATTTTAGCGGTACAAACTCTACGCTGATCTGAAAATGGACGTATCCCATTGGGTCTTCAACCCTCTCCTCCGCGCATTCGATTCCGCAGGGGTAACAGTGTACAGTTGCTTATTCTTTTCAGTATAGTTTTCTCTGGTATGTTATAATTGACACGAACGGAATTTAATACACGAAGTGGCGGCCTATAAACGTAGTAAAAAGCCGATCAATCCGAGTTCAAAACCTCCCTGCGGTCGAATCGAGGCCACATTAAAGCGGTTTTAGCCTCCCTCCCCGGGGCGCATCAAAAGACCCGATTTTCAGACCACAACCAACGTTAATTTCAACCCTCCATTAGTGCCTCGACCAATTCGAGTTAACGCCGGTAACTGATATTCTTGGCCGAACAGAGAATAATCGCCCTCATCCCTCATTCATTCAGAATGCCGGATTCGCGGCCGCAGCAGGAGATATTTGTTTCAATGTTTTACGTATAACAGTACCTCTGTATATTGTTAACGGAAAGCTACTAACGATGGGAGGGAATACGAAATCCGCAGTTTCCACGTCGCTCCAAATCTCCTGCTATTATTCTGACAGAATGACTGTGATATGAAAACACGCGAATTATGATATTCCAAACCCAACAGTTCAATCTGCAATCAAATACTGAAATAGGTACTGAAATACTGTTACTAGAACCTATATTACATAGATTATATAGAAGAATGTATTTCGTACGTTTCGTGTGTTTCTGTCTCCTGAACTAGAGATGGCGAGCAGCCGAAACCGTAGTAGCAAAGGACCAAACCAGCGAGAGGAGACAGAAACACACGAAATCTACGGTATTCCAACCCCTCGCAGACCACAAAGCACGTTTTTCTAAAAATGTATTTCCTTGCAATTTGGTATGTTTATATTATTATAGGAACTAATAACGCCCAAATTCTACACTGATAAAACGGATTCCATGAAATAGAAAATAGAGTAGAACGATATGGACTAAGTAAAAAAAGAAAATAAACGATTTTTTAAAAGAAAATTATCAGTTTAATTGATGTTGTAACTCACTTGTTTGTACCCATCGATTTACCAGTTTTCCCAGATCGCAACGGCGTTTCAGTAGCGTCCCTGCAGTTGTTTCGCCAGAAACAATATCGCGAAAAACCACATGAGAGCCATTAAATTTGAATGCTCGGTTAGAACTTCGACATCAAAAGACCGACGGGTAGACCGCAGACCCCCCCCCCGGCTCAAAAAATGAAACCCAACACGACTGGTCTCTCTCTCTCTCTCTCTCTCTCTCTCTCTCTCTCTCTCTCTCTCTCTCTCTCTCTCGTTATACACACAACAGGTAGCCGAGCTAACGAACCTGCCAGTGCTAACGAATTGGCCCAACTTTAATGCGTTCCTGTACCATTTCCAAATTACTGCTATATGTTTTTATTGTTACCAATACATATACCGCAACGGGAGTTGGGCTTCCTGAAATATGATAATAAGATAATTTTCAAAAATGTCACAGAAATAACCCTCGCGGTATAATGATCTCCTCAATTTATATCCATGTAGAATATTGTTATTCAGTATTTTTTCTGTTAAATCACAATTTCGAAACAGTCTGTAAGTTTAGTCTATGCGCATAGTGTTCTAGACGTGTCCGATTTATCTGCCGGAATTTTGTTTCTGGTTACAATAATTTTTTTTTAACCGGTTTCAAAGAGTCCTTAATATTTTGTTTTTCATTTATTGTACAAGACAACCTTCAATCAATTGTACATATAACGATAATTGTACAAGATAACCTTTATCGTTATATGTAAAATTGTGAAATGTTATTTTGTCGCATGCTCGGGCATTTGTCACGCGTATACGGGCTATAGAAGATCTTTAGGACAGTGGTGCTTAAGGGGGAGGTTTTTTTAACATTTTACATTTTCGCACAATCAACTCTACAGTTGTAAGTACAATTGATACATGTATATTTTTTCACGTGTTCGTCTTGATAAAGAAACCACCCAAATGATGGCACATTTTGACATGATTTAAGGGTGAGGTTTTAAGGGCGGTTAACGAAGGGGAGGAATTCGAAGAATGGATTGGGATGATGAAACTTCACCTGTGGTATGATTTACGGTCCTGAAATTTTTTTTCATGCGAAACATCTCAAATAAAGACGGAGAGGAAATATGCTGAAATTCGGCGGAATTTTCGACTGTCCGATGACTAAGGCAAGGTGATGTCCGGAAAGGTGACAAAGCCTACTACTCCTCCGTCCCTTCCCCCGCCGCCCACACTATAAAATACGTGGCCCGGTTTAACGACCGGAGAATACAGGGCCCATAAGGGCTGCGGTGGGGGTTTCGGGAGGGGGGTGAATTGTGGGCCCTCGTCACGTAGCGAATAACGTTCGGGGTGGGCCCAATCTGCGGCCTTGCGGACCCGACTTTGCGGCCCGTATACATCGATTGGCTCTACTCGTCTTCTGTGTGTGTGTGTGTGTATGTGTGTGTGTATTAGGCCTTAGACAACCCCCCGCCACCCCCCCCCCCACCAAACCCTGTTTCTTCTGTTTTTTTTTGCTTTGAAATAAAAAGAAACGGGGAAAAACCGCCCCCCATGAAACGAGGCGGGGCATTCTTGAAATATTGAGAGAGACGCAGGGCCAGGTGCCGAATTCGACCACGTGCTATAGGCTCTGAATTGCACGCACGTCGTCTGCACCCACGTTTGCCAGTTTTCACGTCGTACATTTCCCGTCTATAACGTAAATATAAACCGTAGATTTCGTGTGTTTCTGTCTCCTCTCGCTGGTTTGGCCTTTTGCTAGACCGGTTTCGGCTGCTCGCCATCTTCAGTAGCGGTGTTAGTCACTTTTGTCCCTTTGGATGTTTTTGGGCATCGTCACTGCACTGTCACTTGTACCTTGGTGGTTGTCCGTCGTGTGTATATATGCATGTCTTGTTGTGTTTTTCGGGATTTTGTTTGTCTTGTTTGAGTTGAGGGGGGTGGGATTTTTGTAAATCTCTTTCTTGTACGTCATTTTCGGGTGAGGTCCTTTGGTAGGATTATCTAATCCTACAACAACAAAAGCAAACACACAAAAACACAACAAGACACGACAAACAGACAACCACCACAGTAGTGACAGTGACGTTGCAGTGAGGATATCCAAATAACATCCAAAGTGCCAAAAGTGACTAACACCGCTACTGGGTCCACTTGTACCGATAAACTAGCGCCCCCTGAGGGAGGGTGGGGAAATGTACCTACACGTGACAGCGACAGTGCAGTGAGGATGCCCCAAAAACATCCAAAGTGCCAAAAGTGACCGCTACTGAAGATGGCGAACGGCCCAAACCGGTTTAGCGAGAGACCAATCCAGCGAGGGAGACAGAACACACGAAATCTACGTTATTCCAACCCCTCGCAGGCAACAAAACAGGTATTTTACACTAGTGAATATAAACTTTTCATAAATTGCTGTTAATTTCAAAACCGGTTGTCGGACATTGTTCCTATATTAAAAAATTATTTTCACAAGCGGGACCGCCCGTTAATATAAACATTTTGCCGGTTTGTTTACCTCTGTTGGGCGGACATTGTTCTACTCCACTTATGTGCCAAATTGGGCCCGCAATTTAGAGTGCACCACCTCCGGCTAAGCCCGATTGCACCTCCGGACGCCGTTTCAAAATGGGGGAAACAGATTTCGGGTACGTAACCTGCCCGATGCATATTCATTAAATGATACACGACATCGTATTCAAAGTACCGCGGCGGCGGAATAAGCGTTGCATATTCAAATATTTGACCCACTCGAACACAACAGTACGCGTCTATAGTCGTTTATTTCACATAAATATATCGTCATCGCTCTCTTATCTGGGTGACGCCTGATTTTTCTTAATGTTGGGACAGGTTTTGGTTTTTAGCCATCTTCAGTACCACATTCTTAGAGTGAATGGCTCCTGAAAATCCATAATACTAATTTACAGGTACGCATTATTTACCCGCATTATTTACCTACATTAGTTACTTGAAATTATATTTATTTATTCTGCCTTAAATATTACGTTCCGACATCATACATATACATGTTTAATTTATTTAATACAAATTACGGATGTGAACGCAAACTGTACAGTAGATTGAAAACTTTCATCAGCTGTAAGTTTTAGTTATCTTTCTATGTTCTAGGATTCTAACCATGTTCCCCCGATAAATCGAACGCCCCCGCATCGACCAGTCTGTCACTGTCTGTCAGTGACAATACCCAAAAAAATCTAAAGTGCCAAAAATGACTAACACCGCTACTGAAGACGGCGAGCAGACCGGTCTAGCGAAAGACCAAAACAGCGAGAGGAGACAGAAATACACGAAATCTACGGTATTCCAACCCCTCGCAGACCACAAAACAGGTATTCTAAACTAGACTTGGAATTATTCAGAAATTTCTTCAATGCGGCCGAAACATTGAGTCGGTCCACCCACTAAGTGTAATTTATCTTGTTTCTAGATTTTTTTTGGGAAGTATAATTAAAGAAACGCGGAATAAAAATAATTTCAGTTTAGAAGTTAAGGTTGAAGACCCCAGTCGCCGGGGCAAAACTGTCACGCGTGACAGGTAGAAGGGAAAGGGAAAAAAATATATATAATCATATATGTGTTAGGGTTGACTTTAGGAATAGTGTGACCGATAGTGTTCCCATTTTCCAATAACCCTTCTGGCCACCCACAGGGGCCTTCGCACGCTATAAAAGGTGCTTTCATATTTCGTCCAAAGGGGTGGTGGGGGCGAGACTGGGTCTCACATTTCTCCCCCACACCCCCGGCCTTTCTTCGAACCGGGGGTGTATATCATTGGTGGGTTGGGGCGGGGGGTCGGGTCATCCCGGGGTGTCTTTACCGTGTAGGGGATTGCGGGGTATACGGGAGGTCATGTGTGGGGGTGGCGGGGTGGAGAGGACTCCACTCACTGGCGCGCGCACACAATTGTCCGAGACTCACCCCCTCCGCACTACAATCTCACGGGTAAAACCGACATACATCTTGTATGAAGCCCGAACCGAGGGTTGCCTGCAAACGACACAATATCGGCCACAGATAACTATATATATATATATATATATATATATATATATATATATATATATATATATATATATATATTTGGGGTTGTCATAAATCAGGTTTCTCTCGGACTGTTTTAGATTGTGCTACGGGGGGGTTTCCGGTCACCCCTTTTATCCCCCCTGGGACTACCCCCTTGGGAGGGGCTTTCTCCCTGCGGAATATGGAACGGCTTAAAGACGTTCCCTGAGGCGGCAACGGACACACATTTATATTGGTTTTGATTTATATTTCGGTGCGGAAACCTCGACAGACAGTTGTGTCGAAGACGGTGAAATAAAGGAGGAATGTCCGCGGGATTCATCGTCATTTTTATGCCGTCTGGTATTTAGGTCCATCATTATTTAAGTTACTTTCTTGGTTTTAACCCAAACTTTTTAACTAAGAGTCTATTGTTAGGATTTAACCCATTAACCTATCCATTATCCCCGCCACGTCGGCCTGAACGCCGCTGGCCATAGATTTTCTTATTGCTACCAGTGGGTGACACTCAAAACTCTTTACATCAATGTACTCATAACTGTAACTGTTGATTGTACAACGAATAAAACAAACTCTCTCTCTCTTTCTTCAATAGGATTTAACCCAGAGCTAGCCAAAAATATTTTCTTAGCCTCTAACCCAACACTGTTTTCTTACCGTAGATTTGATCACACAACTGGTCACAACTATTAGGTTCTGACTTCCAAATATATGTCAGTAAACCAACATATATGGTATTGTGTATTTACGATCATAAAAAGTTTCTTGTTGATCCAAAATTTATTGAAAAAAAGTTATTTTTAGTAATCTAGTTAGTCAGTGCAAGTGCACACAACGAACTTTAGTTAAGTATATTTCCGCACCACCCTCAGGGGGCGCTAGTTTATCGGTGCACTCAACGATCAATTTTTGTTAAACTAGCGCCCCCCTGTGTGTGGTGCGGGAATGTACTTAACTAAAGTTCGTAGGGTCCACTTTCACCGGTAAACTAGCGCCCCCCTCTGTGTGGTGCGGAAATGTACTTAACTAAATTTCGCTGCTTGCATTTGCACCGATTAACCTCATTACTAAATATAAACTTTTTTCAATAGATTTTGTATCAACCATTTACACAAACCAGATAGGGCTCTTTCTGAAGTTTTAAGCCAAAAAAATTTTTTCATATTTTAAGTAAAGCCTCTTTTCTTAGGTTTTAACTTAAGACATTTTTTTTAAAGTGGAGGGCATTCCTCACCCACTCCCCTCTTAGCCACCGACGGAGCAAGGCGACCGGACATTGTTCGGTCCATTCTGTCCGGGGAGGAATCTATGAATTGGTAATGCGGTCGTGGTGAGTTCCGAGGGTTATTAGGGGGGGGGGGGGTCGGTCCGCCCCCCGACCCCAACTCTCTTCGCCGTTCCCCAATTGTTATTCCCCGCGTCGAGTCGGAGGGGCAAGAAGCCGTCCCCGACCTCTCCAGCTTTTAGCCCAATTATCGGTAGACAATGGGCTTGGTTCCTTCGCAGTCCACGGTCGGATTGTTGCGAGGCACGTCACGTAACGCCCAACCCCCCCTTCCACCCCCAGCCACCTTCCCAACCCCTCATCCCTCGCCCCATCTAACCAACCCGTGTGTCTTCTGACACAACTCTGTAATTCCATCACCCCCCTACCCCACGCCCGCCGGGAGCTGAACCTCCCCTCCCGGGCTAGCAGTAAATCCCACCCCTCCCCGGTATAAGCCAAGATTTCAGACTTCCTTCAACCTCCGGCCTTCTTCTCCACGACCGACCCCGTTCCGCCGGGAGCGATTAGCCGAGAGTGGGAAATGCACTTTTTCCTTATCCCTCTGATGTTTATTAACTCGGGTTCTATTTGGGCCGACCCTTACAACCTTTTTCAATTTAGCAAAGGGACGTTATAAGGTTTCCACTCTAGATATTCGCTGTATCCACAGCTACCGCATTCGGTATATTTTCGACAACGTATTAGGTGCCAAATGAGTAATTTTATTACAGAATGCTTCATCGTTCATATTATGCTATCGATACTGAGAAGCCGAGACGACTGGATACACAATACCTCAGGATGACTGATCGAGCCCAAAACGGCTGTAGTTACAGTGAAACGTCCGGTAGTTTTAAATACGGAGTCTTTTAAAAAACCTTTCACATACAAATCGGATTTTAAGAATTCCAAAAAGTTTTTCAATAAGTTTTGGATCAACTGGAAAACTTTCATGATCTTAAATAAACAATACAAAACATCCGCCGAGACACAGTAACAAGACACATATACACAAGACAAACAGACAACCACTACAGTACAAATGACAGCGACATTGCAGTGGGGATGCCCAAAAAACATCCAAAGTGCCTAAGTGGCTAATACCGCTACCTGAAGAAGGTGAGCAGCCGAAACCTAGCAAAAGACCAAACCAGCGAGAGGAGACAGAAACACACGAAATCTACGGTATCCAACCCCTCGCAGACCACAAAACAGGTATAACAAATTAAACGGATACCTAATACCGTCGATATATCAGGAAATAAACACTTCATTTATCCTGATGTGGGACTTAATCGGGTATTTACCAACTTACGAGTGGTTATTTTCTGTCCGAGAATGTTCGAAATGGGCGAAATAACATAGGAATTTATTTTTCCGTCTCGCTCGACGGCAATTTATTTTTGTCTCTCCTCGGACAAACAAGATCCGCCGCTTAGATATATAGCATTTTGTTGGGGGGGGGGGGCAAACACCGCCGGCGTCTGCGAACAAGCGGAACCGCAGAAACCGTCCCGCCTGCCCCTATTTGCCTGCCGGGGGCGGCGGGGGCGGCCCTCGGGGAAATAAGAAAACTCCAGGCCAAACCGCGTTTCTTTATCGTCATTCCAGTTTCAACCCCCCCCCCCAGCCCGCGCGTTTAGGGAAGTTCGCAATAACAGGAAAATATAATGCAAGCAAGTCTTCCCAGAGTCCTCCCTCCCCGTCTCCACAACAGACGGGCAAACATCGTAGCTCTCAGCTGTTCAATATTTGCCCCGGCCCCCGGTGTGTCTGCCCGCATTAGACGGTAGAGGGTGGAACTAATTTTTTTTTGTTCCAAAATCATACTCTCTCTGATGGTACATTTACGTTGGAAAACGTTCACTTTACGTCGGTTTTACAGGACGCTTCATCGAAGTTGTTTTCCATAATCGAAATACTTCGGTTAATAATATCGCTGCAGCGCGTCTCTTTCGCTTAAAAATCGCAAAAAACGAACAACTCTCGTTCAAATACCTTTAATAGAATTATATTTTGTCTTAAATTTTGTGTTTTTGTCTCCTAAAAAAATAACTTTTTTCAATAAATCTTGGATCAACAGGAAAACTTTTATGCTCGTAAATACACAATACAAAACATCCCCCAAAAACACAATAACAAAACACATATATATACACACGACAAACGGATAACCACCACAGTACAACTGACAGTGAGAGTGCAGTGAGGATGCCCAAAAAACATCCAAAGTGCCAAAGTGACTAACACCGCTACTTGAAGATGGCAAGCAGCCGAAAACGGTCTGGCAAAAGACCGAACCAGCGAGAGTGGACAGAAACACACGAAATCTACAATAAACTGATAGTTCAATCGGTCAAAAATGAAATTACCGAAATATTTCTGAGTCCTTAAATTTCCCTCCTAATCAGCCGAATTAATATAAATTATGTCTGAATTTTAAATTAAATAAATTGTTTCATTTTAATTTACGAGCGTATGTAATAGTCTATCCCCTAGAGATGGGGGGGGGGAAGCAAAAATGAAGATTTTGCACGTTCGAATCATACGATGTTGCCGGATTTAGCTGATTTCAATTTTCTGCTAAGACAGTAACGATGGTTACTGTTCGAACGCGGGATCAACTCTCAAATGTATCAAAGTTTTAAACAATAATTATTTATATATAAGTGCAACATATATATTCCGGTATACTCATTAATTATTTCAATTTCTCCTGGTAACAGCAATGTGAGCTGGATGATCCAACTCGAGAAATGTAACCGCTCTGCGTGCGTGCTGAATGTCTTCTGTTTACTGAGAGCCAATGATTGATAACGACCCCCGCTCCCACCCCCGCCCACGCCACTGTCAAACCGGAAGTTCTCCATCACCCCCCATTGTCGGCTTCCGCCCCCGATAGTGGATGCAGGGCAACCAGCCAACGACCCCAAAGACGTTCAATTACCAAAAACCCGCCATATTTGAACTTTCTTTTCATCAGCTTTTCAGCTGAATTTACCAGACGCCGTAGAGATATTATAGAGATTATATTATTATTTTAAATATTAATGACATAGTTTATACATAGAGGACGACTGATGGAAATTTTTAATACAATTTAAAAATTATGCCTTCGAAAATACGATAAAAATAATATTTTGTATTAATACTTATTTACACTTCAAGAATTATCGCATTAATTTATTTTTGCAGTAGATACAATATTTACATTAAAATACAAATAAAATTGAGAGTTGAATATACATCGGGAATCATACATCCCCAATCTTACATTTCGGTAGCCTGTTTGACATTTGATTTATTCAAGATATTGGAACTCATTCTGCATTCTGTACGAGTTCGTCAGAGAGGTTATTTATTCCCAGAGTTATGTGTTTTACGGGAGGAGTTTGGGCTAAGAAAAATATCGCGAGACTGCCGAATATTCCTCCTCTAGATCTAAGTATTGTATTTGGAGTATGCGAGGGATTGGCCTCCGCGATGAATAGCGTTGGTTGGTGGAATTATTAGAAATACGACTTGAAACAATCAGTACGGCAGGGGTTATATATCGAAAAACATCAACTAAGCCGTGGTCTATCTCTATGGGGAATGGTCCCCGTTTCCAACTAACCGCCTTAATTTAGGTACTGACGATGGCGTTCTGCCAAAACTGGTCTATCAAGGTACCAAAAACGGAGCGGACTCTAAGCCAATAATGGCGGACGGCCATATATTTTTCGAATACCTGTCATGTTGTCTGCGAGGATTGTGGTCTTCTCGATTGTGGTGTTTCACTCCGGCACATCGGGTACTGTCCAAGTGGAATACGACGGTTGTTATTTTTGATTTTGATAAAAATAATGTCGGATAATAACAATAAATATTTTCGGGTGCCGATACGGTCTTGCGGGCAGGATACGTGCTCTCATTTTTCCACTCCTTCTTCCGCGGATATGGAGCGTCCACAGGAGCGTCTCTCGATAAGCGAGTCCTTTCTGTACGAGACGGTGTTCCCTGAAGGAGGAGAAGAAAGGGGGAAAATATTTCCGAAAGCCCATCCCCAAGGTTGAATTCTTTCTAGTGGAGGGACACATAACGCACACACACAAACACACGTGGAATACCCTCCTTATTCCCCGAGGGCCGGGTCCCTTTTGTACTTGGTCCAGGAGGACGAGGCCCTTTTGTAAGTTCAAAAGTAAACGGCCATCGCCCTCCTTCGGTCCACCCCGGACGGTCCCCCCCCCACCCATTGAGGCGAGACAAATAACATGCTTAGGGGCGGGACCGAGGGCTCAACCGTCGAGATAACAGAGCCCGTCCCAGAGAATGGAGAATGTTATCTTCTTCGCCCTCTATGTTTTCGGTGTTCCTCCTCAGGGCGGAAAATTAAATTGCTCGGCTTCTCAAAAATCTAGTGAGGATAACGTATTGATCCATACTGGAGAGTAGTACATCTTATTGTTCACAAATATTTGTGAATTTGACCGAACGAACACAAATACTGTATTCAGTCCTTATCCGGAAGTTTACTCATAGTTCATTATCTTCTCTGGGCAGTGTTTGTTTCGCTTTCACTACTGCCTGGGGGCCGGCTCTTGAAACAAAAATTCTCAACTAATTCGCTCCTCCTCTTCGTGGGCTCATTCTTACCGTCGGTTTTTGCCCGTGGATCTTCTTTGGGTAAAATTTTTCTCGTTTCCGAGCAGAGTCTCTTTCAACAGACCTACCCACAAAGAATATATTTATCTATGTTACCTAATTATTATAATTATTAAGTTATAATTAGGAGCTGCTACATTGTTTCTAAACAGTTAGATCACAACTGTTACTTGTTCTGAATTATCTTCTATTCATTTTATGGTCCTTTCTCGTCGTTCTTTATCTTGGTCACTTTTCTCTTGTACAATACTCTTGTTAGTCTTATAAGCTGTAAATACACACCTGGTTTAGGTAGATTTTATATCAGGATTAAATTCTGAACACTTGACAGATTTATACTACTGTTAAAATTTCAACAGTGAAAAATTCAAGATACAGTTGTTTATGTTAAGCTCTGACATGCGCCCAATGCGATCATTTCATAAATTCCGACATTTACCATTTTCAAGTAAACGGAGAGCCCGATTGCAGTTTAAAATGTAATAGGGGCAATTTTCAGTTGATATCGCCCTCTTCCTCGCCACTTTTGAAAGCTTATAATTACAGTTGCAGTCTGGCCAGCCCGCGATAAGTGTAAGTAACCCTACGTAAGTTTTCCAACGACCGTAAATATTCACTTAAATGCTTCCCCGACACGAAGTCCCATTGTCGGCACGGAAGGGTGTTATGAAAACTGTCTCGCGTTTCTCCAGGGGAGCGTCGCGCCCCTACGTGCGATATGTCAATCCGTATGGAAATACGACGGCTAAAATAACTTCGAAAAATAACTGGAATGGGAACAGCAACAGGAACGAAAACAAGACGTTATTGAACAGAACACCGACTACAACATGGAACAAAATAATTGCTGTTTCGCCGTTCGTATATATTCACGGAACATCATTTCGGATTTGCGTTCGGACACTTCTACACATTACCCATCGTTGTCATTGGATATTTATTTCTGTTACAATAATTTGTATTTATTTCGTGCTAGAGTAAGTTTTGGAATAGGAGACTGTTCGCGTATTCCGCTTCGTCGCTGTAGCGGATTATGCGATTAGCGAAGTTCGATAACTTGAATTATGTTTTCGAAACATTCTGCTATATTCGTTTTCTGACTACTTGTCGGGCCTAAACGCCCTCGCATATAGAACGAAGGTTTTGTTGGAAACAAATTTTGTCCACGAAGTACAAATTATGACAGATTATGATTATCAATCGAACGCGGCGGTAAAAACTAATTGATAAAACAAAAAACCATTCTGAATAACTTTTGCCAATTTGGCCTGACTATCCATTTCCAAACTTTATTCTACTGTCTGTCGGAGTCGATGATTTAGTGCTGAGTGGGCGTGCCCCAAGGGGAGAATTAAGAGCACTAGGAGTAGTTTATATATATATATATATATATATATATATATATATATATATATATAGTCAGCAGTGAATAGGGTCTGCTAAAAGCGTACAGATCCGACCTTCGCTAGGGTCTCGAGTGGACGATGGATGGTGGGGGGGGGGACGGGACAGGACAGATTAAACGTCCGATAAATGGTCGAAGAAGCCCGCAAAGAGAGAGATGGAGAGAGTGAGGGAGAGGGGAGAGAGAGAGAGAGCGAAAAGCTGGGTAGAAGAAAAGAAAGGGACAGTGAAATTGGTAGGGAGGAGGATAAGAGGACAAGTGGGGCCAGTGGTAGGGCGATAATTCAAGCGGTGATTTACTACCGCCACCGCACTCACATGAACACATTTACACACACACACACACACACACACACACACACACTCTTCTAGGAGGGGAAGAAAAAGAGAATATAGAATCTCATCTGGGGTTAAACTCTACACACACCCTGACTAATTGGTAGACCCCATATACATATATTCCCCCTCGCCATGTGGAAAAAAATAACAACGAAGCTTTTCACATTCGTTTTGAAGATGTAGCCTGAATTTCAGGATGGTACAACTGATTTTGAAATTCAGCCTAAAAGTTAATGCATTTCTTTACGCACGATTCAGCAGAAAGATTTACTATGCCTTTTGCTATTTTTTTTTTGCTTCATCGTTTAACGGGGGAAAGAAAACGGAATGTAATTACAGTAACTCGTCTGGAGGGTACACGAACCGCTTTTACCCCCTTTCAATGTTCTGTACAGATAATACATTGTCGAACGAGGCATTGTTGAACTAAAACAACGAGGATAGAAGAAGATTATTGCGTAAAGGGGGTTTGCCGTAAACGAATTTTGGCGAAAATAGGCCCTGTGCCTTTTTGAGAAACATTTGAGATATTGGATTTCAGCGACCGCTTTGGGGGTACCCGGAGAGCTGTCGATCCCCGGCCGGGATAAGCCGTAGAGTAAACCGAAGGGCTGGGTGGGATATTCCCCTTCAAACTATCTTCAGCCAACAACCAACTTCAGGAAACAAACCCCAGACGGGTGGTGGGGGAGGGGGTTGTTATTGAAGATCCCCCTTACGGTGTATTTTGCAATGAGGTCGAATTATTCAATTTTAATTCAATAAAGTACACTTTGGGTAATTTATGGGTACATCAAAAGAACCTTTCTGGACTTTTAAATGAACAGGAACACTATCCACGAGAGAAAATTGTATCGATCTATGGCAATTTCGTTTTGCACATTTATACATTGCTATCGTAGATTTCGTGCGTTTCTGTCTCCTCTCGCTGGTTTGGTCTTTTGCTAGACCGGTTTCGGCTGCTCACCATCTTCAGGAGCGGTGTTAGTCACTTTGGCACTTTGGACGTTTTTGGGAATCCTCACTGCTCTGTCACTGTCACTTGTACTGTCACAGAACGCCCCTTGAGAGTGGTCCGGAAATCTACTTAACTAAAATTCGTTGGGTGCACTTGCACCGCTAAACTAGCGCCCCCTGAGGGTGGTGCGGACTGTACCCCCAAAAACACAATAACAAGACAGATATATAAGCACACGACAAACAGACAACCACCACAGTTCAAGTGACATTGACCGTGCAGTGAGGATGCCCAAAAAACATCCAAAGTGCCAAAGTGACTGACACCGCTGCTGAAGATGGCGAACAGCCGAAACCGGTCTACTGGTTAGTAACACCCAAACCGGTTAATAACACTGTGTGAATAGTTTATAATAGAATTGAAATTTTTATTGAATAAATTATAATTTTTAATTTATGTTAGCTTAGTATAGCCTATTTTGATTGAGTTCGTGCAGAAGGACATCTAAATATATTTTCGCTAGTCATTTAAACGATGACTATATCGTGGTAAAGAGCTTTAAATCGCAGGTGAGATCTTGGTCGCTTTATTGTTTTACTCGATCTGAATATAACTAGCACGTGAAAAAATGTATCGGACGGGAATCAACTCGTGTTTACTTGTGCTTATTGCCGTAGACCGTTCTGGCCGACATTTTACATTTATTGAATTGTTAAATACGAAATATTGCTTGAATGCCTACTACCGCGGGGACTGGGGTTGTATAAGTGGCGGCGAGCTGTGGCTAACGCGGCTATTATTAGCCTGAGGTGTTTAATGGGGCGCGGTCAAGGTGAACCAACAGGCCATTGTGCCGGGCGAGATCGGCCGACTCAATCAGCCGTCCTACCCTGCATCGCTCCTCCATCCCTCCCTCCCTCCCTCGCTCTCTCACCTCTCCCTCCGTCCCTCTATTATTGACTTATCTCCAGCTGTATGCCCCAATTGGCCACTGATTTGTGGCTGCGAGTCCGCCTCCTGAAGAGCGATTGCGACCTTATCGGGGCGACCACAAAGAGAAAGTTCGGACGAGAGGACCGTCATTAACTTAGCCGATGCCGAATTTGGCCTAATAGAAATTAGGCTAAATTCTGATTATTATACACGGAAAGGATTGTAAAGGCATAGAGTTCATGAGATCCTCTAGTTTCATCTGATAAAAAATTCCAAAACGCCCGCTACCGGCGTTCGAACCTCTAAACTGCAGAGCTGCTTTAACCACGAAATTGACAATACATAACAATTTTTGTTTCCTTACTTTTTGTCGATAGATTACTTACAATCCAACGCTGGTCCCGAATAATTGATTGTAAATATTGAATTCTGATTCAATCGACCGTTTTATATTATAAGGGCCTTCCTTCGCCAATTTTTTGCCCTACCGAAATCGGTTTCGAGAATGAATTGTAACGGCCCAACGTTAGTACAGTACAAAGCTTATTTGCATTCGTTTCATTTCGACTATACGCATAAAACTAGTTTATTCGTGGTGCAGGGCAGGGGGGTGGTGGCCGTTTCCTTCCAATCGCAAATGTATGTGACGCATCGGCCAATACACACAAATCGCAAATCGGGGCGCCTCCGCTGCCGACCGGGTTTAATTTCAACGCCCCCAGTCCCAATAAAATTGAATTTATAGCTCCGCTCTGAGCTTCGGTCCGATGGCCGCGCATGCAGATTTCATCGTCGATAATATCATCGGTGTATTGGGAACAGGAAAAAATGCGCCAAATGTTCGAAATGTGTTCCGGCGGAACGATAATAGCGCAGAACGCTAAACGTTCCCACACACACACACACACAAACACCCTCCCTCCCCTCCTGCTCATCCCCCGGTTTTGAATAGGGCCTGTTGGTGCGGTCAGGGGGTGGGTGTGGCGCCGCGACGCTCCAAACATCCTCCAAGCGGCGCCAATGGACCATTTGAAACGCGTCCGGCCATTATCGCCCCAGTCCGCGTTCCTATTCACGACTTTCCGCTTTGATATCCGAAATCCATTTTTAGGAACGGAGCCGAGGGTTCCCCGGCCGGGAATAAATCACACGGACAAGAGCTATTGTGTTTTCGCGCGGTGTGGGAAAATAAATTTTTGAAAAACGCCGCATTTTCATACAGGAAGATTGGCGAGGAAACGCCGGAAAAAACGGTGATTCGAACGCTATTAAAACCACTCCGGGCGATGGGTTCAAAAATAGCTGTATAGCAATATTAGGTTGGGGAAAAAGTAATCCATTATTTGGTCACTAGATGGAATTACTAGCGATGATTTACATAAAACTGTTTTGTGGCCGATCGTTAGTTCCTGGGCGATGGGCTACGTTAGCTCTAGTTTCGGTCTACTTCAACCATTTCCAAGATTTTTACCGAAATTTTCTACGATAGGCCTCTGGAAAACGGAATCGACGAAACCAAAATTGCGCTCGATCGGGTATTACAGTATCGGGACCATAAACGCCGTTTCACAATTTCAACGGCAAACACTATTTTAAAATAACTGTTTTGTGGTCTGCGAGGGGTAAAATACCGTAGGTTTCGTGTGTTTCTGTCTTCTCCCGCTGGTGGGCAAAAGAGCAAACACTTTTAGTTTGGCTCTCATCAAGCCGACCTTGAGAAAACAGTTTAAAATAAGTGCTATGCGTGTGTTCTATGAGGGGTTGGAGTTCTATGAGTTTGGCTTTCACTAGCTTCTTCGCCAGTAGGTTTGTGAATCGCTTATAATCCAGTTTATCGAATTTCGACATATTAAAATAGAAAACCGACATTCCCAGATCGTACCACTCGACAACCAGGGATGCCCCAATATGCCAGAGTGACTCACGAGACTGCTGACCAACGGGCTAATGAAGACGGCGAGCTGCCGAAACCGGTCTAGCACAGGACTAAGCCAGCGAGCGGAAAAATACTTATTTTAACTTTTCCTACTGTTATGGCCAGCAGGACACTAAGGAGAATTTATAGGACGCATTTTCAATGCCTGCCTCGAATATTATATCCGTACAAACCGGCCTGCGGTCCTAAAACGTACGGTTTCTGGAGTGAAATATGCGTTAAGACCGGAGAGGTAGATCAGAAGCGGCTCGCCCCAGACAAGATCTAAATATGCATAATGGAATGGCGGGGGGTGGGAGGAGGCCACGCTCCACGGTACCCCTTAATACATACTGAAAAGGGAGAACCGACAGCCACCAACCCTCTTCCTATATCTCTATTTATTTATTCCTGTAGGCCACCTCCCCCACCCCTCCTAGTATTGACTCGGGGTAGACTGAGAAAGAGAGAGAGAGATAGATAGATAGATAGATAGATAGATAGATAGAGAGAGAGAGAGAGAGAGAGAGAGAGAGAGAGAGAGAGAGAGAGAGAGAGAGAGAGAGTGTGTATGACGGAAAGTTCGATACATCTATCTATCCGCCCGTCTTCTCTACTCCTAGATCCAAACCATTTTTATCCTGCACAATTTTCGTCTACATTTTTCAGACAACTCCGTATAATGTTTAACTATACGATTTCCCGCCAGGCAGTGCCGAATATGAATAATGATGAATTAATAGCGGAGATTACGCCGTATCATGTAAGAATGTGCCAAGAGTAAATTAGTTCAGAATTTGAAAATGGAAGACGCGAGGGGAAAACTTTCACTAATACGGCCCAGAAAAGAGAACGAACAAATGGAAACCTCCTTCGGCTTTATAATATTGCGACGTTTCGACCGTAATTACAACAGTCTTCGTCAGGCATACACCACAAAGTCGGTACTGATTATATTATGTATATATCAGGACTGCATATCCTATCATTCATTATTCCTAACTATTCTAGGCTTTGCTGTAATTTATGACAGAAATTTATTTTATTATATGAAAAATTATTATTTGTGTATTTCACTTAAAATGAAATTCAGTATTCTTGAAGATTTATTAGGCGCGGTGAAAGCGATTTGCCTACATTTTTTGTTTTTTATCTGGTTCAGGCGGGACTCCTATTTATTATATATATATATATATATATATATATATATATATATATATATATGAACCGAAGGATATAAATAAATTTAATGGGGGTATTTGGTAAACTCAAAGTATGGTTCAAGTGTTGAAAACACTTTGGGGTGAGCCCGGAGCGCCGGCGGAATGGTCTCCGAATAAAGATTTAGGATGCGGCGGTGGAAAAATATTAGACGCCGTTTACAGACATAATATTTGGCCTACCGGCGAAACAACATTTCGGCTGCAGTGGCCGAAAATTTTCGGAAACATTTTTTTGTTGTCTACCCCACATAAATATGCATATTTCGCTTTCAATGGTAATTAATTTTCCAAAAAAAAAAAAACTGCCTACGGATTTCGTTTCATATTCAGATATTAATCAGGGCGAGATGAATAGGGTTTTACATTAGGTCGGATGTGTCCGCGCGCTGCCATATTATTAGCGGACAAACTATGACTGATTATAATACTCTATGTATTAATATTAAATAGAGGATGGAGATGGCCCTGTTGTTTATTACATTCGAATAATAGATTTAAACGGATGTAGGACGAATCAGACGTTTGTACGGTCTGATACACCGTGGTGGAAATACACATTTTCAACCATAATTCAATATTTATTCTGAATTATTCCAATATATATTTGGCACACGGGTGATTATTAAAACCGGTCCAATAGGCGGTTGGGCGTGGAGGGGGGTTGTCAACCTCAATATTGACAGTAAGCGGGTAAAATTTTCCCAGCGTTGAATTCTGTCGTGCCCCGGTACGGGGTCGCAACGAGGGTGAACGATGTACCTACCCCTAAGGCGGGGGGATGAAATTCTACGCTGCCGGGAGGGTAAAGGGAGGATGAGGGTTGGGAAAGGGGTCGGTGGCGGAGCTTAATTGCTGGCCAGGAAATATTTGGACGCATTTCGTAGAATTCGGGCCTTGGTGGAGGGGGTGAAAACTCAACTCTCCCTTAATGAACATCGGCGGGCGCCTCGTTACGAAGCTTCAATATCGAATCCCATGAACAATCTCAATAAGGGGAACACACACATAGTTCAATCCCCCAATATGTCCGCCTTTTATTATAAGGCGGCCCGTTTGGACATGATTACGTCCGGGGAGACATTTCTGCAATTAACCCCTTTCGTATAATTCCATTTTCGAAGTTTGTCCAAATCCTGGCCCTTGTCCACTCCACAAGGACATCGCAGAAGAAGACCATAAAACGGGGTACGGAGGATGGCATATGAATTTCATTAGATTTTAAGAAATTATGAGTAATTACCTTAGTCCAAGTGAGATTCAAACTTATTGGCTACCTATGCGTGTAGTAATAAAAGTAGTACATACCCGAAAACTATAGTGACACCATTTTAATACACCAGCCTTTGAGAACTCCTAAGCTATAATATTCTTATCTGATGCTTAGGATTTGTAATAGTTCGTACAGAACAATTTTACTACAAACAATGGATACACCAAACTAGAGTCAACTCTTTATTTTCGAAAGGTATCTTTTGTTTTTAAAATTCACTTCTGTCCTGTAGTCAACAGACTGATAGTCTATTATTTAAACATTCTGATTTACACATAATGAATACATTAACTGGCGAATTCAATTATTTTCTGAAAATAAAATCTTCAGGATAAAATAAACTGGATGATCGATGAATAACACTGATTCTGCAATAATATATTCTCATGAAACCTGCTTTTACAGCAATTTTGTGTAAAACGTACGAATTATTGCCAGATTATGTTGTTTCAAACAGCAGCAAATGGCAAAAGGAATGACAATTAATGTTAAGGAGTGACAACGCGAAGGAAACCCACTCTGTGTTGGGACCCTTAGGGAAGGAAACTAATCATTATCTAATTAGAGCTGATGATCCAAGTTGGCTCCTGGCATTATACAAACAGCCCGCAACTAACTATCCGCCCTACACAGGCTCTACTTCAGAATATAATCATTCGCACTTGTTGGAATCCGAAAAGTTAAGTTTGGGAGTTAACATTTGAAATCTTTGTGTACGAGTAAGCGCCGTATCGAAAAGTGGCGGCGAATACGAAGGTTCTTCCGTCAATTGTCAAAAATGTGGATCCTGAGAGGAGTCTCGCTTGATCCTCTCGTCCGGAGATAATGGGGTCGATAACCCTTCCCGTTTGCGAGAGTTTAGAATATAATTTAGCGTTTTTCCGTCTTCACTAACTAGGAAAAGTGGAAATGTTCTTTAACGAAGATTCGCGTGAGATGAAGAGGAATAAAAACGTCAGGCAGTATTAAGGTAAATATTTTTCACGTGCCGACCAAGAAAAAATAATGCTCTAATCTTATATTGCTTAGGCTAGATGCGCATGGGCCATTTGAAAATATTCCGAATCATAACAGACCCCTAAGAAATCGCATATATTCCATTGGGGACAGGAAAATGCTCTACTTTTCACATAACAAAATATTGTAAGGGTTTTTTCTATGCTCAGTCGCTCAACTCGCTTAGTGGTTATTCTTCATTCGATCACTCTCGGATTTGGGACCGCGATAATGTCGCGGGGCAAGTTATTAGAGGGAGTACAATTTCGGAAGTGCATAGGACAAACCCCGAACTGTAAGGGACAGGGGTCGCTGCACTTCCATATTAGCCCTTTTCCGCCTCACTCCCTCTCTCCTAGGTTTTGTTTCTGTTACGGGAACACAAAACGACGCCTGCGACCCCCACTCCCCCATAACGTCGGTGTAAAGGCATCAAAGGCCAGCCCATTTCCGGGATTTCAAATCCGGCTCCTCTCCGGCCACCGGAAAAAGAGTCTGAAGGGTAACCGGGGGTTGTTGGATGGGTGGGGGGTGGAAAGGAAAAAGAGGATAATAACGTCGTTATTCGGACGAAGCGGCGAAGGAGATGACAAGAAGAACAGGGGGATGGGTGAGGGGATGGACACGTTTAAAGTCTGCCAAAAAAAAAACAAAGAGCGGAAAAAGAACCGGGGGGAGGGTGGTGTTGGCGAGGATTTTCATTCGAATGAATAATTCATCGGACGAATTAATACGAAGCGCCCGGTTATTATTTCCGAATACGATGAAGCGGAGCCCCGGTGGTTGTTTGCTCTTCTGGTTTCTGTATCTCTTTTTTTTCCGTTTCGCACGGTTTATCTTTCGAAATGATTTGGCCGGACGTCACGCATTTATGCCCGTCAAATGTGACGGAGGACGTCCGTCGAAAAGTGTTATGTTCCACTGCCTAGTTCGCGAAAATTAAAATAAAACATGTTGGGGTTTCGGCCTCTCTCTATCTTCAGAGAGGAGGATAAATTGAGCTTTTGTTTAGGGGTTTTTTGGAATACCTGTATAGTGGTCTGCGAGGGTTTGGCTGTAAGGACAAAACTTTTGCCAAAAAGACTGACATTACTACCTAACCATCTGCTTATATTACACTCTATATCAGTTTAGACATACCTGTTTTATGGTCTGCGCGCGGTTGGAATACTGTAGATTTCGTGTGTTTCTGTCTTCTCTCGCTGGTTTGAACTTTCGTTAGACAGGTTTCGGTTGCTCGCCATCTTCAGTAGCCGTTCACTTTTGGCACTTTGGATGTTTCTTGGGCATCCTCACTGCTCACTGTCACTGTCACTTGTACTGTCTTCTAAATAAGACAAACATCCCCCAAAAACACAATAACAGAAGACAAATACACACATGACAAACAGACAACCGCCACAGTACAGGTGACAGTGACAGTGCAGTGAGGATGCCCAGAAAAAAACATCCAAAGTGCGAAAAGAGACTAACACCGCTACTGAAGATGGCGAGCAGCCGAAACCGGCCTAGCAAAAGATTAAACCAGCGAGAGGAGACAGAAAGACGCGAAATCTACGGTATACCTTTATAGGCTGTTCATCTTCAGAAGGTTGGTGGTTGGTGGAATAGGGCTCGTTTGGAAGGGGCTATTATCCGGGTGGCGTTCTCGGCCAAGTGGTGGAACTTCTGCTACTGGTGGGGTTGCGGGGGGAGGCGGGGGTTTCAGGGACTTTTGTTTTAGAGTTGTGTTGTGTGTGGGTCACTAGAGGCCTGAATTATTGCCCCCGGTTCCCATTGTCTCACTCCCTGTTGGCCGTATTTAGAGGCAACGATGATTAACCGACAAAAGGGCATCCGGTACCGCCCTCCACGTAAAAAAAAACCCCGAGGTCACAGTAAAAACCCCAGAAAAAAAAAAGAAATTTCTTCTTTCTTCTTCAAAGAAGGAGTGTACAGAAATCTGAACCGGTCGGATGAACCGGTATAATTGGTTGCGAGAGGGAATATAACGAGTGAAATTTTTATTTCAGTTTCCCCTTTAATTTTGTGTAATCACCTACAAATGAGTTATGGGTAAAAATGATGCATGCATGCACCTTCCTCCTGAATTTCTCGATAAAAGAAGCCAACCAATTGTGGTACTTCTAGTACATGAGAGATCTCTCTGGGAAGAACGAAATTTAATGACCTGGATTTTGCGACGTCGTCAACTTTTGGTATGTTGAGGTCGAATGAGGGTAGAAGGACTTTCAGATTGAAATCTCTGGATGTTCGATGTGGTGGAGCCCCTTAGTTCTATACCGTATACCCATATTGGTTTCAAATTGTCTTAGTAGTCCAAATTCTATATTTAAATCTGTCCCTTTGAGTCGAGTATTTATGTTAGAATTACTGATAATTTTATAATAGTGCTGGGACATGCTGTTATTAAGAAGACGAAGGAGATTTTAAAATTCAATCGTTCTTGGCAATGAACCTGCAGGATAAATCTTTGTAGGAAAAAGATCAAGGAGGAGACAGAAGAACGCGAAACCAATGTATTCCAACCCCATGCAGACCACAAAACAGGTATCCTGAATTTGAGAATATATTTTTAAAAATTGTAAATTCATGCCATCATCACCATTTAATGGCAGTACTTGATTCTGAAATACATTAATTTCTTAAAGTGATTAACTCAATTTCCTTTTTATGTTATGAAAAATTTTATATCATCATACAAATACATGCTGAGATTATTGAATTATTCATCTTGATTGTTGGATTGTAAATATTGGTTTAAATACATTTAAGAAAAAATTACGTTGACCCAAGTAGATTTATAAATATTAAATCTCAATTTTATAGATATTCACTGAAGCGTGTAAAATGTTTGGTCGGTGGTGGGGGAGGAACCAGTTTTTTTCATAACAGGAAATATGAATCCCTCACAGCAGAAATTTAATCCACTCCAGGGGTTAAAAAAAATTCACCCGATTAAAAACTTGCGGTACAACAACAGTTATACGGTTTATATTTGTTGCATTTTCTCGGGTTTTTAATTTGTTAAAATCCGCAATAGATGGTGGTCAGTTATTACTTTTATTACTGAATATTCTACAATACATGAGAAAGGAGACATGATATCTTTTATCGATTGTGCAATAATAAAAGGTGTATTTTATTAGTTTAACATACCTGTTTTGTGGTTGTTGTGCGAGGGGTTGGAATATCGAAGATTTCGTGAGTTTCTGTCGCCTCTCGCTGGTTTGGTCTTTTGCTAGACCGGTTTCGGCTGCTCGCCATCTTCGCACAACAAGAAGACATATACGCACGACAAACAGACAACCATCACAGTACAAGTGACGGTGACAGTTCACTGAGGATGCCCAAAAAACATGCAAAGTGCCAAAGCAATACCGCTACTGAAGGTGGCGAGCGGCCGAAACCCGTCCAGCAAGAGACCAAACCGGCGAGAGGAGACAGAAACATACGAAATCTACGGTGTATTATTGTTAAACTGTAACCGGCAAACTTTTTACCCCACTTAAAAAATTTATTTGCGTTCGGGGAATTCAGGTAGCCATAAATTGGTGCCCCCCAAACAGAAGTATCGTTCATTTGATAATGACGGACGGCATCATTGACGTTAACCCCCGTTTTTTGATTTCCTCGTTCATCGGCCTCGCGATTAAATATTTGCGAACATTAAAAGCTCAGAATATATTTACATCATAAATATACAGCGTGTATACGTTTTACGTCCAAGTGCCCAATTCAATCTCCCTCCCCTGTGGTAATAAAAAATAATCGCCCTCTTGCCCCGGTTCATCTGGGCTTTTAACGGTCGGCGTTAATTGTTAAAACGTTTTGTCGTCGAGTGTTCCAAGCTTGCTCGTAGTGCTGTGGGCAGGGCGGGGGTCGGGGGTCCAGTCAATACTGGAGCCAGCGGCATCAAACGGATAATGGATTAGATTTAAAGCGGGCCTCTGTGTATTGGCCGATTGGCCTTTTAGCTGTGTCCCGCTCGAGCCGGGCACAGCTTTTAATTTGCCGCTTGTTTTAAAACCCTCCCAAGAGATTTATAATGCCCCGCAAAACAACCCCCGGGCCACTCTAACGCTCTAATGCCGCAAAATTCACGGCGCCAGCCGACAGAATACAGTCCACTCCAGTCCAGTGATTACGGCGAAACTACTTAATTAATTGCGTCTGGAAATCATGGAAACTACCAGATATCGATTCGTCTGCGGTCCGTTTGGTTCTGTCGCCTCCCGTCGAATTTAATAATACACCGAGCTAGTTTTATGAGGGAGTGACCTAAGGATGATATAGTGAACCATCATAAAAGTGTTTTATTCTATTTCGAAATATAACATGTCTAAATAATGATTTCCAGTCTATAAAGTTTCTCTCGTCCCTGTCTTGACCCCCAATCATAGAGCGATTTTGGAATTCCCCTGCAATTAATAAAGCGTCAGGAAATATAGGATAGAAGCATTATCCACTGTTTTTTTGGGTCCATCCACCCCCGAAGATAAGCCGTACGAAACCCACCCCTAACTTCCAAAGCATTACAACGGTACACCCCCTCTCAGAATTGATAGTCCGTCTAGTTGATATGAAATTTTGAGACATCGCGAAGGCCATAGTTTAAACAACAAATGTAGGAATTGTTCTTCTATAGATTTTCCTGGATACGCATTGTTCGGCCAACGGTAGTCAGGGGCTTTCTTTTGTTGGTTTGAAAATAAAGTCTCGTTTTACGCATGTTCCACGCCGCCAGCTGCTGGAATTGTTTCCATGAGCAAAAACGTGCGTTTGGTTTAAAATCTCAAATATTTCTCTCATACGCCAATTCTTTGCTTTTCCGCCGTGCTTTTATATTATTTACACAGTCCATAAAGGCGGATATGCCTCGTTTTGTGTTTGCAACGAGACGATATGTCCGCGCGAATGATATTTTCAGTTTAATTATAACATTAATATGAGCAAATTGTTAATGAACGGTGACACAGTGAGAGATACATAGTCCTTTCGGCCATGCGGACATAAGGTTCCTTTAACTCAATGACTCCCAACGTAGTCCACGGGAGACTCGACGGGGGTCGAGTTAGATCTGATCTTCACATTTTTTGTCGAGTTTTTGGAATATGGTAAAAATGTAGCTGCAGGGGGTAAACCGGAACAGGCAAAATTTTTAAAGTGGCCTATGAGAAAAAAAAGTTTGGGAACCTAGGCTTTAATTCCTCTATGATCTTTGTTTAAAAACAAAGATCACGATTCTGTTGTTTCTTTCGTCGTCGCAAATATCCATGTTCTGTCGCGTATAATGAAAAAGCTGTTCGTTTCCCTCCCCCCCACGCTTATGGCTACTGAAATCTCATAAATCTTCAAAACCGGGGCCGGATATAATCAAGATTTACGCCGCCATTATTCGCGGGTTAGGACCGTCGTTGTGTGTAGGACGGCGCGGGGTTGGTGGGCACATTATACGGGGGCCCGACGACTGAAACCTGGCCAAGCGCGCAAGACCCCGATACTTTTTTTCTTTCTGTATAATAAAATCTCCCAAAGAAAGGAGGAAAGGAGGGATTTACTATTTAAATAATATATAAATCCCCCCCCTCTGTCTCTTTTTCTGTTCAAGAACCGTCGTAACTTACAAGAAATATTTAATAACTGGAGAAAAGCCAGAGGGGGGGGGGTCGTGTGCAACGCGGTATTGTTATTTGAAGCCGGTGGTGGGGGGTTCGGGCAGTGGATCCTCCCTTGGTTTATGGGATGCCTCTGTGTATTTCTTGCTTTTAATATAAAGGAGAGATGTGCGGCGGAGGGCAGACACGTCACGGAGGCAACCGGAGAGTACGTTCAAATATGCGGCTAGACCTCTTAAAATTACCAGTAGACAGATTCGGACTCAGCACTTGGTCTGAGTCCGGGCTCGGTTCTATTGCTAAAGTCAGTGAAGAACAATTCTTAAATAATCCCAAATTAATGTCAATTAATTTTTTTATTTTGCACAATCAACTTATACAGTTATAGGTGCAATCGATACATGTATATTTTTCGCGTGTTAGTCTCGGTAAAGAAACCACCCAATGATGGCGCTTTTGACATGATTTAACTACTGCCCGAGGTGATCTCTGGGCCAGTGGCGTTTAAGCCGTCGTGGTGGGGATAGTGGATGGGTAGAAGAGGAAAGGGATTGAACGAGTGGGTTTGGATGTGGAGAGAGGCGGGAGTGGAACTTAAGGAAGCGTGATTTTGCAACTTCGTCGATTGTTGGTATGTTGAGGTCATTATGGATTGTTTGGTTAGAAACATACCGGGGAGGATTAAGGATGGTACGAAGGACTTTTGATTGGAATCTCTGGATGCGGGCAATGTTGGCTTTCTTGGCGGAACCCCATAGTTCTATTCCGTAAGTCCATGTCGGTTTTAAAATGGATTCGTATATTGTCAGTTTGTTGTCTATTGAAAGTTTTGATGTCCCTTTCAAAAGAGGTCTCAGGAGTCCAAATTTGCGATTGAGATCTGTTCTTTTGATCGCGTATGGGGGTTCCACGTGAGTCTTTTGTCTATGTAAAGTCCCGGGTAGCGAGCCTGCTGTTGGGTGGGAATAGGAGCATTGTTGACTGAACAGGAGGGCAAGGCTGTCGCCGTAGTGTGAAGGTGACGTGAGTAGACTTAGAGCGATAGTAGACTTCACCCTCCACAGTTTGCACCAGGACAGGATGTTGGAAAGGTGCTCTTGGAGTTTGCTAGTTATAATTGTCAATTAAAATAACGTCGATTTCTGCATTTATGATCCTCTCGTTGTCGAATAAGGTATTGAAATAGTCGGATGGAATAAGTATTACTGGTCATTTACTGACCTCAACCATTTAGTCCATGAATATGTGTAATTATACCTAATATCGCGAATTTCCATTGACAATCCTTAACTTGAGTCTCCAAACATTTCCTCCACTCACCTGTAACAAAGCGAATTCATGTATTAGATCGTTAGCACATGGTCATCAGGTTTATATAATAGACCAAAACCACATCTTTTATTATCCCATTACATCCATAAGTTCGAAAGGTAACTGTTTATTTGCTCGGAAATTATCCCTTAGGTAACTCACTTTCAACGATAAACGGAATAGTAAACGAATTTCAATTCGGTGGGCTGTTCCCGAAGTATTGTTTTTAGAAATTGAAAAACAATTGTCAAACGGCCCCGATGAAGTGGATCCGGGCGGTGCGGGTCCGCAGAGCCCAATCTCCCCGGCCGGCCCTGATTTTCGGATTATTTATTTAATTAAAGCCGCCTACAAAGCCCACATTGAACGGGCCCTCCGCGGGGCCACCACTTCACATCGCTTTTCAGATCTCTCCGAACGGTCTCTCTCGCCTTGTTGATATTGAGCGGCCGTGATCTAACGCAGATATTTTTTCGGTAGGTCAGTATTCGTTCTATTTCTTCTAGATTAGTTCACGCTTTAGCTAATAAATGTTTCTCGATTATTTCCGAGCCGGTTTCATTGTAACTAGCGTATATTGTAGTGCTGTAAATTATACCAAAACACAGGCCTTACTTATAAAAGGAAGAAGATGTCAATATACAATAAGAGAGTTATATTTTCAGCGAATAGGCTGATTCAGAACTCTCCTAATCTTGCTGTAAGTGCATATAAACTATTGTTTAATGTTTTATAGAATTTTTTAATTCGTTTCTAATTTTTAGTTATTGCCTTGGCCTCAGTGTTAAGACCAATGGGCGAAAAGAGACAGAGTTCCAGTGACAGAATTCGTATAAAAAAAATAAATAAGTGGGCGAAGGCGTTGATTATTGGATTTTTCCAGAGTGAATATATTATCGATCCCTGAACAGGTATTTAACGCACATTTAAGATCACTCTTAAAGTATGTAGGTGAACATGTAACATATAAACGGTATGTAGTATACAAAAATGTCTTCCTTTTCGAATAGACAAATGGATAAACTTCATTGCTTTTTAAGGTTTTTCTAAAGGACGTCAATAAAATAGAAACGCGAGCGCGCATTACAATTTTTAATGTTGTTTTTTTTCGAGCAGTAATAAATAGTTTTCGTTCCAGTTTCCAAACCTATACACGGAAACCAATGTTCCAGTAGACAAATCCCGCGGGGGAGGCGGGACGGGGGGTGTAATAAAAAAGGAACAAGTGCAAATGAAAATGGCTGGAATTTTTCAATTAAACTCCAACAACTGGAACACTCCAGTCGGAGCGTTGCAGTGCGCATAACTGCCGATAAAACTGTTGGACCGATTAAAAAAAAAAAGGAATCGATTTTCAAAACTAATAACTAAATTACTGTGGGTATAGTGCAGTTTTTTTCTCCTTTTAGCTGTTGTATAATAGTTAAATTTGAATCTTATAGATTAGGGGTTATTTAATTATTTATGTGTGTGTATAATTCCTTATTGAGAACCTTTGTATAATTTGGGAAATGGGAAAAACTACTGGAAAAACGAAATTTTTTCTCGTTTAAAAACCTCACTATTTTACCGGTAGGTATCGTAACGGCACAGAAGCGGGCGAGGGACGACAGAGAACCGAACGAGTGATGATACCAACGAAACTGAGCACTTCAGTTTCACGTAGCGATCCTACAGTAAATTGAATGAAGGTACCGCGAGAAGGATCAAATCAGGGAGTAGAGACATGAAAAGATATTAAAAACTGGTTTTTGGTATTTTCTTAGACCGGTTTCGGCCGTCCGCCGTGTTCAGTATCTCTTTCTTTGATCTACTGATGAACGAAGCCCTTGCAGCCAACCGCCAAACTAGTGAACATAATATGTAAACGCTGGGTTAAAACGAATATACAGTTTAAATAGTGGCGGATAAAGAAATGTCCGAGGGAGGAAAAAGTATTACAAATACAAATTAGCCCCAAAGGACGCACAGGTTTTTAGGCGAGGGGGTGTGGTGGGAATAATTCTCAGGGGGTTGTTATTAGGAGCGGGTCAAATGCCGGCTGCGACACAAGTTTTAGTGTGGCCACCTGTTCAACTCAGCTAATATCCAACACCAGGGCCGACAAAAGTAACAATCCCGGACTTTACCGACTGAACGTGATCTGTCAAATGGGAGGTGGAGAAGGAGAAGGAGAAGGAGGAGGTGGAGGAGGTGGTAGGGACGAAAGGAGAAAAGCAAGCCGACACTATTCCTTGAAAATTCTGTAGTTCAGCTACAGAACTAGAACTAGAACTAGACTTTCAGTCTAGAATTTCAGTTTAATAAATACACTCACAAAGTCATACGTGCGAATATAATGTAACCGGCGGATTTCCATTTGAGACTAGCACATTGTATTCTTGTTTTGATACGAAAACCCCCTGTTCAGCTTCTGAGCTCGTAAAATTCGAGGTAGAACTCTTCCAGTCTTAAATCCTATATTTCCCCAGAATATAAGTACAATGTGTGTGTGTGTGTGTGTGTGTGTGTGTGTGTGTGTGTGTGTGTGTGTGTGTGTGTGTGTGTGTGTGTGTGTGTTTGTGTGTGTGTGTGTGTGTGTGTGTGTGTGTGTGTGTGTGTGTGTGTGTGTGTGTGTGTGTGTGTGTGTATAGTTATTTTGGCGCCTCTTTAAATAAAATCAAATATAATACTGTAACACAATTGACACAAGGCCAGATATGACCACGAGAAGCCGGAAGTAGGCACTTGAAGCCCGCACTTATTATACTACGCTGATGGAATCAGGCAATACTAGTTTGGAATACCTGTTTTGTGGTCTGCGAGGGGTTGGAATACCCCTCAATTTTTGTGTTCCTGTGTCTCCTCGCGCCCTAGGTAATACATTTTGGAACATCGAATGGGTTCAGCGACGTTTAATCGTATTTAGCTCGATTGACACGAAAACTACTCGAGACCGAAGGGAGCGCGATATTCGAGTTTTTTTCTCGTTTCATCGCCAAGTTTCCGGCTATTATCGAAGCCGGAAAAAACAGATTTCGGCTGTGCCTCCTTCTGTAGCCGCGCGGGTAGAGGGACAGGTTCGTATGATACGGTGGCCCTTTCCGAACCCGAGACCATTAATCACGGCCCCCCCCAAACTGTATTAATCAACTTTGCCGCCCCTTCCGACCCATGTCGCCCGTGGGAATTCAATTTTTTGTTTTCCGCTGTCCCCAATCGCTCCGGGGGCGATACATACATACAGGGGACCTTTTTTCTTGAAGTGAAATACTGACGAATACAGCGAAACGATGAGCACGCTAGATTGTTAAAAGGGCCGCCGTCGGCTGCTTTCAAAGCGTTTTTTCTATTTCTTACATCCGCTGCGAGGTTTCTCCCACCGTCGGTAGACAACGCCTCCACCTGGCGGCATAGAGCTTGGGAAATTAGGAAACGTTCCCCCGAAGAATGGAAATAAATGAATCAGTTCTGAAGTAAATAACCTGTCGCTAGGCGATATTGAGAACACAATTTTCACGTACTGAACTCACATAAATTATAATGAATAAAAAATAGTATAAAATTGCACTAGCATCCAAAACTACTCGACGGTAAATACCGACTAACACCTGAAGACGCATTGTACTGGATTTCACAAAATAATTGAGAATTATTGCACCTCATAACTTTGTATCATCCGAATATTATTAACCTTCAAAATTTAAGGGGAAATAACTCGCCGATCGGTTTCTTCTTTTCAAATAAAATTTTAATCTTTTAATCCTCCCATTGTTGTCCGAATTTATATAATATACGGTGACGGCGGAGTGTCGAAATAGTAATCTAACAACAGAATAACACATAAATTCTGTGGATGTGAACGCGAAGGCGTGGTCAGTGATGGTCGGAGGGGGCTCAGATAAAGCCTCCAACCCGCAAATGTTATTATCTGTCCGCTCGATAAAACCCGCCAACACAATTCCGGCCCGATGGAAACATTTTTGTGCCGGCCGTTAAAATTTAAACTGACAATCGGACGTTTCTTCTAATTCCCAGTTTGTTAATCCAGTTTTATTTTTATATTTTAATGGCGAATGATTTAGATCGCATTATAACAGTGGAATTAATGTACTAATTTTCTATTACAAATAATGTGAAATATATTTGTGTATATATATACGCAGCAAAATTTTCAATTCATAAATTTTGTTATATGACCCAATGAAAAATATCTGTTGGTATTGTTATATTTAAATCAATAACTATAAATTTATTAATTATTTAGAGATTAAATATTTAATTAATTTGACGTAAATAACAATATACACAGTTGAAATATTTAAAAATCGATCATAAAAGTTTTCCTGTTGATCCAAAATGTATTGAAAAAAGTTATTTGTAGTAATCTAGTTAATCAGTGCACCCAACGAGCTTTAGTTAAGTAAATTTCCGCACCACACTCAGGGGGCGCTAGATTATCGATGCAAGTGCAACCAACGAACTTTAGTTAAGTACATATCCGCACCACCCTCAGGGGGCGCTAGTTTATCGATGCAAGTGCAACCAACGAACTTTAGTTAAGTACATATCCGCACCACACTCAGTGGGGCGCTCCCGTCGCGGTGCTCGTGTACCCAACGAACTTTAGTTAAGTACATTTCCGCACCACACTCAGGGGGCGCTAGATTATCGATGCAAGTGCAACCAACGAACTTTAGTTAAGTACATATCCGCACCACACTCAGGGGGCGCTAGATTATCGATGCAAGTGCAACCAACGAACTTTAGTTAAGTACATATCCGCACCACACTCAGTGGGGCGCTCGCGTCGCGGTGCTCGTGTACCCAACGAACTTTAGTTAAGTACATTTCCGCACCACACTCAGTGGGGCGCTCGCGTCGCGGTGCTCGTGTACCCAACGAACTTTAGTTAAGTACATTTCCGCACCACACTCAGGGGGCGCTAGATTATCGATGCAAGTGCAACCAACGAACTTTAGTTAAGTACATTTCCGCACCACACTCAGGGGGCGCTAGTTTCACAAAAATCGTTCGTTGAGTGCACCGATAAACTAGCGTCCCCTGAGGGTGGTGCGGAAATGTACTTAACTAAAGTTCACTTGCACCGATTAACTACATTACTAAAAATAACTTTTTTCAATAAATTTTGGATCAATAGGAAAACTTTTATTATCGTAAATACACAATACCAGATAGGTTTACTCTTATATTTGGAAGTCAGAACCTAATAGTTGTGACCAGTTGTGTGATCAAATATATATTTGACAGATAATCCGACAAAGACTTAAGCCGATTAACAAAATGCCTCCCAATCCAAATAAGACAAACAACATCCCCCCAAAACACAATATACAGTACAAGTGGCAGTGACAGTGCAGTGAGGATGCGCAAAAATCATCCAAAGTGCCAAAGCGACTAACACCGAAACCGGTCTAGCAAAAGACCAAACCAATGAGAGGAGACAGAAACACTAGAAATCTACGAAAGTATTGTCATTGACAATTTCCAGAAAATAAGCCGTATAAGCGGGGGCATCCTTCACCTTGTGTTTGTGGAAGTGAAACTGCTCCGGGGACAAAAATTAATTGCTTGATTCTCTTGGATGTATATTTGAAATATTCCTATTTTATTTTACATAATTAATCAAAACAAATATATACCGTTTGCATTGATTTTCAGGGAAAAATAAACAGGTCCTTAACTAGAGTATCGGGCTGGAATACGAAATTCTAAGAGCTTCAGTTGCTGTTATATTATAACAGACATATTTTATGATGGATCGAGTAGTAATTTTCTTGTATCGTGTACGACGGTGCAGGATTAAAATCTTATTAGATACTGCAGATAATTACAATTAAATCTTAGACAGCGTTCGGGCTCTAGAAATTTTCGCGAGGGCATTCCCCAAAGTGCATATTTGCTCGGTGAATTGTATTCATTCCTGTAAAGGTTTAATCTCGCTTGTCTTTGGCAGGTATTCAGTATTTGTCTCCCCATCAAACAAATAGTTCAAGTGCCCGCCGTTCGGGGGGTATGAAAGAGAGAATTTCATGAAATAATGAACTATTCAACAGCAAATTAGAAATATTCAGCTACGGCAGGAGCAATACTAAACTTTGTCGAAGAACATTAATAATTCAATTAAACCGGAACTCGACCGAAAATTGTTAATCTCTATTATACGAAACAATAGTAGGATATTAACAGAAGCAGATCAACTAAATATTTGTTCTGCTATTCGTTCCTGATTGCTTCAATAAATTCAAACGATTAAATCAGTTGTTTCTACGGAAAATCGGCGTTGTTTACTTTTTATTCGTTTAATGGCTAACTTAAAGAGCAATAATATTCTTGAAGATATTGGGATCAAATGATACCTTGGTTCTTAGGTAGACATGTTTCTAGTGCCAACTAATATTGGCACAGTGCAGATGACATTTTTTTACAATAATCTGCTACCATTTTATTCCGTTTCGTTAAAAATCGCTATAAAACTACGTGCGTTTCGAAGAGGGGAACATACTCTATTGAATATTTCAAAAGTTTATGCCGGCGGAATTGAAAACAAAACTTTCACTGATGCCAACCAGACGTGAGAATGTAATAAAAAGTAACCCCCATATCGCCATTAAAAATATTTATTTAATTAAAACGCTTATATAAATATATCTCAAGGGTATACTCCCTGGATATATTTTGTATTTTAGAGTTTAATAACCCGGCCGTCTATGCCGCAACAGCTAAAGTATGCAAAATCTCAAATAAGTTCTTATCCTTACAGCTGCCCTTTTGTTCTTGGGGAAAACAAATAGGAAAAGGTAGGGAAGGGTCGAATGCTAAACTGCAGATAGTGGACCTGCGTATGGAGTTGCTCCGGCCCAGCTAGGGCCGGCCAATTTATAGGGGGAGGGGGATGAGGAGGAGGGAGGAGAGAGAGAGAGAGAGAGGGAGAGCTTCCCTCGTAAACTGGTTTATAGAAAAGGAGATAATAAACTCCGAGGGGGGGGGTAAGCCAAGGCCAAGAACAAAAGGAAGGCCCCATATATTTTTTCTACTCCTTCTTCCTCCTCCTCCGCCTCTTTCCTCTTTCCTCGAGGAATAAACCGCCGGTTTTTATGGCGGTCGCCTCCGACTTTGGTTATGGCGGAACGCGTGCTGCCCGCCAACATGTGCACTCCGGACCGGTCAGGCGACGAAA
This sequence comes from Lethocerus indicus, assembly GCA_019843655.1. Lineage (NCBI taxonomy): Eukaryota > Metazoa > Arthropoda > Insecta > Hemiptera > Belostomatidae > Lethocerus > Lethocerus indicus. Next base: position 7,733,289 of record JACDQD010000005.1, read on the forward strand.
ACGCGCTGATATTATCAGCTCTTGGTGATGAGCTCAGCACTTGCCGTTAAATTTACAGAATGCTAGTGTTACTGACAACAGTAACAGCGGCGTTGGGGACAGGATCACTGCTGGAGACGATCTGACGCCGAAATCGGTATAGTACAGGACCAAATTTGTATAAACGAGATCTCAAGAATGATACTACAGTGCTGTGATACTGCTAACTTATGAAATGAGAAAAAAACCTTATTACAAATTCTCGTATACGTATAATCAAAGTACGATTATAATAACATAAACACAGCTACTATGTTATTGGCCCAAGCTCCAATAATTTTACGATACGACGTGCGAAGATACACACTCGAACTGCAAGGGATAGGGACGTAAAATACCCCAAGGTTTATAGGGACGTCACTGTATTACTAGTGTATTTTCGTTTGTTTTATTCCCTGTACAATCAACTGTTACAACAGTTACAGTACATTATCAGGCTGTCAAGATAAAAGAAATCACACAGTGGTGGCACTTTTACGGCTGCGTAAGAAAACCTCACGGCCGGTCGCAAGAGGTAAACGATAACGACCGACATCGACGATCGATTGCAAATTCCTAGCATAAATATCCATAAATTAATCTGATCTTATGTACAGGAATGGACAAGGGCTCCTTGTCTTGTGACATCTTACGTACAAAATAATAGTAATAAAGTTTGTCGCCACAATCGCAAACGTCATACTGAAGAAAATCCAATCATTTACCGCGACAAGAGCTCTGGGGGTACAAAAACACAGAGTTTTGCATGGGGGTAGTCCACCCTTTCGGGATGAGACGAAAACGAATTAATATCCACGGCGACGTTGGCAAACAGAAAAAAAACAGAGCCCGACACGACAACTTTTCACACAAAACCCCCCTCCACGATTTTTTTATTATAATCTCTTTTATCTTTTATGCTTCGTTTGTCCGTTCGTTTCTTTTGACGGGGCTTTTCTTTTTTTCGGTGCGGGCGGCCGGACGCCTTTTGTACGACGCGGCTAGATTTTGGCTTCAAATCAAATGGAAGCCCGCGGAAAGAGAAATAAAACAATAATGGATTGGAAGACCCGAAATATCCCGAAAAAAAAATTTTGGGGGACAATTATAATAACACTCCGAGGAAAGGTCGGGCACAATCGAAACCGGTTTTGTCCCTGCGACAATAACGAGAGAGAAAAAATTCTCTATTTAATATAACGATTCTAAACCAGTGAATAGTGTTAATCGTTCATTCTTCCACCCATTGTCATTTACTTTTTGCCGCCGTGTTATTTTCGCCAAACAATATTTTTTTTCATCCCCCCTTTTTTAAATTTAGTCTCCCATCCGATAATATTTCGGCGTTTTCAGAGTTTTAAATAGCAGACAGCCCGTTGAAACGGTCAGGGGGACAATAGTTCAGGAAAACTACTGCGGGGCCGGACAATTCAAAAAATTGTCAGTTTTTGAAAACACACAATGTCTTTTCTATACATATTTTGAACGATTCAAATGTCCATTGAAGTTCGTTGTTAATCGATTGTCATCGCCCCTCATAAATTTTAAGAAATAAAATTCTAATTTGGTAATATCATAAATTTATTTACAGTATGCAATTTTATTGTTGATAATAGTAATTAAAATATTCACTATGTATTTATTACATTAACATTAGCGAAATTGGTAGAGCGTAAGATAGGCCGTTGTAATAATGCATCATGGATAGAGATAGAGGAGTATATTTCATATTTTCTGGAATTCTTATTCTTAAATTGTTCATTTGGGCGAGAGTTTATCGAACCAATTATATTGTTTAAAAATCATTCGGTTATTTTTCATTAAAATATTTTTGGGACCAGTTTTTTTTCTGTGTTTGTCTGGGATCGGGGGATTAAGAGTTTTCACTCTGGCGGCCCCCCCACCTCCACCCGGTTTCTCTCTGTAATCATCGTTCGGGCATTAACAACAGGTTCGTTAACGAGCTCACGTTATACGGCAATTATTCACAGTACCAATTTTCGTGTCAGCCCCCTCCCCCACGATGTAAATACAAATACGATTTGAATATTGAATTGGGTCGCATTATGTAACGCTAATGGGCAGAACAGTCCAAATTGTTTTTATAAGCACGAGAATTATTATCGCCCGGTCCCGGCTAAGGTTTCGGCAATCCGTTCTCTGAAACAATCTATCTTATATTTTTCCCTTAAAAAACGGTTTCCCCCAACAAGAGGCGGGGATTAAAATACATTCGGGCGCTTGTTATTTCATATTTTCCCCCCGAGAAAATATATTCTTATAATTGGTATCGTGAGGTTGAAGAGTCATTGTTGCGCGTATTTATTTGACCGTAAAAACCATCTTTCAACTTCGTGCAGCATGAACACATCTTAATAAATAAAAAATAGGGTTCCACAAAAATAAATTACTCAACGCATATTATAATCAGATTTTAAAAAAATTTCGAACTCAAATTTTAATGAATCTATTTGTGGTACATTAAAAGAAAAGTCAGTTTTGGAAAATCGACCGTCCGTGTAAGGTCAGCGATGAACAGTTTAGTGCTGATGGGATGCTCATAATTCACTTCATCTTCTACTGGCGACAATGTGAAACCGAAACCGATCTAGCTCAGGATATCTTAAATTATAACTACATACTGCAATTACTGAAGGTCCACCGGCGCAATGGGATACTATCAGAAATTCTATTAGGGCATGCGGGTTTAGCATTGAAAGCCGGGGGCATTTCCTAATACAATATGTTTAATCTTATTACAAGTTTATCAATACTGACGTGACAATTATGCAACTAAATTCATTTCGTCCTAAGCCAACTTATTTAGAAATTCTGTATGTAGAACACCTACCTTCACGGATACCTGTCAATTTAATTGGTTTTAAATTAATTGTTCAGTATAGTGAGTAAACTTAATTGGTGAATTTATTACTCTTAGTAATAAATATAAATGCAATCGAACATTAACATTAGACAACAAGCTTACAATTTGTAAAACCATATTAAAACCGACGTGGACATATGGAACTGTGGTGTTTTTCTATTAAGATTTCCGACATCTACCGCATCCTCAATACTCCCCGCTATGTTTCGAATCACACAATTCACAAAACCCCGGTTCCTTAGATTGATTATCGGTCTCGGTTGATTATCGTAGATTTCGTGTTCTTCCGTGTGCTCTCGCCCAGTAGTCTTTACCTAGACCGGTTTCGGCTACCTCGCCTTTTTTTCACTAGCAGTCTGAGACAAGCGTTGTGTCTAAAGAAATAAGTGAAATTCCAAGTACTGGAGAGTGTGCAAGATTAAGTGATAGCTGCAAGCATCCAACGTCCCAAAGTGCTACTGAAGATGAAACCGGTCTAGCAAAAGACTAAAACGAGCGAGAGGAGGCTGGATTCCAAAAAACAGGTATTCCAAACTGTAAGTGCATCCCCACATCATTCGGAGGAAACTCCTCGGTTTCTTTGAAGACGCGGCGACGTCAACTGATAAAGCTTCTCTAAGCAACAACCCCCTTCAGCTTCCGGTTCCAGCTGGGCTTCCTCCCCCCGCCACGCTCTCTGTCTCTCACTCCGTCCCAAAACCGGACTAAACTGGCAGAAATTGACGCTCGGCGTTGATAAGCGGATTAAACGGCCCAACAGTCAATCTCCAAGTGCTCAACAGTCACAATACAACGTCCTCTGCCGGTACAATTTCAGCCGGTTCGACCGGACCGCTTTACACTTTATTGTCTCGATTGTGTTTCTAATCAACCTCCTGATCAAGTGCGAATAGAACCCAGCAAATAGGTAATTATTTGAGCCGACACAATTAGTAATATAACTACACTGTGAGAGCACTATATATAATTATTTCTCGCAAAAATATTACAGCATCATAGATTTCGTGTGTCTCATCTCGCTGGCTTGGTATTTTGCTAGACCGGTTTCGACTGCTCGCCATCTTCAGTAGCGGTGTTAGTCACTTTGGCACTTTGGATGTTTTTTGGGCATCCTCACTGCACTGTCACTGTCACTTGTACAGCAGTAGTGACAGGGGTATTCAACTCGTCGCATAACCACAAAACAGGAGCATCTTGCCTGTTTGTGGCAAACGCCAAATTTTCATTGTCGCCTGTACTAAAAATGCTTACGCTCCCAGTAGCTTATACCTATCACACAGTGATAAAATAATACAAAAGTTAACAGCAACGAAACCACCAGCATATTATTGAAATTATGTTCGCGATTACGAGATATTTCAGGAGCTGTCCGACATTGTTGAAGCCCATTCATCACGGAAAAGTCACACAGAGTGATTATAAACAGGCGTTGCGATATATTCTTGTTATGCGCGCGATAATTTATTCCTTGTAATCAGACAATATTATATTTCTACCGGGTCGAAGAATTGCTTCATCCCTCTCAGTGGAAGTCTTCGTCCACCGCCCAGAGTCAGCGTCAACGGAAGCATCAACTCTGCCCAAATTGTTGTAACGGAGAAAAGCTCTCGAACTCGTTAAAATATATTGTGGAAATCGCTCGCCGACAGAGAAAATTGAGGGGTGGCGAGAGTCTGACGATTTTCCGCAGTCGACGCCTGAAGAGACAATGGCGTTCTCCGGGGCCGGAAGTCGGCAGATCAAACAACAATATTTGAAAAGTTTCCATTCACGGAGAAAATAAGAGGGCCTTTTAACGAAACGCTCTCTCGCTAAGAATAAAAATCGTTAGGGGGAGGAGAACATCGGCTAGGAATAGAACTGAGTTACAGCTGTTCGAATCTTCGAGGAGGAGAAATGAAATAACTCCCCTCCTCTTCTTTCCTTCTCTTAACCAACTTCTTTGCCGAGTTAACGGTTCTCTTATTTTGATTTATTCCTCCGGTTCTTTCACCCCCCCCTCCTTTTTTTCCGGTCTGGCCCCGAAAATATCCGAGCGCGATACCCTCCCCCCCTTCCTATTCCTCAATCGCTACAGTCCTAATGGAACTCCATTACTTCCAAGTTTCGACGTCGGCGCGGAGCCTTTCGCGAAGGTATCCATTCCGCAGAAAGAAGAAGTATTGGAAGAGTTCGACTTTCAGAAGACCCCCACCCCGCCCACCGAGCCAAACGCGCTGTCGTAAAATCCGCCGTTGAATTAATTTGAAGTGATTTACGAACAGAACGAAAAATACGGCTGAATTTCAAATTGCGCCCCGCGAATATACTCGTAAATTTATTGGTCAGAAAAAGATCGTTAGGAAATATTGAATATTTTAATATACGTCTTCAACCAATGCAAAACTAAGGCAATGTGGTTTAAGTTCAGGCAAATCGAATTACAGTTATTAGAAATCTCTGATTTTTCAGTTAAACATTTTTAATGGGCCGGCCAGGGTTTGAAATGGGTCCCCTCATTTCATGTCTTATCGTAGACAGATGTTACTACACAGTGATAAAAGGATGGCTCTTGTGTAGGCCGACATGCGTTATGATTTGACTATATTAGTGAATGCGTGTTTCTGTTAACAGATCATAGGATGAAATTAAAATAGATGAATAAAGATGTTAATTAATCCAGAGTTTTATAACACTTTGTGACATTATCCTCTACCCCTCTTGGCTTCGAGGGTTTTCGTTTCCAATCAACCCGTTCGGGTTGAGCCCAATATTCACTTAAATTGAATTATTATTCGCTTGGGAACTTTGCGATACAAGTTATACGGCCTTATCAGTTATTCCCTCTGTTCTTGTGTGAAAGGAAAAAGAAGAAAGATTTCGCGTTAATTTCGACTTTCAATAATAAAGAAGCGGCCCCCCCCCGCAGGGTTCTCATCACGGAACGGGTCATGAATATTTCAGAGAGACTAGCGACCGGATCACAAGTGTCTTCGGTTATTGACGATGCTACTGACGATGGCGAGAAACCGGATAAAATCCGAGTTAAGGTTCCAAAATATATAAAATAGGCCCCAGAAGAGGGTAATAAAACTACCCCAAGCAATTAGTTTTATGTCACGCGTTTGCTTTCTTTTTACAAGGGGAGTTTTAACAGCTACTTTATAGAGGGCGCTTCGTCAATCCTCTTTTCAACTTTTTCCCCGGTTCCCCCCGCTTCACACCACGGTCAGGGCGGTCCGAAGAAGCGGAATCGATAAGCCGACCGATTCTGGCGGTCTGGCGGGCGGTAGGGGCGGACTTCAGGAAATTGGGCTCCGGGCTAATCCCTGGGGGAGTTAATGCCTGGGAGAGGGCACCGGCCAACCCGGCGTAAACCCATCGATTTTTGATTCCCAGATAGGGCGGTGCGTGCAATCGCCACCAACAGAGATTGGGCCGCCCCAAGAACCTCCCCCGACCCCCTATCCGCGCGCTATCAGAATCAGTTACCGGGGATATGTCTTGATCAAGAGATCCCTCTCCGGCCCGGTAAAGATAACGCGGGACGATGTTCATTGATTGATTGAACCGAAACAAGATTTATGGTTGTAATTTATTCGGAAGGGCCCCGAGAATACGTTGTTATAAATGGGCAGCTGGTCGCTCGACCTTCTGCCAAGTCTCGCTGGTCTGGTCTTTTGCCAAACCGGTTCCGGCTGCTCGCCACCTAGCAGTGGCTCTTGTCGTCAGTTGGTAACCAGATAACCAGAACCGTCGCGACCCTGAGTGCGCATGCGTCGTAGAGAAAGAATGCGATCAACTTAGATTATGATCGCTCTTTGAGACAACCCCAAGGGAATACCTTTCAAAACCATATACTTTTACACTTATTGTTAAAGAAAAATGACTAAACAGGATTTAAAAACCAATGGTTCTTAAATCATCAAATTTCTATTCCAACCTTAAATTAGCAGACACATTGGCATATCCAGTTTCGTTCTCAGAACGATCTCATCCGGGTAAGTAAGAATCAAAGAAGTACTCCGTCTTCTACCCACCCGCTGGGTATTAGCAAGCGTTACAGGATAGACAACACGAAGCCGATGGCTTACACTTTCACTCTTTTCGATATTCACATGCGATCTCCAACAGTAGATTTCGGTATGACGAAGCGTACCCTCTTAGCAAAGAATGCAGTCGAAATTGAACACACAGATGCCAACCAGTAGGGGAAACGAACTGAAGTGAAACAGAAACCCCCCCCCTCTCTCCTGTTAGAAAAATGCGATATCTTGTCGATCTCACGTACAGACGATGGGCTATGTGCTTCCCCCATTGGGTGAACGCAGAATGCTTCCGTATTATAGCGTCGTAATCCGGGCGATCGGGCGGCCGGGAAACGAGGATATGAAATTCGCGGGCCGAAGGAAACAGGAGTCGTCTGACGGTTTGGTGGCGGTTGGCCGGAGGTGGGGTGGGTGGGCTAAGTATAAGCGGCTTTACAAGATTACATAAGCCGCTCAAGCCTGTCCGGCCTGTACTGTAGCGTTTCTCCGTATCTTCGTTTGTACACTCGCCGCGCGGCTTACTGCCGCGCCAGTAGACACTCTGCCCTGCCAATCTGGGCCCTAGACCCCTGCAGTTTATCCCGGGCTCATTACCCAAGCACTGAGTATAACACCGGAGGACGAGTCTCCATCTATTCGTACAGGCCGAAACCGCAACTAAAGTCATTTTGAATAAAATAAAAATATTTATTATATTTTGATTTTTAATGGATGAAGTTTCTGAGATTGGTTCCAGAAAAACTCGAAATATAATTCAGGTCTAAATAAAGGACTCCGCTCCAAAAGTGACGCCAGTACCGGAAAGTCGGGTGGCAAATTTGAATTTATTACGAGACGCTGTCACATAACTCAGGAATACCGATCCGAAACTATTTCATTATTGGTCCTGTCCGTAACAATGTAGGTGCTCCGTAGATTTCGTGCCATAATCGAAAGGCCAAACCGGGGAGAGGAGACAGAAGGACACGAGATCTACGGTATTCCAGAACCCCTCGCAGTTATGGTATTCCAAACTGATATAGGTGTTCATCCTCCCAACGGCTGTGGGCAACGGTTCTTTTGGAATCGACGATTCGGAGCCCACGATTATGAAAATCATGAAATGAAATAAATCATTTCGGAGTTTAACGTTGAGTAATAAAAGCGACGGAATGCTGTTGGCTGCAGCGAAAAACAGAAACGGAATCCGATCGGACCGCTCGCTGAGATTTCCGCATATGTGCTGAACAAGTCGTGGAGCAGAAAAACATTGTTGAATTAAGTACCGCCGTACTTGACGCTCGTGATTTGCGCTCCGATGAGTTACCGGATGACGACATTTTGCCGGGTAAAATGTGATCGGAGAAGACGTAGCGAGGGGCCTTTGGTACTTAGTGTCTCCACTGATGTATGCACGGATCGGTACATCATCGGCGGCGACAGCCTACCGTCCGGAGGATTCACGCTTTTTTGTTGACTAAAACTTTTTACAAACTTAATGCCGGACGGCAGAGTGCTTTACTGCGTACACTAATGGTAAGAGCGCGAAGACCAATATTTGCATTTTACCGATATTTTGCTTGAGCCATGCAAATTTGAATCATTTCCAGTTGGGTTATTTAACATTTTATTTCTGAAAATAAATGAACGCAGTAAGACTTCCCGAATTCATGACATTTGGCCATGTGTTGGTTAAGAGTACACTGGATTGCAGGACCTAGAGGATTTTCTATTTTCAAACCAATTAGACTGGTATAATCACATTTAGTTCTGATATATAGATGTTTCCACAGGCATTCATACATATTATATTACTGCATTTTGCACTGTGGTGACGATGGTGCAAAACAGAACCGGATGTAGCTTAGGACCAAATTTATAAGCGAGATAGATTGTATTTCTATTTTGTATTTTTAATACATACACTGAAGTAAGAGTGTTTTTATTGCTTAAGCTGTTCCTAATAATTAAAGGACGCTGTTATGTAGTATCAGTGTGGACTTGTTTCAGTAAACATTGCCTCTATCGTAATCTTATTAGTCTAGTGCGGGTGTTGGAAAATTCTTCGGATTTCATACATTTTTTAAGTAGGTGAATAATTTACTTTGAAATTGTATAAATGAAAAATACAACTACATAGCAGTTCTAGAGACCCAAGACAAATATATTTTATTTCTACTCGTTGAAAGCTTCAGTTGATAGAGTCTTCAGTTGTGTAGTTAATTATTTTTAAAGTACGCCCGGAAGGAGGTCAATAATCGAAGAGACTGAGTGAGGATAGCGGGAAGTTTTGACTCGAAAAATTTCATTACTGTGAAATGAGAGATTCACAACGGTGGGTCGTCTCAAAGTAGTCGGACGCCAGTTTTCTGAAAATTGGGAATACTTCGCTTCGAGTTATTTTTTTTCTTATTTCAGGAAAATTAAGTTTAAGAAAAACGGCATTGAAAACCCGATATTGCCTCGGGAGTCAATTTAGACTACTAAAATACACCGTTAGTGTTTCTAGAAGTCGGACGGAAAACTCTAAAATGAACTCCTATTTGCTGGATATATTATGGATTAACAAAATATTAATTTTTGGTACGTGGGAAGTCCTGACAAAATGATAGTTCAAACTGAATGATAAGAAATCTGAAGCGTCTCCAGTTCCCCTCGGACAAGTCCTCGGGAAACTCTCCTCGGTACAAACTGGACGGGGAAGAAAAAAAAATGGGGTTGCGGAATTGAATACTCGAAGTAAGTTTGGCGGCTTGGGACCTAAGGGCTAAGGGCCTCGGAAGGGTTGGGAGGGCCCAGTTAACCACTCGAGTGGGCGTACACAACCTCAACCTGCCCCAAGTAACCTCGCAATCTTTCGCAATCTTTCGCCCATTTATTTCCCGATTTTAAAATCGCTCGTAGGATTTTTTCAGTCAGTCCGGAACAGGAGGGCACAGCATCTCTTAATATTCAGTAATTGTAGATATTTGCCAGGAAATATTGTTGCTGAGTTCAGTTTATTAATGCATTAATTTTTAACAATTTTAAAAAAACAGAATAAATACTTGCCTAGAATGTTGAGCAGCAATATTAGACTATGCTCGGCTGTGATCATGATAACGTAATTAAAACTGATATAAAATCTTGGAAATTATCTCCCATTTATTACATTTTCAACGAGAATTCTCATAAGTTAATAATCTGTAATTGATGAAAATTTGATTTGCTACCGGTCTGGTAATTTCATACATTAAAATTAATTGTTTTTTTTTATTACTCCCGCCTCGATTTTATCCTTGTGTCAAATAATTATTGTTGCTTGAAATCGCTAGTTTTAATATCTCATGTTAGAATTACTTATAATACTAGTGCTTGTGATACTGTGACTCGCACTGCTACTGAAGCAGCCGAAACCGGTCTGGCGATAGACCAAACCAGAAGACCGCGAAATCTACGGTATTGCAAGCCCTCGGAAACAGTAAAATGTAATCCAAACATAATAAATATACATAAATGTGATGCGAATTTAGGGGGAAACGTATAAAACAGAAAGATGAAGAGTTGGAAAATAAAAATGTGTTGAATTCTCGCGTCCGGGCTTTAGGCGGGGATTCGAACTGTATAGCCTTTTAATATTTCATGCGGTCCTCCCACCCCTTCGCCCTCGCCCGCCACAACAACCCTCGGTTCGTCCCTTTCCGACCAAACTCGATCAAAACCAACCCCCGGTACCCCCCGGGCCTTAATAAAACATGAGCTTTCCCGTCGGGACAGAGGGTTAATTGAAAAATAATAATCTCCAATACAGAAGGCGGTAACTAATACCGCGTTTCGGCGTCACACGATAAATAGTAATTTGAAGGCGGACAAATCGCTTGAAGCTCGCCTGACGCCCGATATTAGGGAATCAAAATATTTGGACTAGTAGATTAGCAACATTTAAAATTTAGAAGAGTCTCAGAATAGAGAATGAGAAATACTTGATCACTAGTTGAAAGTGATTACAGCGATGAATGCGGACGGGCAATAGCACTCGGAGCTATGCCGGGTTAGACTATATTAATCAGTACGTTAATCAAATTTGTAATTATTAGTTATGTTCCTCATGACGCTATTCTATCTATCGACGAGAATGACCAGATGCCAATTGATACTGTCCAATGAGACTCATTTATATGGGCCCATTTTTACTATTTGTTTCTCCAAGACAAAACAGTATCTCCGTGTCATTAGTATCTTTAGTAATGTTTAATAAAAACATTTACGTAAATGAATTTCGCTGTGATACAGTAATTCCACAGGTTACAGAAACGAGACCACGATAAATAAACTCCTAACAAGTTTAAAATTTGTGGTTTATTGACAAATTTTTTTCAATATAAATTATGCCAGCACCGTACTTATTAACTTGACGTGTAAAATAATTAAATACTTTCAAATCTTATTTAATAAGCTTCACATATGAGTGTGTGCGCGTGCACGAGTGTGTGTGTGTATATGTATGAGTCTGCGGTTGAATAGTTTATTAAAAAACTGAGCCCTACAGCAGCTGAGGGTATGAGAGTTGTATCATGGTACGAAATATAATAACGTAGAGGCGGGCCGTTGTTGTGCGGCGTAATGGAATGACGCTCTCAGAACAAAAGCTGGTTATATATATATATATATATATATATATATATATATATATATGTATGCAGGGAGCGGATATTATAACAAGACCACGCGGTTTAGAAGTCTGGAGAAAATATTTTTTAATCACTAATAATCAAGCAAAAAACCAATCAAAATAAGAATTGAGATATTTGTAATTTGATTTATCATAACTGTTTAGATAGTTTTCTCAACTGGTTTATTTGGTCCTAAAGCTAGACCTGCATTTGTGTTCAATATCGTCAGCAGTATAGTGGCTTACGTACAGAAAATGTTCTAATATTCGAAAGCGACAAAAAAAACATCTCTATATTTAAAAATTCCTAAGGTTTTCGCTATTCAATTTTCACCTTATGACTTGAATGTTTAATATTTTATTGTAAATAAAATATTATTATATCATTTAAAATTACGTGTAAATTTGTTTCAGCCTTTCAATTTTTCTGGTCATGAGGCGGTTTCTCGACTTTTATTCAACGGAGTGGAAAGATTTTATCTCGGAGCAGAAGGTGCTCAAGTTTCGACATGATTTATACCTCAGTTTGGTGAACTTCCCTTTATTCCGCTTCGGGACTTCTTCACCCCCTAGAAGGAACGAGAAGCTGCCGCGGCGCCTCCGAAGAGAATGCAGTGTAGTGGCCCGCGGGGCCACTTTGAATTATGGGATGTGCAACACATGTGCTCGCGCTTCAGCGTACCTCGCCGTCGACCGTCGAGACGGCGAAAAAGCATATTTTTTTTAACCTTTTTTTATTTTGTACAATCAAAATTGAATGTTTCAATGTTACAAATGCTGTATGCATTTCTTCACATGCATATCGTGATAAAAGAAACCACCCAATGATGGCACTTTTGACAACAATTATGGTCTAAGGGCTAAGAAGATCTCTAGGCCAGCGGCATTTAAGCCGACGCGGGGGGATAATGGATGGGTAAGAGAGGAAAGGGACTGAACGGGTGGATTAGGACGAGGAGAAAGGCGGGAGTGGAACTTCAGCAACCGGGATTTTGCGACTTCGTCGACTGTCGGTATGTTAAGGTCATGGTGGGTTGAGTGGTTAGAAACATACCGGGGAGCATTAAGGATGGTACGAAGGACTTTTGATTGGGATCTCTGGATGCGAGCGATGTTGGATGTCTCGGTGGAACCCCATAGCTCTATACCGTATGTCCGTGTCCGGTTTTAAGTATCGCTTTGTACCCATTGTCCAGTTGTTACCTAAGGTCAATTTTGATCAAAATTTTGATCCAAATTTTCGGTTTAAGTCAATTCTATTGAGTCGGGTATGGGGATTCCACGTGAGTCGTTTGTCCAGGTGGAGCCCAAGATAGCGAATCTGCTGTTGGGTGGGCGAAAAACCAAAATTCGGTTAAAAATCAAGAAACCAAATTTTTTTTAAATTGGAAACATTTGAAATCGACCTAATGATTATAATTATAGACGGTGACAATGTTGTTGACTGAAAATATTTCACGGAGCATAAAAATCGAGAATTACGCCCCTAATTTTCGCCGTTTCTCAAACTTCAAACCGCGTTTCTTTCCACTTCCTCCGCTTTCTAGTAATCAGACCGACGTCCCCGCCCCTGAAGTACTCGAGAACGGTTGCGCAGCTCAAGTCCCAACCGGCCCCCGTATTTATCGTACTCGGTGCATTACTCTACTCCAAGGCTACCCCTTGCCTTTCACCCGCCCCTCTCAGCGGTTCACGGTGTCTTGAAAATCTCCCTTTTCAGAAATTACGCCTGAAATTTTCCTCCTTTCTTCTTGGTCCCGGATAAAATAGTAACCCGTTTCTCAATTGTTAGGTCGGGTCACATTTCTATCGCTCAAACATTTACATCGGGAAGAAACCAAATTTATTTAGTTTATTACAGTAGTAGTAGGACATAACAAAACACCATATTAAATTTTGTTCGTTTCCCTTAAATAAATATATTTAATTATAAGGTTTTCCAACTAAAACTATTAATATTTAATCGATGGCACACCTGCTATGCACTCCAATTTACATACATAGATATAACTGAAAATTTAAGTTCCTTTGCTTATATGACTGTAGAAACCCAACCGTTCCTGTTTCTGTATTTTATGTTTATCGTGTATATTTTAACAAATATCATGTATATCATAAAATAAACATTTTTCAACTATGTTGACTCGAATTTTGTTCTAATTATAAAACTTGTGCACTCTATCATTTACAGTTTATAATCAAACTTTTATCATTTATGTTTTTTTCGCTCCCGCGATAGCCTACCACTTACACAGTTATTCCTTATTTTCCGATGCACTGTGGAAATTATGCATAATGTTGTATACCGGATGTCTTTTAGAATAGGCCTGGAGCATCATTAAAATTTAGAACTTTCCAACCGCAGAAGGGAGGCGGTAATAGCCACAAAATGTTTGGCTGTTACTGCTTATAAGGCCTCATTTTGGCGGGGGCTTGAAAACCTCTCCGCGACTCGCTTTTCCTCTCGTCCGTTAATCGGTCCCACAGCTCCGGCGGGTCTTTGCTTCCTTCCCCCGCCCTTTCGTCTCAAGTGCCCACTCTTCTAAGTTTCTTTTCTCGTTCCAAACCGCCGCTATATTCATTTGACCCGGATTTGAAATCCGGTTTCGCTCTTTTTCTTTCTTTCAGTCGTAGAAATGCATAGCGACCGGGGGCAGAATCCAGAGGGTGGATCAATATGATTGCATATAGTAAAAGAATAATTGATATACCTGTCGGATGGTGGTTTGAAATATCGCCCTGTCTCTTGGCGCTGGCTACTTTACAGTCGTAATGCTACTGAAGACGACCGGTCAGGACTAGATGATCAAACTGAGTTGAAATTTTGCAAGTATGTCAAAAATATTCAATGAAATAAAGAACGGGTTCGGGTAAATTAAATCGGCGATTGTTGAGAACGCATTCGGAGGCAGACCCGACTAACCCAAGCCGGTGGGGCGGGGGGAGGTGAAAAAAGTTTTTGACCGCAGAAAAAGAATGTGAAATTCCGAAATAAAAAAAGGAAAAATCGGCGAAAGCGGTTTACGGTGGAGACAAAAGGAGGACTAATTCTGAGAGGATTAGTGGGCCCTAATGAAGACCGCCATTATTGTTATTAACCCCTTAGTTCCCCGCCGGGGTGGAATTAATATTTCACGAAGAAAAAGACCCAAGAATATATACGTTACTTTTTTTTGGCTCCCCCTAGCACAACCCCTATTATTAAAATTGCAACCCCAACCCCAAACCCCAAACTCTAGAAGGGGGATTTATTGTGAAACCTGAAATGTGATGTACTCTCTTGGGGCGTTAACATGTTAACATTTGTTATACAGTCGGTGGCCGCAATCCGGGTGGGAAGTCTAAGCCATTGATATTGGGTACATTTCATACGTCCGACAGTCTGCAATGAAATGTTACCACTTGAATTTATTTTACAATCTAAAGCGAAAATGAATTTCAGAATTGAACTGAATTGTCATAAAGTTATGTCACCGCAATCGGATCAATTTGGCCGTGCAAGTGGCACGTTCGAGCTTGTTACAAAGCGCCACCCCACAATTACTGTCTGTTAATGCTAATGACGACGAGATGGGGAGGCGAAACCGGTCTAGTCTTAGAGCCAGTGCCCTCCAACGCGGCGCATTGAGATGCTATGCGGAATGCTTTTAAGTTGTGCGGGTTTAAGTATCAAGAGCCCCGTATTTACTTACATATATTATTTCAACTCTTTCAAAAGTCAAATATATTACGGATTTGTGAGTGAATATTCCTAAACAATAATTTCTAGCGACGACATCACTTCTCTACTCCTCATAAATTATAATAAATAAACTCCTCAAAATAAAAATTATAATTAAATATAAATATTGGTTGGTATCAGGCCGTCACCAGTCACTCATTCCTGGTTTATTATTGTCATAATAAATTATTCAATGGAATCTAATGGACTTCTTTTCTGAAACGATACTGATTCATCTGTTTAATGGTAATTATGCTTAAACACGACCAATCAGAAAGAAAAATTAACGAACGGGTTTAACTGATAAACCCTTAAACCGAAAATCACCAATTTGATATACGTTCTCCCCTCTACACCAACCTCAGTAGCATTTTCCCCTTAATATAGCTAAATACGTGATACACATACGGGCTACGATTGGCCACAGTCGTCACTACTGAATACAATTTTCCTTTATACTAGAGAAGAAGATCGACCACAATGCAATTTTCATCAT
The DNA here is from genome assembly GCA_019843655.1 of Lethocerus indicus. Lineage (NCBI taxonomy): Eukaryota > Metazoa > Arthropoda > Insecta > Hemiptera > Belostomatidae > Lethocerus > Lethocerus indicus. The sequence goes on from JACDQD010000005.1 coordinate 7,749,066, forward strand.
TCTATGATCTCCTGAAGGTGGATATATATATATATATATATATATATATATATATATATATATATATATGCCACTTAGTGGTTAAATAAGTGTTCGGTAGGACGGGCGACTGTGCTTGAGAGGCCCTTCAAGGGAGAACGCTCGATTGGTCGTCTGGCGATAACAAGATAGAGTCATCTCCTCCTAATCGAGTTAGCGTTTTCTCTTTCCGTTTTCCCACTTACTAAATCGGATCCATTAAACGGGCCGAATCGGCCGGCCCTTCGCCCTTCGATGTTTCCATTATTTTTGGGGAAAAACCCCCAACCGCTGGCCCTCTATAAGGGGGCCGATATTCGCCGCAACCAACAACGATCGGAATTTCAATCATTTCCGATCATTACACGCGGTTAAAACCCTGTTGAAACATGTGGGATACATAAAATCCCATACTGTAAATAAATTTATGATATTACCGAATTAGATATTTGATTTAATTTCTTAAAATTTATCAGGGGCGAAAATAGTAGTAAGTAAAAATAAAAACACTTCCTGTCTGCTGTTATTAACTACCTACTAAGTTATTAACTATCTTAGAAGTAAATGTAATAAATCCAGTATAAAATGATACTCCATCCTCTCGTTCGGGTGTGTAAAGAAGTTCGGAAGAGCCCTCTGAAAATAACTGAGATTTACGTCTGTACTGAGTTACTGCTGTGAACATCCCCCACAATATACGGTCAACGAAATTTAAAATGTTCTTTCTTTTACTTTTCTTAGAGCACTGTAGTTTTAGTGTGTTTCTGTCTCCTATCGCTGGTTTGGTCTACCGAACATGGTCAACCGAACACCGCTACCGAAGATGGCGAGCAGCCGAAACCGGTCTAGCAAAAGACCAAACCCGGGAGGGGAGACACAAACACACGAAATCTACAATATTCCAACCCCTCGCAGACCACAAAACAGGTATTCTAAACTTTTCTTAGTGCTTTACAGTATAATTGCCCTAGATATCGGCTCAAACACCGACCTCTCATCGGACTCAGTCAAAAATCCGTGTCAATATATATATATATAAGAGAAGCCTGGGGTCTTGGGGGGCGAACAAAACCCCCGTTAAGTGGTTGGGTGTGAGGCCGACACGTTGCCAGATAACCCTGGCCCTCCCTTTGAATCTCCCAATCCACTTGGGGGGTGACTCTCAAGTGGCCGCCGCCCCCTACCACCAGAAATGGAGAGAATTCTCTCTTCAGCCTCGCCCCCGCCTCCTTTTAAAATCCTCTCGGAAAGGCCTCATCGCTCTCTCTCTCTCTCTCTCTCTCTCTCTCTCTCTCTCTCTCTCTTTCATTTTCTCTCAGATTCTCTCCATCTCCCTCCCATTATCTTCCCTCGCTCTGAAACCTAATTGCGTTTTTAATTGTCCTAATTACTTAATGCGGGCGAATTTAACTTTGTCAATTCTAAGCTCTTGTTTTAGCCGGGATGAACTCCCGAAAGGGCCCCGGCAACCCCCGCCCCCAGTCGTCCTGAAGTGGCGCGAGGGAGTTCGGCAAGATTCCTAATGCCTCCGCCCCCACCCTTAGTATTTCCACTTTCACGAATAAAACCGGATTGCTTAGCTCACTTTTCAAAAATTCAGACGACCCGTTTAAGTACGGAAGCCTCCCTCTGTAAATAATATCGGGCAACGCGTAAACGTCTCCGTTTACAGAGTAAGACGTATAAGATGAAAAATTCTAGATTAAAATATAATCATCACTCTCGTACTGTCGGTCCCAAATTTCGCACAAATTGTCGGAGTAAAGTTGAACAGACAGTATAGCAGGATTATCGGAGGAACAATAGAAATACATAAAAACAATCGGAGGTTAGTTGCCGGTAATACGAGAACAATCAAGTCCCCCTACCAAGATATATATATATAGAACCCAAAGCTGATTCACTCTTTAATTGGATACTGATGATGAAACAAGCTAGATTTCCAAAACATCGGAAGTAGACCCACTCGAGTGGTTTCCAAAGACAGGTCGAACGATATTCTCCCAACAACATCGTGCGACCTTACAGGAAGCCAGGAGTGAACTACAAGAATCCCTCTCGACTATGTAAATATTTAACGAGGAAATAAATAACGTAATATATAATGGGAACGCTCGTATAAATGGGACGGGCACAATCGGGCTATTGTTTGGTGGGAGTGGGAGGGGGGAGAATTACAATATCGTAGGAGCGGATAAATTAATTGTATAGTGGCCTAATTAAACAATAAAATTGTGTAATGCGTACGCGGCAGGGGCAATTATAATTAAAAACGGCGGGCAGTTGGCAGTAGGGCAGGGCAATAAAGTGGGGTCAGTCCCCTGGGCTGGGCTATATACGCTGGGAGTTGTATCCCGTGTATTAGCCCCGGGCACTTACCCTCCCGCAGAGACCCTACGATTTATACCTTTATCATTTTTCTCTCATTTTTTTCATTGCCTCTATTTTGATATTACTTGTTTCCGGCCTGCTCGCTCCCCGCCCGCCTAACTCATGAACGTTCATCCGTCCTGCGGATTCACTGATTGTATTATTGTTGCGGTATCGGCAAAGCCGAATGAATAAGGGAATACCGCGAAAAATGAAATAGCTGGGAACCGATCATGCGAAAAAATTGTTCATTCTCGAATGTGAGTGACGCTCAGAGAAAATACGTTATCGAGTAAAAATGATCTGCACTTTTATGTTACCATTTTTTCGACCTGCATTTGCCAAGCGTATAATGCGTCCAAAAAAAAATTATAGTAATGTACACCCAATACGTTATTATTAGAACGATTTTATCTTCGGTCCCTTTCATTTTATTCGTGTTCACTACAAATATCATTTATAACAAATAACCTTCAAGTAGCGTTTTATATTGATGAGTAACGTTTAAGTTCGGATCTAATAGGTATCATGAACTATGACAAAATAAAAGATTTAATCATAGCAGAAAGTTTGTTTAGTAGAATTTTTGATAATGATACTGCGATTTAAATTAAGACAATATGAATAGTAATTTTGTACATTAAATCGGCCGTTATATTTCTGATATTAAATTTTAAATAAAAAATAATAATAATGTAAGATACCGCATTAACCTATTCTTTTATAACGCGGCGCAACGAAATACTACTGGAAATTCCGATAGGGAGTGCGGGTTTAGTATCAGATAGCTTCGTATTCCTTTATATATCTTATTTTTTTGAATTATAACTTTTGAATACTGTTTTATCTCAATAGCTTTTATACTATTCCCGTACGGTATTTCAAAATTTTAAAACACGTTTACTTTATTTTTCAAATAGATAATTGAAATCAGTAGTAGATTTCATGTATGTCTTCCACGATTTTCATTAGGCTATTTGTACAGTTATCACCGTTTGGATTTTTATTGAGGCGGTCGCATCGGCCATTTTATTAGTGAACATTTTATTATAAACGCAGCAATTATCGTTTGAAATATATGACCGAGTGTACTATTTCTTTTGACAGCGGAATTAATTCCCTGAATTAGAATGCTGAGAGGAAGTTTCTTGGGTGTGGGGGACCAACTTCTTTTTTCAAAACTTTCTGACAATCATCTGTCACGAACCCGTTGGAAACTCACTTTCCCCCTCACGGACAGAATGACGAGTGGGAGAAAACAGGGAAACCATTTATATAGTGGAATCTAACAACCCGTAATAATATCTAGGCTTCGCACAAATATGTCGTCCTGGACTAATTGGAAAATATGATCCCAACAAAAAATTGAAAAAACTAATTGGAATTCTGGATCAGTTGATTATATTTTTTGTGGAGAGTCAAATTCTGAAATTCTCAAGCCCAAATGGGTTAATACTATCTGGGCCTATGCTAGAGGCCGGTTTCAGCTTCTCGCCTGTCGCCCTTCAGCACTTCCTTCAGCCGACAATTTCAATTTATTAAACCGATAGGCCCGCCTCGGTATGTTGAAACAACAGCGGGAGGGGGTGGGGACATTAATTTCTTTGTATAGACAAAGAAGGGGGGGAAACTTTGCAACTCTTTGTAGACCCCCTTGAGTGTTGAAGTTGTGGAACCAACTCATCCCTCACTTGTATAAAACTTGGTCTCTTTTATAACTTGCCACTCAATACTTCAGCGAAGTTATCATTCGAACCCCGAACTCCGCTCACTCACCCTTTCGCGGATTAAAATGCCGGACATTTTATAATTTCAATTTCTTTTTAACGAAGCCAATAATACTAAACTAAATTTTCGTTACATACCAACCGTTTAATTCATAGTTTCTCGATCCTTGCAACCATTTCCTTACTAGGGGATATTAGTTCTGAAATCATTATGAATGAAGCCGTTTAATTTGAGAGCATTTTATCGTAAGCAACGCAAGTATTATTTACTGTATGACTGAGTGCGGTACACGGCGCAATGAGATACTACTGGGAAATTGCGTTAGGAAGTGCGGGTTTAGTATCAGAGAGCCCCGTACCTCCTTATATATCTCAACTCTTATTTTTCTTTTGTAATTACGACTCGATAATTACAGATAAAAAATATTATTACAATAGTTTTTATCCCATACAATCCCGCTGCATGTCGATAATTTACATTTACATTACTAACCAACAAATTAAAATCAGTATGACCGATAACCAAATACGGTTCAAGTAGGAGCCCAATCCGCGACCAGGAATCGAACACAGGACCAGGCTTTTAATGTCCAACTAAACTTTTCAGTGTCCACAAGTTAACCGAAACCAGTGCATGAGAAATTACGGATTTATTTGAATTCTTCAGAGTACAGTAGGGCAAAAATATGTCCATTCGTGGTCATTCGCACAACTTTATGTCCAGTAGTCCTCAATTACTGATAGTGCAGATTGAATTCATGGCAACCGACATGCAATGTGACTCAGTATGACGCCGAGAAACTGGTCTAGCAAAAATTCCAAGACTTCTAATTCGTCTAAATCTGGCGGTTTAGTACTTGTTGTTGTCGTCACAGAAGTGGACTGAGTGCTTACTTAAAGAAACAAGCGCTGTTTTGGCCCAGGTCCATTGGAGAGAGAAAGACAGCGGTCCTCTGTCTTTCTCTCTCTCTCTCTCTTATCGAGACCCACTTAGTTTTATAATCCTATGCCCCCCCCCCCAGTCCAACGCAACCCACTCCAACAACAGTTCTCCGGGAAAAACCTAATTTCAAAAGGGATTTAGAGCCCATTTCCAGAGTCGAGATTACATTTTCTTCGAGTAGTGTACAAACTGAAATACACCATACTTACTGGAGGACGAAGGAAACACGTTGGTCTCTATAGATTGTTTCATTATAAAGAAAGCCTAACATAAGAGAGAACAAAAATTGTTGAACAGCCATCAAAACATTCGGTTATTGCTCAATAGACTTGGACTATTTTCAGTTGTATAAAATAAGCAGATCCTGACAGTATTAAGATATTCAGTATTAATTCAAAATATCTTGTACCTTAGCAGGTTTGAAAGCTTGACCGAAAGTAGGCCAAACAAGGAAGTGGTGACAGAAAATAACCTACTATAATGGGGTACGCTTATTCTCCAAATACTACAGTAGTTTGAGTGCCAATTATTAAATTATCATTCGTAAAATAAAATGAAAAGAAAATATTTGTTTAAATTTCCTAGGAGAATTTCTGAATCATCTCTTTTTCCTGAGTATTATATAAATCTTGATAACATATTAAAGATGAGTTAGGGTCAAATAGGGTCCTGCGTTAATATCTCTGTCTCCGTTCGCTCGTATATTTTTCGAGGCTACTTGTAAAACTAAAAGTCCCATGTTTCAAACGAGCGGCCATTACGCCGGGCCTAAATTTCGTTAGTGCCTCGGGCGAAGAGCGGATTCCGCTCGTTTTTATTACATATATATATATATATATATATATATATATATCTAAATAGTATAATGAGCAACACGGCGGTTGAAACTGCAAGTTGTCAGTTCGGTTATCCGGAACGTGGGGGGGTCAATTTAAAACTGACTATAAAGTGTCGCTACCCCCAAACAGTTTTACGAGGTCCTATCTCCCAAACTACAGGCAGTTTTATCAGCCCCTAATACGGTAGGCGGGGGGCGTCGGCCCCATTGCCGAGTTGGAAAGTTATAATTTAACTGTCGATGTTACTGTTGGAATGTTGCTCTTTAACAAACAACCTGAAGTTATTTACGGCCTTTATAAAACGGTCGGACGCGATTTATGCCGATAGTCGGCTACGAAATACGGCGACGCCGGAGGACGCGCCGGGATCGAGACACGTTGAAAATTTGGAAACATAACGCTTACTAATCGGGAAAATTTTCAAAATAATAATTAACCACAAAAAAAACCCGACGATAACATGTGAGGGATACCATTAGAGAGAGTCTTTCCCCAAACTATACAGTCCCCCCTACATTCCAAACATTCCCTACGGACGCCTGAAAAGGAATATTTTTAAAATATTTTTTTTATTATTTAGGCCACGCGATCTAAATATTAAAAAAATGTAATAAATAAAAATAAAGGAAGAAAACCAGCGGGTTTCTCCTCCATTGTTGTCCAATGTGGGTCCAATGCTGTTTATTGTATTTTTTACAGTTGCAACAATGAAAGTGAGAAAAACAATTATTTTTATTGTTCAGAAATAGATGATACGGGCCCACGTGTGAACAAAGCGAATGAAGAATGAAGCATATACTAGAGAGATCCGGGAAGTCTAAAATATAATATTTTATCGGAAATATTTATTATTTCGGCCTATATATAATATAGGCCGAACATTTACTGACAACAGGAGAGGATTGTCGCCTGATGAAGTCTGATCCGGATGGAAGGGTCGTCTTCCCGTAAACCCGGAGAGGATTGCGGATACTGAAGAAGAGGCAGAGGACCGATTGGGCTTGAAAAGATTTGTTGGTGAGGCTAAATATCAACTTGGATGGATGAATGAATGAATGAAAAATATTACAATAATCCTAGGTAACTCAAAAAATGAATCTGGGGAAGAAAAGAAGCAGAGTTCGATCACTTGCGTATCGATATTCTGAACAACTACGATCCGCGACATCTTGTATTCCATCGATTCGAAATAGTTTGCACAGGGCGAGGGATGGGGTCAGTCTGTTTTGTCAGAGTTTTTCTTTCCCAATTCCGGTACAAAGTTTAGTCGCTTAGTTTATGTTTTCCTTTTTTCCCCCCAAAAGAAACCGATTTATTTCGTATATACAAGCATATATATTTGTAAATATTACACACAATATCTATCGTGTATTGAATATACTTATTTAAAAAATACTGTGTAAATTAGATTAGTGGAACTACATACATATGCAGACTATATTTTCTGTTCAATGGAATAATATACTACAAATAATTTTTTTTACAATGCATACAACTTTTCTGATATGTATACAGTGTTCAGAGAGCAATTTTTCTCCGTTTTAAAATTGTAGCCGTTTTTATAATTCGTAAAATGCTTTGTTACCTTGTACTGAAGCGACGAGTGCCCATACGATAGCGCAGCAGAAAGTTGTTGCTGAAGGAGACATGGCTCAGCGAGAACTCATCGCATCACCCCCCAACCGAGCTCCTGCAGGCAGTCGACCTGAAGAACAAAAAAGAGAACAAATTATGCGTTATAAAAAACGAAGAATTATTTATTATTCGTGAGATAAAGCTGTTGTGATTCGGTTGAGCTGAAAATTTAAACGAGTTTAAAAGCTGTAATTATATTTAAATAAACTACCAAGCTAATCCACTCATATAAATTTATATATTCAGAAATGTGGGACGACTTTAAAAATTTACATTAATTTATTTCCAGTTATAAAACCTTCTCCGGGAATTAAGGAAACCGCGATTATATTATTAATTTATTTTTTGCGTTTCTTTCTGGGTTCACGAGGTGTCGGAATATCACTCTTAAGTAATCACTCCGTTCTGCTGGCCGATTTCGATTTTTACCTCAGTGAAAATCATACTGACCTACGAAGATATCTCACATTACAACAAGGATAGTATTGATAGTAATAATTTGAAATATCTGCTATGCGGTCCGTTATCTTCTATCTCCTCACGTTGGTTTGGTCTACCTCAGCGGGAGGACGCAGAAGATCGAGAAAACTACAATAATAATAATAATAATACTTGTACTGTACAAGTGACAGTGACAGTGCAGTGAGGGTGCCCGAAAAACAACCAAAGTGCCAAAAGTGACCAACACCGCTACTGAAGATGGCGAGGAGCCGAAACCGGTCTAGCAGAAGACCAAACCAGCGAGAAGAGACAGAAACACACGAAATCTACGTATGTACACAAAACAGGTATGTTAAGAAACTAATAAATTATATAATGTTAAGGTAAATAAGGAGCGTTCTTCTGGGGAGTCTGGCTCTTTTGAAACTCGGATTGATGAAGCGGGTTTGGGCTTCGCGTCAACCTCCGTAGAAAAACACCTCCAAATAGTATTATCTATAAATATAACGCACGAATCGGTGAAATTAATCAAGCGTAAATGATAATAATTATTTACAGTAAGTAAACTTTCTTGGGTATACCGGAGAATAGAGTTTATTTGCACAGATAGTTTTCTGGTTTTAATGAAGTCAGTTACTCGGACAGGAAAATTGCCATACCTTTGTATCTAATTTCTTCTAATTTCGGTATAATTAGGGAAAATTAAACGTCTCAATCGCATTACCTTAAATATATGCATCCAGACTTGGGCCAAGAGAGTGTTTGGGTCCCCCTAGCCACAATTTGGTCTTATTAAGCTCTATATAAGCTCGGCTTAGGATTTAAACGCCGCGGCTTTCCTCCCGGTTTTCTCTAATTTACCCCTCCCCGGAATAATGCGACTAGCGTTAATTTCCTGCCGGCCATCTCTCATTCTCATTCTACCGCTTTTCTTCTTATTTACACTTAACCATCCTCTACCCCAGTCCTTTCCTCGCGGGGCAGTGAAGAAAAGGCAAGCTTTCGGGAAGGGTTTGGGGGTGGAGAAGGGGCTTAAATGAAAACCAACTGCAAATTAATGATGAAGCCCGGTCCCTGACTGCCGTTCTACTTCATCCCTCGCCGGTAATTTGGTCCTAAAGACTCCCCCCCATCCCGCACCCCTCGCGGGGGTGGGGGGATTAACTTGATATAAAGTTGCTCCAGTGAAGTGAGGAGGGGCTTGTACAAATTAAGAGCCTTATCTAATCTTGACTTCTGCCACGGGGCTTCGGGGGTGATGGGGGGACTTGGAGCGGACTTGCGGTCTTTCGCCTTATGTAAATCCAAAGAGTGGTAATGGCCTCTCCCCCCCCACACGGCCGGCCATTGGTAAAAAAGGGCTCACTTAAGTTGAACCGGCACTCTGGTATCGGTTTGAGCGATTCGCAAAGGGCGAATATCTTATTTTTCCTAGACGGTAACATTATTACCGGGGAGTTCGTATTTTTTTATTTCCGTTTGCATCGGAGAAAGTGTGGGTCTGGCGACTTTAAAATACTTTAAATTAACGGCGGAACTAATTTATTTCCTCTTCAACGCGGGCTCATACTTGCCGTTGGTTTCTCCTCACATACTTCTGTAGGTATACATTTCCAAACAACATACAACGCACAGTCTACTGGCGGTGAGAGAAATCTCGCAGACGGGAAAACATTATTCCGCTTGTCAAAAGTGAATGAATTGGAAAAAAAAGCCCTTCTTGTGAATCGTCCTAGAGCTCAAATTTGCTGACGTAGCGGCGTCCATAATTCTAGAACCCATTGAATTTTCCGGTGGATGACTGAATAGTTACAAAATTTCGACTATTTATTAACTCTCATTATAACAAATGATCCACTAAATGGGTTAATGGATTCAGACGTCTCGCTCCTTTTTTTGCGCCTCACTTTCTCAAACGCAAAACTGTACGCAATTCAATTGTAAGGAATATTCACGAATAGACCGTAAATTGACAGTTTCAAGACCGTAGAATGAGCTAGGAAACGAGGAAACTCGACTGTCGTTTAAATTGAACAAAAGAAAAGTTAATCAAAATTCCTGCCCAGGAGGAGCATTTTCAGCAAAAAAATGCGCCATCCCCCTATACCCTTGTTTGGACAATTTTAAATGGCTTTTTAAACTTATTTCAATTTTTTTTATGTGAGGGAGTTGGGAGTTTAGGGGTGGATCCTTTAATTAAGACTGGATAACCCGATGTATTTCCTTCGCGGGGGGTTATTATTATTTTATTTTTTTTCAACCCCCTCCACTTTATTGTTGTTTCAACGGGGCGGGGGTAGGGTTAACCCTCTTGGAAATGAAGTTAAAATTTTATATCTGGCAGTTTGGTCCGCTTCGTATCCAATCTAACGTACCGAAGTGAGTATATGTGTGTGTGTGTGTTCATGTGTGAGCCTGTGTATGTGAAGGCGGTCATTTATATGTAAATGGAACCGCACCGTCACCACAACACCAGTGTCGGCTTAAATCCGGTTCGGAATATCGATTTTATTTTTTTTTGTACAAACCGGAGAAAAAAAAATTAATTTGGAACCTGAATTTAAATTGAGACAACGCCAGCCGATTGTTTCCTTTCGGCCGGGAAATTTGTTTCGGTTTTTATGCCCTGTTCTGTTTTCTTTTTTCCTCATTCAATACAACGGTTGAGATTTAGTTAAAATAGGATATGGAAAAGCGGCACGATTCATCCCCTTGAATCAGTCATATAATCGATTTAATTATCTCTATCACTTATGTTACGTACATTGAAATTAATGTAATACTATGTTGGGCTACAATAAATATTATTATAGCATATTCCACTCAATGATTATGTTTCTTTAGATATATATTTCTTGTACAATAGATATATTTCTTTTTTTTAAACTTTTTTTATTTTGTACAATCAACATTGAATGTTATAAGTACAAATGCTGTATGTATTTTTTCACATGTATTTCGTGATAAACCACCCAAAGATGGCACTTTTGACACAAGAACAATTATGATCTACGGGCTAAGAAGATCTCTAGGCCTGCGGCGTTTAAGCCGACACGGGGGCGGATAATGGATGGGTAAGAGAGGAAAGGGACTGAACGAGCGTATTAGGACGAGGAGAAAGGCGGGAGTGGAACTTCAGGAACCGGGATTTTGCGACTTCGTCGACTGTGAGTATGTTGAGGTCATGGTGGATTGTGTGGTTAGAAACATACCGGGGAGCATTAAGGATGGTACGAAGGACTTTTGACTGCAATTTCTGGATGCGAGCGATGTTGGATGTCTCGATGGAACCCCATAGCTCTATACCGTATGTCCATATCGGTTTAAGTATCGCTTTGTATACTGTCAGTTTGTTACTTAAAGTTAATTTTGATATCTGTTTTAGTAATGGTCTTCAAAGTCCAAATTTTCGGTTTAAGTCGATAGTTTTGAGTCGGGTATGAGGATTCCACGTGATATTTATCTATGTGGTCATAAATTCTGAAATTTATACTTCAGTATGTACATAACATTTAATTTTTAACGTTTTTAATTACACTAAATTTTATAATTTTAAATATACGTTGGGGTTTATTAAAAATCTACTAAAAAAGGAAACATCTCTGTTGTCTGTACTTTCCTGGAAAATTCTCTTCGGTTAGTCCATTCGTAATGAGTGGTTTTCTATGTTACATTCTCACCATAAATATTTGTTATAATAACACGATTGTTCACACCCTTATTTAATGACCAATTTTCTTGAAGTATCCGATAGTTTTTACGTATTACATAATTATTGTGTCCGGTTTACTACCTGTCCTCTGCCGAATTTATATTCAATCTTAATTCATATTCCTATTGATAAAGGATGGGCGTTTGACACGTTTTGTGTTCAAATGTTGTGTGTTCAAGTACCGTGAACGCTGCGGTCAACTCAACCCCCACGAGCGTTTCCTCCCGACCGTACTGTTGTTCCGATTTAAAACTCAATTTCCGGGACGCTCCTGTTCCGCCGGTTGTTTGTTTTGTTTTTTGTTTTCTAATTTTTATTTTACTCCTTTTCATGTTGTTTTGTTGCGTCCCGCTGCTGTGGTGTAGGGGATAGGGGGTTGGGGTGGGATCGATGTCGGATCCTGCGATGTTGAATTTATGGGCTCGAGTTCCGTACACTCCGGCCCTGGAGATCCGAACCGATATAGGATAGAGGGACAGAGCTGCTTTCAATTTCGGTGTTCATTCAATCATTCGAGGTGACTGCAATTTTCCACAATGAACAAAATAGGTTTTTTGACCGGTCTATAAATTGACTGAATGAGATACAGCCTCGGATCATGTTGTCCCAACCAGCCTGCTGTTGTTATGTTTTTCACCACAAATTTCATCACAATATAATTTTCTGTGTACAACAACAGAGACACACGAAGCTCTCGATTTATATACATTTTCTTTTTACCACATAACTTCACTCGGACAGTCGTACTGTCACAATGAAGTCTGATGGTGAAAATATTGTCTCTCTAAAAACCCGATCCCGTACAGTATCAGCCCAATAAAATTATTATTATTTATTAGAATAATTTTCTTTTATTATAATTGTAGTTCCTCGTAAGCAAATAATATCTCGTTAGGCGTCCTTCTTGTTGTCCTATTAGTGCGATAAATAGGGGTAGATTTGGAAGGATAATTTTCTCATTTTTAAAGTTATTACATCTATTCACCTTGTTCTAGTAATACAACGGAATACAATGGAAAAGGTTCCACTAAAAATCTTGCACACCAATTATAATTTATCCAAACGAGTTTGCCCGCGTGCTGCGGGTCATGGATTCCACAAAAATATGAAATCGGGAAAGATTATTTCGGAATTGTTAGCATTTAATGTAGCTACTGTCAAAGACATGTTTGAGCACGGAATTGTTAGTACGGTTTCGTCAGTAGCAAAAAACTTGAAAAAATATAAAGGTTATTCTTACCGTTGATAGTGACAGACAATCGAAACTTCGATCATTCGACTAACCCTCGCCGAACCGCATACAACATTTTAATATTCAGTTCTAGATTTTATGAGGGCGGACGAAAGTAAAGTTTTAAATTCTCGTCCTGTGCGCTGGTACTCCATTAAATATTTGAAGTTTAACAACCTGTTGATTTACCGGGGCCCAAACATAGCCCTCTATCAATAAACTTAAAACATAAACAATCATATGTGTACCGACATGTGGAGAACTGTGTGCGCAATTCTATGCGTCCGCCTCTAGGCCAGCAACAAGTGGAGACTGACTTCTCCTATTGTGGTTCGCGGTGGTCGACCCACTCGGCTGCCATACAGTTACAAATACAAATAATTTTTATTACTATAAATACAAATATTATAACGATACAACGGTATAAACAAATTGTGATTACTGCATGTATTCCGGCCTATTGGCCTTACTACATTTATATTCTTAAATATTACACTACATTATACATGAATTTTTTTTTACAACGTTGTTTTGCTAGTCGGGAAAATACACAATAAAAACCCGAGGACTTAAGCTACACATGCCATACAGTAGCAGCTCGACCCCCGCTAAAGTGTTCGCCAATACATTTCCAATATTAAACGAATATCAAATTTTGAAAATTTTTGTTAGTCTTCTTAGCAAAAAATGTGATTCTATTAAAGGTATATTTACATAGGCGTTCATAGATAGTGATTCGAGGGAACATTTTTTTCTCCACGCCATCTCCGAACAATTTTTGCCTTTTGTTGGGGAACGCGAATTCCCCTTCATGGCGAGACAGAGATGGTCCGTTCATTCGGTAGTATTCTATTCATAGATTGTTATTTTTTTATAGTTCGTCCATTTAGTGGTGTACTGCTTCAGTAATGCATTTTTTCGGTTGTGCAGCATTTTGGTAGTGTATTTATTTGGTGGTGTGCTCTTTCTGTAATGAATTCTCTTAGTAACACACCGTGATTTTGTCAACATCGATGAACGTATCCCTGAGGAATATTCGCGGGAGGAATGGGGAATTCATTAGTTATAAACTGTGACTGCGTGGCAAATTTTTTTCTTCAATATGCCTCAGAACTTGTTTTAAAAAATCATTCATCGAATTTCTCCCCCAAAGAACCGTAGTTATGGGGACACTATCTCCTCGTTTCCGCGCGAGGCGCGCGGACTCCTCTTCGGAGTGCACTCCTTACAAGTTTTTCTCGAGGCCTCCGTCCGTCCTTTCACAGAGGCTTCGCCCAATCAGAAACTGACGACGGTACCCTGCAGATGACGGGTCAATTTCCGCTCCTGCGGAGGCTGCAGCCTGGACAGTGTTGGACGGGGTGCTTCATCGGCGGGGACACGCACCAACACCTATCTATAATTCTGAGCGAACGCTACCGACTGTGGCGAGAGGCAGAAATATGTCTGGATCATCAAATCGCCGAGTGGAGACAGAAGATTGATCGGCATTTTTCTTTTAATTTCCGGTATATTCTTCTTATTTTCATTTTGTTGCCTATGAGAAGTACACATCATAAATGAAAAAGAATGACGCATTTCGGAAATAAAAAATAAGTGAAATAAATATGGTAGTGCAGTTAGTATCTTTTCCGGTGAAAAGTCAACTAACATTTTTGGAAAGCCTGCATGTTAATATGCTATAATATTCAAACCAAATTCAACCGAGCCTTTGTGTGTATATTTCAAGGAAGCGAGTATCAAAAGTTGGACTGTTCGGATGGGATTATGGTAATTCGCATTTTTAATGGCTAATTTTGGAAATAGTGCCGCTGATCGGTTTTGACGATTGAATCGAGAGTTGTAAGGAAGGGAGGACACATTGTGTAACCTAACCGGAGGCGGAAGGAAGCGTATTCGAGGAAGTGGTTTGGCCGATGGTAGGGGTTGGTAGGGGGGTAGGTTTAGGGGTAGGTCGGTCGTCGCCTCCGGTTCCACGCCCCATTATTTAAATGGGGAGGAGCGCCGCCGATTCTCTTTCTTATTTTTTATCCTCCCTTGGACTATCTTTTTCTGTTTGTTTATTTTCTCCCTTTCTTCTCCGCTCTTCACGAGATGAAAAGGAAGTCCCTCAAGTGTATTGGGTTGTACGGCTCCTCGGAATAGAAACGAACCGCCGGAGTCTCGAATACGTCTCTATTCCGCTCCCTTCGGTTGGGCTTGGGGGGCAACTTGGATTAAAGAAGAAGATTCGAGGGAATTCGTCTGTTCATCAGAGACAAAGAGGATGTCCGCACTATCGGATTCTGCACGAAGGAAAATTAATTAATAATCAATTTATTGTACCGCAATTTATGAGCTCCTCTCGTTTAATCGGTTGAAATTTGTAACTGAAGGTTACATTGTGTTCGAACATTAAAACAAATCACAATTAAAAGAAGTTAGCAACATAGTTAGCGTTGAATCGTCTATTTATTAATAAATTGAACCGACTGTAAGTGTTAAAAATCACCTCTCGATTATTTAAACATTTGTAGAGACCCCTCCTATAATAATTATTGCACAGGTTTGCAATGAATCATACGCTCAATATCGTTATATGAAATTTCAGAAGAGAAGTGAAATTATCAGCAAACAAGGAAAAACTTTTGAGTTTAAAACAGAAACAAAAATTGCATACCGCCGGTTTTGTTATCCAGTGCTATCGATTGCCGTAAAATAAGTGATCCTATGTTAAATTCAAGAGGTAGCCTAATTATTCTCGTTCAGTCGAATAGAATCCTCCTCCCCCGCCCCCACGGCCAAACAAAAATATTTATCGTCTGGCCGGCGCTTAATCAGATGCCGAAGAAGAAGAAGAAGAAGAGGGGAGGAGGAGGAGGAGGAGGAGAAAAGAAGGAAGAAAGTGGGGTAGGCCATTACTTAAATGGGAGGAAGCTGACCGATTTGTTTTCTTCCCGAGGGAAGTATCTCAAGTGTATTGGAGTGTATCGGGACTCTGGAGACGGCCACTCCTGGAGCCTTTTGCCTGTTGTTGTTTGTCTGCCCCCGCTCTTCCTTCAAAACCAACCCCTCCTTTCCTCCTTTTATTGTATTCCCACTGCCACCCTTTCGGGTACCGCCGCTTACAGATATGCGAACCCGACAGAAATACCCACCAAGTTCTGGAAACAGTTGTCCCTCCTCCCGCCCTACGACCGCCGTATTGGAAGTTTCGTAGGTTGTCCTTGTTACGATACACGGGGGGAGAGGGGGAAGGGGAAGCCTAAAGGACGAAGAGAATGGACGGTGGTGCCTTGTTCGATGGAAAACTGGGCCAAAAAGAGGGAATGGGGCTTAAGTCGTCGCAGACCCCAAGCAACCCCACCCCCAGGGCCGTACAGACGAAACTTTTAGGGACACTCGGACCCGAATTTTTGGGTACGCGCCAAGAGTAATAAAACCACCCCCCTCCCCAAAAAAAAAAATAGGGAGAGGTTATTCACCTTAACCTATCGATCTAATGGAAGAATAACCAATGCTTAAGAACTTAGGTAAGCCCGTATGCCGCATAATTGTTTGTACACCTACGCCATGAACACAGCGGACACGAGAAAGACCAATTTGTCCACAAACGGTTATCAGGAATATTATCGATTGGTATATTAGGCCGAGAGATTACGCCTTCCTGGTACCAAATTCCTATTTCAACGCGAATTCCGGGAATTAAATTGTCAAAAATTTCAACACACATGTGCACATTGCTAATGATTTTCACGGTATAACAGTTATTTCAAGCGTACGGTATAATGGTAATTAATGAGAGTGTGTCGTTTTCAACAAGCCGTTACGACCAATTAAATATATAATCAGCGTTCCATTCGAAACGCACGTACATTTGATTAGATAATATAGACATTATATAAAACGATGGTAAATACAATCGATCGGCACTCGGTGCGTAATAAACAATGATAATAGACCAATTATGCTAAAGTCCATCCGAATGTTAATTAAGATCCGTTCCTGATTAAGTTTAATTTGCAATTGATTTGAATTGTTTCCGGTTGACCTCCGGAAATCGAATTCCCGCGTAGAATGAGAGCAGTTCCGGGATAATGAGCGTTTGATTGGAGTGTGTTGCAGGTAATTGGGTCCAGTTATAGGGATAGGGGGGGACGGCCCAAAATCCAATATTTTTGTTCATACATATGATCGTAATTAAATTCTGCCAGTACACGATATGGGAACTTGTCTATAATCAGTTCCGTAATGAGAAAACCGATTAATGGCTTAATAAATGTTTCCCCGTTCGGGGGAAAACCTCCGAAGCGTCTTAGTGTGTGTAAATTATTGATTTTTAGAAGAAAATATCTGGGATCCTTCACTATATTTGTGATTATAAAGAAGCATCCGATCACCACTGTCACTGTTCACATTCAACGTGATTTAAAGTACACTGCTACAGTACAATATTTAATAATAGATATGTAATTGAAATTAAAAGTCTCCCAAATAAAAATTAAAATATGTTAAGGAAAACGGCGCGCTCTGATACTACGCCCGCTCATCCTGACAGGCTTCTTGATAGTATCATATTGCGCCGTGTTCTTTAAAACGGCATAAAGGAATTGTTTGTATACAGACAAGTCCGCTTTCTGACATCAGCTCAAACACAATATACAATAAAACCAGTCTAAAATCTCCATCCGAAAGTGTTAGCCTTTCGTAACAGGTATAGCGTGGTTAGGTTATATAATAAAAGAATATATTTAAAGGATTTTGAAACTAGACAGGTCATTTTTCAACATAAACTATTTAGGGGAAAAATCAGAGGGAAACAGAATAATTATTTAAAATTTAGCTTGATGATAATAAATGCAGCCAGATTACACAATAAAGGTTTTTTTATTAATCCGTGCAATATTGTACAAATCGAGTTAAAAATTATTTTATTTTCCTAATAATATTCACTATTTTATTAAGGCATCTTCTTTATAACTTGAGAACGTTCTTATGTGAGAATCTTGATCATTGAAACTATTGCATTTCATATCAGACACTCCTTCAACTGACCGAATTCTACTGATGATCGCTGAAAGCTAAAATCGCTCTAGTATAACACAAAATCAAGCGAGTTGATATAGATAGCTAGAATTGTAGCATTGAAAACTAGCAACTAAAACGTTTCTTACAGAAATCATAGTGGATTTATATATAATACAGTAATCTCGATATGCCTCAGCCAAGTCCAGACGCCGGCAGATACTTCTCCCCGATTTTTAATTACTGTCAATTTTATCACTTCAACAAAACAATATTTTTTTTAACTGTTTTATTTTTGCACAATCAACTTATACAGTTATGGGTGCAATTGATACGTGTATTTATTTCCGCGTGTTAGTTTTGATAAATAAACCACCCAGTGATGGCGCTTTTGACATGTTTTAACTACTGTCCGAGGTGATCCCTTGGCCAGTGGCGTTTAAGCCGTCGTGGTGGGGATAGTGGATGGGTGGAAGAGGAAAGGGACTGAACGAGTGGGTTTGGATGTGGAGAGAGGCGGGAGTGGAATTTAAGAAAGCGTTATTTTGCGACTTCGTCGACTGTCGGTATGTTGAGGTCATTATGGATTGTTCGGCTAGAAACATACCGGGGAGCATTAAGGATGGTACGAAGGACTTTTGATTGGAATCTCTGGATGCGGGCGATGTTGGATTTCTTGGCGGAACCCCGTAGCTCTATTCCGTAAATCCGTGTCGGTTTTATAACGGATTTGTATATTGTAAGTTTGTTGCCTACTGTCAGTTTTGATGTCTTTTTCAAAAGAGGTCTCAGCAGTCCAAATTTGCGGTTGAGGTCTGTTCTTTTGAGTCGCGTATGGGGGGTTCAACAAAACAATAAAAGAGAGATCCGAATCCACCGTTTTTCCCTCCTCAACCCCGGCTCCCGTTTTGTCCGCCCGGTGGTCCAAACGGAAATCGCGCTTCGATTGGTTGAACCGATTCGGGCGTTAACATAATCAACCGCTGCGATTTGACGGGCAAAACTTTCTCAGCCCCGACAGTCTGACAGCCCCAATTAGCTCGGACGACAGGCACTAATTTCACGCTGGCATGATTCACTTTCCCAAATGGGACAAAACAACGAAATTATTTCAGTTTCAATATATATTTTAGTCGTAACATAATGTTTGCACATATTTCAACCTTATTTAGGGCACATTTTAAAATTGAACAGAAAAATTTGGAAACTTATATTGCAATATCAAGTGGGATAAAAAAAGTTCCGTACATGTTATTTCATTTTTATTAGGTCGCTAATAATAGCGAATATCAATTTATAAAAACAAATCAATCCCAATAAAATGATTTATTTTTCATTTTCCAGTCAGTCAATTGGAAATTGATTCGTCTCAATGAATGTATTTTCACAAATACTTACACAAGATTTGTTACAGTGCCATTCCGTTTAAGTATTATCACCAATAATTTTAAAGCGATTTTTGGACTTCCGAATATTGGGAATTATTTTATTTTCAGTTTTTACATATTCGCGTCAATTCCGATATAATCCACTAACGATAATCAATTTGAGAACGATAATCGAGAATTCGGCTTCCGATTCAAAATTAAAACGATGATGAGAAATGGCGAGATTGACGGATTCAAAAAGGAAAGAAAAAAGAGACCGTCCCAATTTCGACACACCTAAAAGAAAAATTGAGAATATCTCGGTTCTTAGAAGAAAATTGAGCTCCGGTTAAAAATAAAATAAGCCCTCCCACCGTCTTTATTGCAACATTTCTCCTAATTATACTTTAATTAAAGCTTTGGCCCGTCCCTTAAACATTTAATTAGGTTTTTAATTCGACACTCTCGACTCCAAGAGGGGGACCAACTCAAGAAAACGAGTGTTTATATCTTTAATGAAAAATTAGTTTTGAACGGGTCAGACCCACCCCCAGCCCCGCTAGGGGTTATTATTTTTATTATAACTCTCGTTGTTGTAGCGGCGAAATTGAATACTGCTGTCGCGCACAGGAGGAAATTCTGAAACCTTGCACGCGAAATTTATTATGCTTCAATAGGCGGACAAAAGAAAGGCGTTTTATTACAAAAGTAAGAATAATAATGATGTTCTACTTATCAACAGACCTATTACATGCCAGCCGACTTATTACATAATTTTTAAACAGTTCTTAAATGAACTATCACACACCGATTCAATTCTCTGGACATTCTCCCTCAGTTCAGGGATGAGTCGGTTCCACCTATATTTAACAAAAATTGCCTCGAAATATACTACTATATATAATATAATAATATATACACTACGGTATATGTTTCAGTTTAGTAGTTGAAACCAACTTTGGCGCCTTTTAAAAGCGTCAAAAAAAGTTAAATGGAATACGGGGCGTTCTGATACTAGACCCGCACGACTGGACGGAATTTCACTGTAGCATCCTTCTGCGCCGTGTACTTTAAACCCGCATTGAGGTGTATTTGAAGTCGGTGAAGCACCGACAGGGTGCTTTGTCGGCACTGTAATTTCACTGTTTCTGAAACCAAAATGGACGTAAGACCGGTCTATAATTACCGCTCACGGGACCGTCCGAAGGCGGTCGTAAGGCGCATCGGTCATAAGACGATGTATTTAAAGGACTATGACAATTTGTTAATACGAAATATTTAATTTTAGTACGGGTTATGAAAGAGCCAGTGAAACAGATAACTTAAGCTTAACCCGATAAAACGTCCTCAAGCAACTTAGTAACATTTTTTATGAAACTTCATAGTATTCGTCCTAAATTTATCAGTTTTATTGAGTCATAAATTTAGTACATTCAGCATTGTCGAAAGTAACCGAAATTCCAAAATTAAGTTCAGATTCGAGACGCATTTGGCTCGAATGTAAATGACTTTCCTGTAGATTTTTCTCCTTTGCATTGGTTTTGACTGATGCAAAATAAAAACAACGGCTCAGTAATCCTTAGCTGTCGAATTGGAAACTGTTAAGTTAATTATTAATGTGATAATTAAGTGATAACTGACAACGAAGTAATCCTATGTCCAAGGCTATATTATTAGTGGCATTGAAACCACAAAGCTAGATGGGTGTCGGTTTCTCGCCTTAGTCTCAGTAGCATTCGTCCAAGTTTTGGGGGCAGAACCGAAGTGTTCTCTCCCGGATTAGAAGACCGAGTTTTCTTGCGAAACCTCCCACTAAACACACACCGGCGGAATTCGCTGGTCGAAGTCTGTCCGGCAGGCCATAAACTGGAGGATACGTGAACGATCCGTGCGGGGTAACGTGATGTTGGTGAGCTGAAGGGGGAATGGGTGGGGGAGGGACCACTACAATATAGTTTAAAGTTTGGTAAACCCCAAAATTAGAACAGAACGGTCCCCCTTCTTACTCCTACTTGGTTTAGCGGATTAATAAAGTTTCAAGCCGCACACAAACACCCCAGAGCCAACAGCGCTGGTACTAGCTGGAAGTTGGCTTTCCCAGGAGGAGAAGGCAAACGCATAATGAAAGCGATTAAATTCAATTAAAGCGTTTAATAGAGCACTTGAGCGGACAATATGTTGTCCTCGGGTAGTAAATAGCCGAGTTAGTTTTTCATTAGAACTTGGCCCACCGCACGCGAGTTTTACCCTAATATTAATACTGCCCCCCGTTTTAGTAGTGCTCTGAATCGAGTTCTGAGAGGCTTTAACAAAGTAAAGGAATCATAGAATTCCTTATTTTATCCTGATGTAAAATTTTTTTTTCCAACGTCTGTTTCTCAGGAGCTTTCAAAATATATAGGAGCACATTATAATTCCGAAATTGTGTACCGAATCTGAAGTAAAAAAGGAGATACTATAACCATAAATTTTATTTCTTAAAAGTAATGTACTTACATTACTTCATGAGTGAAAACTTTCCTACGTCCAATCCCTACCGGATCAAGATCTGAATAATCTTGAACGCCGTTCCTCTCAATCTTATAATACACTCTTTTCATCTTATGAAGATTTATTCAAGGAGGCGTTTATTTACGTTTACTGTGCACCCTCTAGTATCAGTATTTGAATAATGGCGAGGGATAATATATAGGTTCAATAGAATAGGTTCGATTAGAATTTCCTTCCGGTACACTCGTCAGGTTTCGGTAGGCCTTGTATGCTCGGAATCGTGCCGAACTTGTTGTGTAAACGGATTGTGAGTAAAAACGTCCATTGTTTCGACTGAATTTCCCGCCGCGTTCACCCGCGCCGAGGACGGGCGAATCGTCCTGGAAGGAATGCGGCAAAGTTTAAATGGGAATCCTAGACATTCGGGAGCTCCTGCGATTCGAGCCCGGCACTCGACAAACTCCCGAAACTACTCTCTATTTCGCACCGCTGCTGTACTAAACGGTGCTTTGAATTATTATCACTTAATTCGGCCTGAAATAACAGAAAAATATATTGTAGGTGTTCAGATTTTTTTCCGTGGAATCCTATTCAGAGCCTGGTCAATACAATGCCATAATAAGCAAGTTTAACCAATGCCGGGCAGCTTCTTCATACAAATAGGTGATATACACCGGAGAAAAAAGTTCGGTGAAAACTTTTACAAGCTGCTTGATTAAAGCAAGAAGTTCCAATGAACTGTCTCCAATAACCGGCGTTAGAGTTCGTTGACAATTATAACTTGATTAAAATACAAAAAAAACTTTCGAACTTTAGTTTTGTAATTCGAAAGGATTAATTCTACGACACTAAATTATACTGGTTTTAAGACTTCCTACACCCCTTCCTCCGGCCGATATATTTCTTAATTAATAAGTTTTTAAATTTGTAGAGGGTATATATTTCAATAGCTATTGCTGAATGTCACCTTCTGTCTACACTGGGCTGATTTCCGCTCGATTTTTACTAAACTTCCACCAGCAGTTTCTACAGTTAGCGTATATCCGCTGTATCGAATAGGTCGAGAAATCTACTATGGATGGGAGAGGCAAGATGGAGAACCTGTGAGAACTGTGGTTTTAACGGTGGTCCGTAAATACCTCACTCTATTAAATCTGACGTATTAGAGTAAAGGCATTGAAATTGTAATTGTTATTCCTGTTGTCTGAGCGTCGAGTTTAAATGTCAAAGTGTTAGTGGTCCAATTTCGAACTGTGGCCAGGAACCGAAATCAATTTTCGTTCCGCCAACGTGTCTTGCGGGGGCGGCGGTGGAGGCGGCCTTCAACCCTTAAGGTAAATGCCCCTCAGTTTA
This sequence comes from Lethocerus indicus, assembly GCA_019843655.1. Lineage (NCBI taxonomy): Eukaryota > Metazoa > Arthropoda > Insecta > Hemiptera > Belostomatidae > Lethocerus > Lethocerus indicus. The sequence continues at coordinate 7,772,196 of JACDQD010000005.1, forward strand.
CCGTTCGCCGACTACGGGGGCCGGCCACTAATTACTGTCGGCGGTGGACGCCCTCCTCCCCCTCACTGATTAATTCCCGAGCGTATCAATGGTTTTCCGATGGTTCTCTATCGGCGACATAAATCACAGCCGCCCCCTTACCTCAGACGACCGTTTCTGTTCAAACATCGAGCACAATCGGTTCTCTCATACCGGTACGGCTCAGAGATGTACGATGAATGCCCGTGGAAGATTGGATCATCCCTTGATGGGTTTGAAGCAAAGGATTAAACCGGGCGAGAGGAGACGGAAGAATTATATTATTTTTATAATTTCCGCGACCAGACTACCGACAACTAACTGGACTTTCAACACAACCGAATGCCGGCGTTAAAGTTTACAATGAAAATTCTCGGACTCTAAACAGACGTAATACGGCATTCCGGGAAACTGGTCTGGGCTCGTGTATAACAAAGTGCTTTGTCACGAGCCTCCGGCCGGGGGGGAGGGGTTTCATTAGGAACGGATTGTTAGTCTCGGCTATAACGAGACGATACTCCAGACTACTAGTAATAACGACGGTCGCCGGCTCGACTCTCGGTAGTGCGGGGTAGGGGGGGGAGACATCCTCCAACCTTGAGGAGGAGCCGGAGGACGAGGGTGCGGAGGCGGAGGAGGCCAGAAGTGGTCCACGCTAAACGAGGGACGATTATACGATTTAATTGAAATCAGTTGTTACCCGCTTGGTCCATTGTCTGAGCAACTCCATTAATGGTGGATGTAGGGGTAGGGGGTAGGCGAAGCTTCAGTTCACATTGGGCTGTCTTCCGTCAATACGCTAAGCCCCATTCTAACACCGGCCCACCTCGCCGGGCTTTCATCCGCTTGATGATTCGAAGTCGCGAAGTTTCCTTCCGAGTCCTCAGAAATCAAGCGAAGCATCTCCCACCACCGCCCGACCGATTCTACCCGGCAAAACAATAGGAATCCTCGGTTAGAATAAAAACACACAATCATTCCCTCTCTGCACGCTGTTACGGACTTTATCCCGACCGGTTTCTATTGATTTTGACTTCTGAAAAATCGATTTCAAAAAATATACTAGCCCCCGTCGGGTCGTTATTGCTTCGTATGCAGTTATACATCGTGGACTGTTTAATGGAAATAATGTATCACTACCAATCTCCATTATAGGGGCGGCGATTAAATAGCACTTTACTTAAGTGGGGGTTAAGAGTGATAAATGCTATCCCTTTCCCTACCCCTCCACAACTGAGTTAGTTTGGGCGCGGGAAAAGTTCTTGAAGTGAAGTTCTCAGATATTGGGAGATTCCTCTATCAGGTTTATGTAAAGTAAGCTCTCTGCTGCGAATTCCGTTCAGGAATATATATATATATATATATATATATATATATATATATATATATATACATATTCTGCTCCCATGTTAACCAGAAATCATAAACCATTTACTTATAATGAGTACTCAGTTAATCTCATTAACCGAAACCATATGAATGGATCTTATTTAATTCATAAAGTAAATGCTAAACGCTAATCTCGCCACTATTCATCTAACACCATTTACCTTCCAATGTAAATCCCCCTAATCTGAAGGTAAATTGGCAAACAGTCTCAGTTTGCATTGCCGTGACCCTCGTGCTCTAAACCGACTTATGCTAAAACCAATGAGATTGTGTAAGGGCTCGTTAACGAGGCCCGCACCGCCCGTATTGCACCGAGATAAGTAACATTTTTAGCGTTCGGTACGACTCACGTGGTTCGAGACCGGGTTCTACTTATTCGTGCGCAAGAACAGCAATGGACTCAAATCGCATTCCAACTCCGCATTTGCCCAACAATGGTACCGCCAGGTTAAAGTAGTAATAGGGAGTACAAAGGGGACCGCCCGACTATTGTTGGACGAAAGATATTCGACGGTACCGAAATTAAAGCGTTTGCGAGGAATTAAACCAGCCCGGGTCGAATAATGGGAAATTAATAAGAATCAATTAACAGTGTAAAACGGCGAGACCGCCGAGTTTTCGCCCACCCCCTTCTAAATAAGCGGAAGGTTCTGTCCTCTTGACCACCGCCTATTGAAGTGTCTCGTGACTGAGAGCAGTTCCTGGATAATGGGCGTTTGATTGGAGTGTGTTGCAGGTAATTGGGTAAAGTAAGGGACCCAAAATCCAACATTTTTGTTCAAACATACGATCGTAATTAAATTCTGTGAGTACATGATATAGGAACTTGTCTGTAATGAAAACCCGATTAATGGCTTAATACAGTTTTCCCCGTTCGGGAAAAACGTCCGAAGTGTCTTAGTGTGTGTAAATTATTGATTTGTAGAAGACAATATCTGGGATTCTTCACGATATTTGTGATTAGAACGAAGCATCCGACCACCACTGTCACTGTTCATATTCAAAGTGATTTAAAGTGAAAAAATGTTTTTAATGATTTTTAGGAGCACAACTGCTACAGTACAATTTTTAATAATAGATATGTAATTGAAATTAAAAGCCTCCCAAATAAAAATTAAAATATGTTAAGGAAAACGGCGCGCTCTGATACTACGCCCGCTCATCCGGACGGGCTTCTTGATAGTATCACATTGCGCCGTGTACTTTAAAACGGCATGAAGGAATTGTTACGTTTGTATATTTGCCGAGGCAAGTCGGGTTTCTGACATCAACTCAAACACAATATACAATAAAACCAGTCTATACTCACCATCCGGAAGTGTGAGCCTCGGACAAGTATAGCTTGATTAGGTTATATAATAAAACAATATATTTAAAGGATTTTAGAAGACTAGAGAGATAATTTTTTATTAACATAAAGTATTTAGGGAAAAATAACAGGGAAACAGAATAATCATTTAAAATTTAGCTTGATGATAATAAATGCAGCCAGGTCAGTGTACACAATAAAGGTTTTTTATTAATTCCGTACAATTTTGTACAGCACCAATTACCTTATTTTCCTAATAATATTCACTATTTTATTAAGCATCTCCTTCATGTTACGTTTATATATTCTCTGAATTAGATTAGTCAAGTCAGCTTTCTGACATCAACTCAAAAAAATCCTCTAATTAATCCTCCGGCAAAGACCAAACCAGCGAGAGGAGATGCGGTGGTCATTGGAATCGTTAAAATTATAACTTGATTAAACGAAAAAAAAATTCCATCCCCCTCACAATCCGGGCGGGATTTTCGGCACAACAGTTAGTTGCAGGTGTGTCACAGAGGGGAGGAAAGGGAGCGCACACGGCTACAGGTCATTAGAGACTGTGTGCGGCTAACGACCGGCAAATATAAAGGGCGGGGGTTGGTCCACCCCCAGTGGTGGGTGGGGGGTGGCGCCGGTCAGGAAATGGTCTCGGCTGCGGCATTAGGCGCCCCCCGAAGCATTGCAGTTCGTTGAAGAAGATATGCATGAATATTTCATGCAGCCTAACCCACTCAGGCCCCCCCAACAAATTGCCCTCACAGTTGGCAACGTTCTTTGGCGGTTGGAAGGAGACTACAGGATTGGTCGAAAAATTATCACTAGCAAAGAATTAAAGCTTCAGGAATCCCTAGATCGGTATCTGTCAATAGGCCCTCGAGGTATACGGAATGAAAATCAAAACCGCACACGGCAATCCTAATTAGCGATATAAATTATTATGAACGAATCCTGAAAAATGCTTTAAAAACTTACTCAAAATGTGGCTAGATATACTGCGATGCATAATTCTTGAATTATTAAAGGATATATCGGTATTTAATTAAAGAAAAATTTCAATTAAACAGTAGATGCGACCAGTCATATAATTATTATATACAATTAGCCCCACAAGGTTTGCGTCGTTAAATAAAGGTGCACTAATCAAAATTTAAACCTCAGATATTTGAAGGACAGGTATCGAAAATTTGTAGTGCACTAGTTATAACCGCATATTTTATTAGTTTCCTGTAGTGCTGTAAAAATAGCCCATTAATTGAAGATGATTGGACATGAAAGTGATTGGATGAAAGTCCAAATTTTCGGTTTAAGTCGATTTTTTTGAGTCGGGTATGGGGATTCCACGTGAGTCCGTTGTTCGGGTGGAGCCCAAGATAGCGAATCTGCTGTTGGGTGGGAATTGGTACGTCATTAAAATAGACGTTAGGACTGTGAGGATGAATGTAACGGAAACATATTAGTTAATTAGATTTTGTAAGCGATATATATTATAAACAAAACCTGGCGGGGGGTTGGTGCTGGGGCGGATAGATAGGGGTGGAAATTTAATACAGGACCCCCGGTCGTAATTCCAATACTTACTAGTCACGTTGTAACCCGATCTAGACCACGTAACTTACACCGGCTTATTGAAAGCGTGACGTTTTCTGAGCCTGAATTGTTGTTTCCGTACACCGAAATCATCATCATTAATCTCCGCCATTATGCGCTTGTCTTGCATTTAAGCAAGCTAATGTTCTAGGATAATTAAAATATATATATTGTAAATTGATTTCGTACAATATACTATTTTAAGTATAATAATGTTGCAGAATTTTTATCCAATCTGCAAAACTCTCAACAATTATGAACATAAACACTCAAAGTGGTACGAGAGGGAATATTTTATTTAACCATATTTCGCATTATGCTATGATATTAAGCAAAACATAATTTGATATGTCAACTAAGCATGAGCATTAAAACAACATCTGAATGTTTTCTAACGGATATTGTACTGTCGGATCATTTATAAACATACTGAAAGGATATAATTAATTTATAATAAATAAAGAAATATGTTTTTCGATCTCTTCATTTCTATCAAATCATTACTTGCGGGAATGTGTCCGCTTATCACTGTAGTGAAATTTTTAATTTATAACCGGTTTAGAGGGAGACCAACAATAAACCAAATATAAATATGTATATGTATGTACAGCGGACAAATTAAAAGAAAATAATTGTTGACGACAAAGCCGGCGTTTGAAAAACAATATCGTCTACATTAGCGCGGAATGATGGCGGTTTTAATTAGTAATGTTGAACAAATAAAACGAATACGGGTGGTTTTTCTGGTCGTTTATAGAGATCGCCGATGGCAGAGAATAGTCGTAGGGCCGGTCTACTGTTGAAAAACGTCGTAATCCAGATAGGCCCGATAAGCCGTAACTGATCGAGTTCACGAAATGTTAAAAAAGCTTGAGTAATTGTAGGCCTTTTTTTAATGCCAACGCCTTTAGAGGATTACTGCAAATATTTAATCAACGCTGAAAAATGTCCTCCCGTGTCTTGACTCGGGTATAATAACTGACCGTCGGTTTCGGGTCAAAGCTTTTTGGCCCCCCTCCCTTTATATTTGGCCCCGTCGACCCCGTACGTCTTCCAGACGCATCTTCCCCCTACCCCGGGGACTCATCAGCCGTCCGCGGTACGTGACCGGACAGAAGGCCGGTAACTGGAAGTCCGGAATAAACGCGCTTTTGAGACGGATCGAAGGCCCTGCTCATCCGAGAGGGCGGCTCCGTCCCAGCCACGCCTGGGACCCTTCTAATAAGGGAGGATTAGGGACCACCCCCCTCTGGGACTTATCTCTCTCGGTTGGACACATCCTCCGGGGACAGAAATTCGGCCAAAGGGCATATATATATATATATATATATATATATATATATATATATATATATATATATATATATATAATACCGGGATAACGAAGGAAACAAATTATATCCGGATATTCCCAATAATTAAATTCCGCAATGTTTCCGGCAAATCGGCTTGAGAGTAGAAAACAAAAAATATCGGTAGGAGATTTTATATATAATAATAATAATGGCCTAGTGCTATTGAAGGGCCGTATCCTCCCTTGGTGTGGACATACCATGGGGCGGTTACCGGAACCTACTACCTAATGAATTTTATTGAAGTTAAAATGAATTTGTTGTTCCGGAAATTTTTCTCATAACCGACAGTATTCTCTGAACCTATTTGGGAACAAAATGACGGTTTTGGTGATATAAATGCAAGAAAATAGAGGCATGATTAGGTCAGTAATTGTACGGCATCCGAGATCGGGGGCCTGACAACCTTAGGTACTATTTTTATATTTTATGACGTAAATTCTCGTCCAGTATCTAAAAAATATATCTTAGTGGTATGATATTCATTTATTTCAGCATTACATAATTAGTTATAAGAGTTGCAGTCGATTAAGAGTTTTATCAGCACTGGACACTTTCGAGGGCCCTTGTTTGGTCCATAGTTGGCATATAGGGTATTCCCAAGCTTCGCATATCTCCAGACAAATATCTTTGTAATTTAGAATTACTAGAGCCTAAAATCAATCCCGTATACCAGTTTGTTACGCCACAATCATACTAGAGAGCGGATTTCAATACGGGAGTAATTTTACGGACGCAAGAAACTATGGGATAATTAAGTAGGAGGCATTATATAGGGTGAGGGGGGTTTCTCCGGCTAAGTATTAACTATTTGGAATATGGCCTGTGGGCAGAGGGCATCAGCCGGCCGAGGCGAACAGTGGAAGCCCGAATTCCTGCCATACCCGTCGTCGGTTCTGCGGCCCGGATGGGAGTCCCGGCCCCTCCAAAGCCCTACATAATGCAACAGCCAACGGCAGAATTAGACCCGCCGCGGGCTTAACGCGCTCCACCCAAGTCCGGTCATATTGTATTGTTAATATTCACAAACATTGTTCCTCAACTTAATTTTTGACACAGTCCGAATGACTTTGTCTTATTCATTTATCATGCTAATGTTTCAAAGGACTTTTGACTGGAATCTCTGGATGCGAGCGATGTCCTATTTCTAAGTGGAACCCATTGTTCTATTCCGTAAGTCCATATCGGTTTTAATATCACTTTTTATATTGTTAGTTTGTTGGCTGACGTTAATTTTGATGTCCGTTTTATTAGTGGTCTTAATGGTCCAAGTTTAAGGTTTATAAGTCGGAGTCTAGCTTAAAGTTTTTATCAGACAATCGAGTATATCGTCTATTGAAAGTTTCATTAATTAGAATCTGTGAAGATGTCTTAAGAAACTATAAAACCTGTCTATCTTGTCTTAGGACTTTTTAAGCTAGGTGATACCTTAAACGATCAGCGTTGCGCAATCCTTTACAATCCCGCTTCAACGACCTACCTAGAAGATGAGTAGAAGTTTAATTTTTCAATCAAAAAACAGAAACAAAATTCAAGAGCGAAATAACTAATATAATTAATTAATCAGCTTAATGAGGTCTACCAATGAAGAGTAAAAGAAGAACAATACTGATTAGAGTTATTGGCGGTCGTTATTCAATCCTAATTTTGGAAAAAGATAAATACCATTTAAATGTAATAATGCTCGGATGAAAATTACAGGGGGGGGAGACGTTGAAGTAAAATGATGAAGGATAAAAAGGGGAGTAGAAGTTCCAGAATGATAATAGAAATGGGGTAGGGTAGTAGGAAGGCTAAGGGACTATTTCAGGGGGTTGTTCTGGGGACAATTAAATATTCCCCGGCAACAGTGGACACCAGCCCCCCCACTCACCATCCCCTAGACGGCCTTTGAGAGTTGCCCGAATTGAATTAAAAAGGGGGAGAAATTTCGTCTGGTCGTGGAACATTCACTGCTTTTCCTCACTCCCCGCCGCCGCCTTGATATAGCTAATAAAAAGCCCGCCCTCCCGCCACCCCCTCTTCAGCATCCCTTGGGTTGAAAAAAAAACACTTTTAATTTTCCAAAAGAAAATTGGGTGAAGACATTCGGAGCTCAAATCAGATTTCAAGCAGCAGGAGGACTCGTTGGACCGTGGTCCAGAAATATCATCTATGTAGGAATTAAATGAATGTAAATATATTTTATGAAGTGTATTTCGAATTTCCATTTTCTGATTAAATTTACAGAACTTGGGCGGCGTAAATTTCGACTTGAGAAGATAAATTGATAAAAACGTCATTTTTGTTTTTGTAAAGTAAATTATGGACATGTTATTTAATAAATCGTACTTGGATGCAAACCCACATGCGACAATCGGCTTTTGAATAATACTTAAAATATTAATAAGAAACGTCCTTTCAAAATTCTGCTAGGTCAATATATATATGTCCAACTGTATATAGAATATCATGAATGATATTGTGACATTCACATTCCTCTCTGGATATCGTCATATTCCGGGAAGTGTGGTGTAAATTACCTGATATTAGGAATTACACTAACACCATTGCAATTTACCAATTACTAATAAAAAAAAAACAAGTAAATTAAATATGGTAAATATTAATTTTGTACAGCTAGACCTTTTGGCTTCAGATGACCAAAATCGTAGAAACCAGGATATCATAGTCAATTCGTTTTCTCCTGTTGTATTATTATTATAAAGGAAAACTATTTAGAAGTAATATCACGAGCGATATTACTCTGGTCTCTAAGATGAAAAATTATCATTTCAGTATTTATGGGCTCGTGTATGTAGGGTGTAAACAGACCCGCTAATAGGTGGCCGGCGGTCAATCAGGGTCCTATAACGCGGTTGTTATTGCGAGGTGGCGGAAAAATAAAATCTCCGTAATTTATAGGGGCCGGGGGTGACTTCGGGGTAATTGGGATGGGGGAGGGAGAGAGAGAGAGAGAGAGAGAGAGAGAGAGAGAGAGAGAGAGAGAGAGAGAGAGAGAGAGAGAGAGAGGGGCTGCGCTAGCCTGTTCGGTCCCCAGGGCCACTTGCCGGGGACCCGCGGTCCCCATCACGTGTACCCAATTCTAATTGGCGGGTCCGGAACCCTGAACAGAACTCCGCAACGACGGGTCCATTGCCTGTAACTATCGCACGGCTTGCTCAACTTCAACAACACTGTTCGGGCTTTGTACACCTAGCTGGGCTCTCGTTGTCTTCACGGTGATGAGTTTTATCCGTCCGGATTGGACACGGTTTGTATGATTTTTGCCGAGCTTAAAGTTCTTTTTTCAGTACCCGAGGAGATCCTCGCTTGAAAGTTACACTTAGTGCTTATTCTTCTGTACAAAAACACGCCTAACGGACTCTCCTTGAAGCTATCATCACTATTATCATAATTGCAGAGAAGAAACACTTTAGGGCGCTTCATCCTGTTCTTTCGGGAAACCGGACAACCGTAGTTCCATGTAATATTTTTCAGGAAACTAAGAAAGACCAACTTGGGACTAGTTAGTCAACCGATTTGATACTGAAAATCGGCCGGGTTGCGCAATCCATGAAACTTGGGCTACCAATTTCTTCAAGAAGAAGCGGGAGAATTTCCTGTTGTACCACTGAAGACATATGCGGCAAAGATGTTGTCCTCAAATTTTGAATGACCCAAACAATCTTCCCTTCATGAACATTTTCGTCTCCTACGAAAGTGCAATAATAAAATACTGGCTTATATGTGATTGCGGAGAGAGATATATAGTGTGTCATTGCTAACCCACCCATCACCAAGATGCGTCTCCGGTAGCCCGCACGTCCGAATTTCCGCCTTTATCTTCTAATCAGAGACTTTTCACCGCTTTTTTCCTTCGACAGTTTTCATGGCGTCCCGCATCAGTCGACTTCGGTACTTTTTCCGAGCGTCAGAATTTCGTTTCACTTCAGTAGCTCAGAAACGCTACGGGGCGTTTCATTATATATACATGCCGATCTGTTTTATACTTTAGTAACACTGTTACGGCGGGCAGTTTCGTGTCACCGTCGTACTCGAGAATTGGTCGTCTTCCAGCATTCACTATTTTCAAAAGGAAAAAATTGACGCGTGTAATTTTTACGTGCGCGGAAATCGACTGTGGAAATATGACGAACTGTCCAATCCTGGTCGGATTTTTCCAAATTTTCATTCGCCCTATCGAACAATCCATATCCGCGTGGAGACGCCGATAAATATGACGTTGCATCCTGGCAACGATAAATGATCGGTAATGGCCGATGTCGGGCTTGGATTTTCAATCTGAGGGCGGCAGTGATTCATGGTTAATGTCTGGTGCGGCGCTTCCCTTTTCCCACCCGGACCCGGTCGTGGGGGGGATATTTTATTGGGGTTGGCAGAGGAAACCCAGATAAGTGCCTTAACTCATCCCCGGGGGTAACCCGCCCGACCCGGTAGTCGCATCTTAGAGTTTTATAACGCCGGCTAAATTGCATTTTCCCCTATTTATTTTATATTCACTACTACGAATATTATAGCGTATGATTGGCGCTCAAACTTTATTGAAAAACTCTATACACACACAGTGGAGGAAGAATCCCGCGTTTCTATGTATCAACTTAGAACGAAGTTATGAAAATAACTTCCTATACGAAAAATAAAAGTGGAGAGTTTTTACACTCCTAGCACAGAAAAAGGACAGCTCGAAAAAGTACATTGACAATTTTACGATATAGAAGCTAATCTCAATCGCTACGTTGTGCTTTGAATAGTTGGATGCTCGGATTGATCAACTGTGAGGTTGTTTCGAAGAAGACTTTTGGTTGTTTGCCTCGAAGAACAAAGAACGAAAACATGCGATGGAACCAGAAGAAGCAGAAGGAATTTCTTCCAAAGGAGGAGAATGAGAGTAATAAAGTCGATTTAAGTCCGATTATTTTGTTGACCGAATGCTACTGACAATGGCGGCCGGTCTACAAATCGGGCTCAACTAATAGTGAAAGAAATTTCTCGATAAATAATAATCGATTGCATAACGACCTCCCCGTAAGGAATTGCGAAATGACCGTGATATTATGTGCTTTGACAAAATAACCGCTTCTGGGCTGATTGGGCCTGAAAGCGGGATGACACGACGGGGAGGGGGGGGTTTGTTAGGGGTACGAGTGAGGCTGAGGGGGTTGGCGTGGTCCATGAATTATGGCCGAGCTCCCGTATAGAAGCGTGTAACTCCTCCCCCGAGGGTAACTATTCCCTTGCGCCCCCTCCCTCCCTCTCTCCCTCCCTCTTCAGAACCAATCTTCAAAACGGTTTATACATTGGAGGAAAATGCGCTGATAGAGCATCGTGCCAAACTGTAGCGCGCTTAGAGTTGGCAGTTGTCCTATAACCGAGAAAGGCGGGCAGATTTATGCAGCGCGTATAAATCCAAGAAGCAGTAGTACGCGGAATACTAGCTATGGAAATAGTTCGAGGATCATAATAACAATAATAATATATATATAAACGCGTTTTATTTTTCAGTTATACTATCCCTCAATACACCGAACGCCTTCAATACGGGATTATACTATCCTGCAGTACACCTGCAGTACGCCCTCCGTTTACGAGATATACTATTCCTCAACGAACCAATCGCATTCTACTTATTTTCATGTCTTGTGACCCGAAATTGAAAACGATGGTTTCCTTTTGAGTATGTTATTCTTTTTATAGGTATGGTTACTAGTCTAAATGTTGTTTGAGGATTTATTATTTATTATTTACCAGTCTTACAATTGTTTAGGAATGCCTACATTCAATGGGCCGAAATATTGAATAGGGTCCGAGCCTCAACTGCCTGCGGCTACAAAATCTAATTAGTCGGCACGTGTGTAAAACGTTTCTGATTAATTTGAAAAATTGCTGACATTTTTCAGGTCCAAAAAATGACCTTCACGTGGAATTGGTGGAAATCATGAAATCACGTTCTTGGCGAGTTGATTATTTCTGCACCAGGGACTAGTAATAGAAAGGCCGAATGTTATGTGTTTTAGGTCAGGTCTAATGTCAAAGTGGAAATTCAAAATTGCTCCGTTACGCGTACATTTATTTCGTAAATACACGCGTCGTTCAGACGTTGTGTTGGTTGTTTTATCGTATTGGAATATTCAGTTTAATGACGGCCACGAAAGTCTCGCCTAGTCGCGGTAGACAAATTTCGCGTTATTAGAAACACCGTTTCGAGAGCGTAAATTTCCGTTCAATATCGTCGCGAAGAAAGTAAATTACTTTCCGTACGATATCTCAACCGGGCGGAGGGAGGGGCACATTTTAAAAAACGTGTTTGCGCTTGTTCGGCACATTTTCTGGTCCTTTCCGCCGAGATATACAGCTTCTGAATTTTCACGGGACACATCGCTCGATCACCCCCCACGCCACCATCGGGGAGGTCTAAAATCTGGAGACATAACACCGGAATATAGATTGTGAGGAGATTGTGAAATACTGCTCGGCATCGACTCGGCGACGGGATGCATAATAAGGGATGGAGGAGGAAGGGTAGGGGAAGGGGCTGGAGAAGATGGGGATAAAAAGAAGGGTTGAAACAAGAATCAGTAACCGAAAGCTATCAATTCGAACTATCGTCAGCCTGAAGAGTACAGCGATATTATTCAAACCCCGACGTTTGGAGGTAGATCATAACATCAGATTTTATTACGATTACATCGATTATTGTAAAGTTTAAAAGAATAAAAATACATAGATTTTGTGTTCTTCTCGCTGGTCTGGTCTTCTGCTAGACCGGTTTCGGCTGCTATACATCTTCAGTGGCAGTCGGATCTTGTGGTGCATCCATTGTGGTGGTTGTCTGTTATCGTGTGTACAAACTTATGTCTTGTCATTGTTTTTGTGTTTTTGGCAATGTTGTCTTTTTGGGTTGGGAGGGATTTTGTTAATAGGCTTAGGGGGGGGGTGAGGTCTTTCAGTAGTATCATAATAATTGAGCAATAAAATTACTGTTGGCACAAAATCGTTTCGACCGATACGGATGGCTTCATTACCGATATCATTTCCTTATCAATATTTTTTATATCATTTCTTGGACAGCTTATTTCGTTTGCGGTGGTCCGACAACTTGCCCGATAATTTGGGCCGAACAAGAGAGAGAGAGAGAAAGAGAGTGATAAGGAGGCGGGAAATCAGTAACCGGACCCTATATCGATTGGAAGACATACTCAGTACAGGCGTGTCTGCGTATTCAAAATTCACTTTAGAAGGTGGCAGGTTCGGAAGGGTCGTCAGGGGTGGGGATCGATATCAGTCGGGGGATGGGGTTGCACCCCCATTTAGTTTGTTACCCCTCGGCCCACCCCTGAAGGATCATTTTCACCGCTGCCCCTTCACCCTCCCCCAATCCGGTTCGGGCTCTGACCCAGTTCTTCGACAGACAACGCAGAGATAACGATTCAGAAGAGCCCGACCGAACCATCCCCGACCAGTAGCCCCCACCCCTCAACATTCACATGAATCGATGTTACTATCACGGTAATAGTCCCGATAAGTCTTATATTGAAAAACAAAATCCGAACCTAGATATAAAATATAGACATGTTTTAAATAATAACTTCTTCTGTCTCCTCTCTGTGGTTTGGCCTTTCGCCAGACCGGTTTCTGCTGCTCTCCATCTTAAGCCAATTAATTAATTTCTATTTTGTATAATTCGTACTCTAAATTAATATTTTTTTTCGGATGTAAATACTACTTAATAAGTACGCGAATATTAATACTGTCAGTATTTATAAATTTTGTTGAGTAATTAGTAAAATGAAACTTGTAATATTTTACAGAAATAAAAAATTATAGGTCTTGGACTTGTACACCACACTACATTATATAATATAAATAAATTTATATATATATATATATATATATATATATATATATATATATACATGCTGGTATTTGAAGGGTAGCTAGGTCGAAGAAAACCGAGAGAGTCAAGTGGGCCGTGGAGAATACAGACAAATCGAGTTGAACCGTCGCCCCCCGCCAACCAACGTCACAGTCACTGGAATGGCCGTAAAAATATCCACCCGCGTAAAAACCCGTAGCAAATATTTGTTCGGATTTTAACCCTCTCTCTCTCTCTTTCTCTCTTTCTACCCTTCTTATACGGGAGTAGGGTTAAATGGTACTATCCTGGATTTGAAGTGCACGGGAGCGGCACATGAGATGTGGACGTCCTGCGCTGTTACTAACACTTGAAGCCGGAAAAAAAATTTTTGGGTAGTCCATTTATTATCGCTTAGGAATTCTGTTTTTATGTGTAATTATTTTGATTTTGATTATTTATGCTTTCTCAACTAATTTATTTGGTCCCATACCGAACCCAGTCTCTTGTCATCTTCGATAAGGTACTGGCCCTCGCGAACCTCCAAACACTTAACTTAAATTTAATTAAATTCCTTTTTCCCGATGCCAAATGGCGTTTCCTAATAAGAGCACTCGAACACTTCAAAAATTCAACTGGAATTTTTATAACTCCATCTCGGTCTAAGGACACTTCGGAATCGACTTTTACAGATAACCCGATAACAAATATTGTACGCGGCTGTAATCCCCTCTAATTGAAAGATGTAACTCATGACTTTATTTAATAGTCAAGGTTTTTTCTTCGAATGCTCCGACAATTTTATTCCCCCACCCCACACCATAACAGTTAAGCTCTAGTAGCGCACTTTCAAAACTTTTAATATCACACTTATAAGTCCATTACCGAGAGCGTTTCACGAGAGTAACTGACTTTTTCTTGAGTTTTTCCTTCGCATATCTGAAAATACGTATTATTGTGCTCACCTAGCAATACTGTTTTCATACATTCAAAGAGTCGAAAACGGGCCCAATTGATTGGTCTTATTTAATTTATAGACTGCCAAATTAGTGGCAAAAGAGAATTGTGGCCAAATATTTCTCAATTTTGCTTCGAAAACAATTAGCTCGATGATAAAACACAACCATCAGTGACGAACTATTAAATCGAATTATTAATAGTAATTATTAGTAACGAATTATTAATTTTCAACTGTATTTTACAACCTAACCGGGAATCGAGTTGTGGGGGGTCCAACAAACCGTGTAACTACTAAAAAATTCAATACTTTAAAATTGTTAACCGCACGATCCATTCCGATTTGAAAGACACGTTCGTGCATGAGTTTGCACGTGTCCCCATATAGATCCTTCATTCAACACCAAATTAGACCCAGCAAGCACAGGAGTGGGAGTATCTAGTACGAATATACACTTGCTAGTGTCATTACCTCGCATATTTATGAAAAAACATTTAAATTAGATAACGCTTTAATTGATTTCAATTTGTAATGCACCTTACGGAACCTCTCTGCGTGAGTTATATATAACTCGGACGGCGTTCAATTTAGTCTTCAGACGCTGAAGGATGAAGAGAGCGGCATGAATTGAAATAAAAGACAGCCCGCATTTCAACCCCAGTGAAGGGGCTGAAAATCGGTGGATTAAATGAAACCGAAATTCATAATCGGCCCAAAGGCCGTCGGACTCGGTTATTGCCGATACACAGCCAGAGTCCCGGACTTCACACACAAAAAAGAAAAAAAGGAAAAAGTTTCATCCCCTTTCCTGTCCGCGTCCCACCCCTACTCACTCTCCCTCCCTCACTCCCTCCCTCATTCCCTCTCCGAGAGCACTATTCGTTCAAACAATAGGCCAGGGTGGAGGGAGGCTGGTCGGCTCCTTTTTTTACATTTCCGATTCGGGCTACGGCAGACAAAACGCGCTTCCTGCAACCGAAAAAACCTCGAAAATCAAACCTCCCGCTCACCTCCCGCATCCCCCTACGCGGCCTCTCTATACGATTTGTCGGAGAACATAAAAGGGGAACGCCGCCAGAGCGCAATGAGAATTGATTCCTGCCCCGTTATTTCATTTTTTTTTCTGTTTGAGGTTTGTATTTTCCACTCAACGAACACAGATAACGACCAATTAACGCGTGAAATTTTAAAATTCAATTGGCGTAAAGAATAACGCCGGATATATATATAAAAACAATATTTGTAGTGTGGGGGTCGGTACACACCCCGACACGAAAAGCTAATCTACAAATATGGAAATACGAGGCGAACTACCGGGCGAAGATAAGATGAAAGTTGTTTGATAAATTTATTTGATAAATAAATGAAATATACCCGCGAGCTCCTACGTTCGATGTCCTTAAACCGAAAATTTTAGGAGCGTTGGAGTTTCAATTTTCCACGATTTTTATGACATTGTTTTATCGTTTCATTACTTCTTGCGTCCATTAGAATCGATTCCTGATGTCTGATTTAATTATTATTAAACATCCGCTAGAAAATATAGGACAAATTACAATTAAACAGCTCCGATGTGTATAGTGTACAAATCATTTTTTCCAATAGCTGTCGTTGACGCAAAGTTAAATTAATTGGCAAAACTCAGAGTTTATCTCAGACTGGCTAATTTGAAAAATTGGAAATATTGAAAAATAACTTTTTTAAATTAAATAAACAAAGTTTAAAAGTTTGATGTTTGATCCTCTAATTGAAAACGGCAATAAAAATCCCCGAACCTTTTAAAATCCGAAACGACGATTAAAGATCTCAAAGCTAAGAAAATTCTAATTTTCTACAGTAAAATATATTTACCACGAATAATTTTAAGGGTTGGGTTTTATAAATTTTTGACAATATTGTTAACGATAATTAAATTGAATTTTGAGTATTCGCTGAATTGCTCAATCGACGAGAACATAAAATCAAAATGCTGAGAGTAACTAAAAGCTCGCAGGAGAGAGTTAATACCTTGAAAAAAAACACTTAGCGGATTAAGGTTGTAATATTGAGAGGTTTTACGAGCTCAACGCAATAAGAAGAAGTTTAAAATCCCCGGCCCGAAAAGAAATTATTTATATCGTTTTTAACGTCGCTAAATAAAAACCTTTCAGCGGAATTGCTATCCTAGTCGGACGGAGGGCCATCGTTAAACCGAAAAAGAGAAAAAGAAAAAAGGTCCCGGCAATATTAAACCGGCTGCTGTTTTATCTAGGAGCGCTCCCCGACCGAAAGCAGAATGAACAGTCTCAGATCGCAAATTGCGTTTTTATTGAAGTAACTTTCGGGGCGTTAATTAAAGCTCGAAAAATAAAAAAAAGGGAGAGAAAAGTGGCCGGCCAATAAATGGATAGATGGAAAGGGGCCGATAGGCGGACGATGGAGATAAGGAGGGGGAAAGGAAGAAAGAGTGAAATATCTTATTCTTATTCTTCTTCTTCATGGGCGGGTATTTATTCGGGGGCGACAGGACCAGGAGGGTGCTGGGATTTAAGACAGCCTGTCGACTGTTCGTTGTGGAGGGGGTTGAATAAAATTTCAACCCCCCCCTCCCCACCACCACAGGAAGGGGGGGTTTATCTTCCTTTAGCGTTAAGATGAAATAGATACGGACGCATCAATGGGGCGAAATAAAAAATTACCGCGGATTTTGTGAATATAAAAAGTTAAATTATAATTTCGGAAATCGTGAACTTCGTGATATAGATTAGAATCACTGGTGATCCTATGATTAGTGATCACTAGTGTCGCTTTTTTTTATCAAATAAATCGCATAAGCTGATTGAAAATTACCTTATCGACAAATTATTGTCGATTGGAAAAAATCATTCGGTACGGTAAGGCCTCATCCTTGGATTTAAAATCCGAGAGGTCCGTTTGGCAATTCTGTGGAACAGAAAATGTTATCGTTTGAATTTACTTTTTTTCTAGATTATGTGGAGACAGTCTTGAAGTTTGAGGTCTGCATTCCTGATGCTTACCGCTTTAAAATAAGAACAGAGTGGGAGGACTCAACGCGAGGCGCTTTTAGCACTTAATGTGGGCAGGTTTTTAAAAATTTCAGACCACATTTTTGTCGTCACGGCCGCGTTAGATATACAAAAAAAAGAAGGAAAAACAGGCCTCTTATGAATAAATAAACGTCCGCTCTTAATACGGGACTCGGCCCGGACTACTTTAAACGATGTTAATATTTAAACAATTCCGAACGTAATTATTTACAATGTAAATGCTGAGGCTTATACCAATGGCCATCGGTGCTACATTAAGATCTCTGGGAACTGTGTAAAATTATTATTTTAAAATAAATTAGCAATATAGGCAATGGTAAGTTTTAAAAGAGGAACTAGCTTTGAAATATCCCAATCGTGTTTAATATATTTCTTTAGTCTTCAACTGTAAGGAACGTAAGTCCGATTTCTGAACATTTTCGAAGCACTTCTCAGGCGTTTTATACATTGTCTTAGTTATAGTTTAATCGTTCGGAGCAGCTGGTTTTTGTATATCTAACAGCCATTACAAAGATAAATTGGGTCGCCGCACATATTGGCAGCAGTGTTTCATTCATATCAACGCCAGATATCCCAGTGACTTGGGCAAATTGGTCGCCTGTTGGAGCACTATTGTTGCAATGTTTCCACTCGAAATGAAAGTCCGAACTAATATATTTGACAGAAGACTTCAAGAACCACGGTGTATACAACATTTTCAAGTAGAAGAAGAAGAAGAATTCGTCAGTAGGAAACTTTTCTTTGCTGGGGTTGAAAAAATACTTTTGTCGCGCTAACAGTTGCTGGGGGGGGGGGACCAACCCTCGCCCGCCAACCCCCCCCCTCCCTGGGGGTCGACAATATCGACCTGCCGGTAAAATATGCTCCCGATAAATCGGGCAAACCCAAACGACTTTAGGCCTGTCGAGGGTACGGGCCGTGGGTGGGTGTAGGAGGGTGGGCGACATCTGGCTCCGAACAACCATAGATCACAACAAATTAAATCCATTTCACTCGTACCCATTTCCTTTCTGTTCAATATTTTTCACGGTTTAATAATATGAAAACAATACTTTTTTTTATATATACAGAGAGAGAGAGTTTTATAGACAGAGAAGAGTACCCTCATTGAGTGTCCCATGAACTCGGTGTGAGCGGGACAGTTTTTTTTTTCAGTCAGTTCATTTTCCCTTCGTTTTGAGCTCCCCGGCGACTAGTTCTTGAACCAGTTAAATTCTGAATTGTCTACCAGCCCAAACCCTTCTATCTTCTGATATCTCAAATGGTCCTTAAAGATGCCTGAAAAGGAAGTGGCCACGCGACCTAAATGTGTAAATAAAAAAAAAAGAAAATATAATAAATAAAAAAAGGGGGGAAACCAGTGGGTTCCTTACTGTAGTTAGTGCTTGTATCAATGTTGCTTATTGTATTTTTTACAGTTGCAACAATCAAAGACAGAAAAAACAATTCTGAACTGATTTATTCCACTTCATCGTGGGCTCATTCCTGTCGTCGCTTTCTCCCAGCGAGGTACTCGATCCGCTTGTCTGGGAAAAACGTCCTCCCTTCACAACCGAATAGCGTCTCGTGGTCCAGGAGCGTCCCGGCGCCCTCTTCGGGACTCTCGTTACTGGGAAGAACAATCTTCTACTCCACTCGACGGGGATTTGTGGGGGTTTAGGACGCCGAAAAATTTCAAACCGGATACAAATTTACAGGAGCGACGATTGAAGAGTTTCAATATAGGGCGCGCCCTGTAATTGGCCGGCCGCAAGGGAGCCGTAAGGGTTGAATCTAGCCGAAGGGGTAACCGAGTTAGAAGTTTCTGGCTTTGTGAGCCCTCAGACGTGAGCTTCCTCCCCCTCTCTCTTTACCGCCGCCGGTCTCGGTCTCTAATTGCTCCAATTAATTACAAATTAGATGCGTTCGTGCCGGGGCAGATTTCACAAGAGTTGCCCGCGGCTCCGTAACCCTGACGCTAATTACCGATAAGCGGGGCCGATACGTCCGACGCGACGTCGTCATTGTTCGCCGAACAGCGATACCGAGTGAACGGGTCGCGATTTTGGGCCCATTCAAGGTGAAATTTGTCACTCCCGCATTGCGGCAAATCTTCGAGTTGATTTCCATCACAGTCCACGGCCCGATTAATAAAAATTGTCAATTACCAATTGGCCGTCCATTTGATCCCGACGTTAGCTTAATGACGCAACGCGGTTGATATAAATGAGCCGTCGTATTGTAAAATATTGAAATCGGAAAATTTTTGTTGTCCCATTCGGCTCATACTTTAAAAGACGGTACCACGGTCTAGTATTCTGGACGACAGAGCGCCCGGTCAAAAACTAATATATCAGTACGTTTATGACAGTCCCTACTATCAGTCTCTTTGCGGCTGACGTACTTCAACGTCTGTCGATGATAAGCCGAAACCGTCTGGAGAGAAAAGATTATTACGTTCCAAAATCTCGAACTAACGCCTTGTAAGGTGATAATAAGTAGTTTCCCTGTAGCTTATTTGTAAATTCAGGATAGGTGAATTTCTTTTCTTAACTTCCCTCTGTTGGGCCAAGCGCACGGCCATGTGTCTCCTCTGTCTCTAAACCACAGATATAACGAAAGCAGATTATCAGCCGCTTTGTTTTTAAGTTTAATGCAGTGGTAACTGAGGAATGTTGTTCACCGCTTTATGAGCGAATGTAAATTTTCTGTAAGATTGGAGATTTTATGAAATATGTTATTATTTATATTATCCGTGCTGAGTGCACCTCCGGTGTCGTCTGCATGGAAGGGGTACTGTAATAGCGTAATTCGAACAAAGGGGCAATCAATTACAGCGTCGGCAGGCGGTAAAACCTGTTTCAAATTGAAGCCATGAAGAAAGTTAAACTGTAAATGGGGGTTGGAGGAATGGTCGTTGGTGGAGGATGTGTGTGTGTGTGTGTGCTGAGATGGCTTTGGACCGTGGAAGACCGCAGGGGATGGAGCCGGTACCGGCCTTAGTGGTGGCGGTGGTGGTGGTAGTGGTATTAGTAGAGCCGGCTCCAATCCCTCCAACTTTAAATCAATATGCTGGTCTCGGGGGCCGGCGGAGGTTTCCTTCCGCGTTCCGCCCCCGTTCTGCCGGTGTGCACAATTGGCTGGAAAATGAAAATTTCTTTTTCAACCCTCCCATTTGATCGCTCCAGGGTCAGAATGCAAATCGGCCGGGGGGTCGCCCCAAGCCATTTGTGTCGGGCGCGAGAAATTCGTCTCCCCAGTTTTCGCACCCTTCGAGCCATTTCGCGCGTACATTTATTTTTTTTTCGACAATATAAAATATGGGCCGTGCAGCAGACAGATACTCTACCACAGGTCAGAGACACCTCGAAGATGCAAAACCTTGTTCCACTCGTCCAGAGATAAGTGAATCAATGGGAACAAAATCCTGTGAATTGTTACCAGGGACTAGGCCCAACCGGATGCAACAAAGGTTACCTTGGGTACAAAGTAGTAAGTTGAGCCGTGGTAAGATTTCTTCGTGTGGCCCTCAACCAACCACCTCAACGATTCCTGATTAGGTTAACGCGAATGCCTCCACTCAGAAGTAGCGAAAAGAAATAGCGTCCCCGAATAAGGGTAAAGCCACGTAGTATCAGCCCCTAGTGGTATAGGTCCTAGTACCTTGATGGGTTCTACCAAACAATGCTCCTTCACGTGGTGCTACATGACTGTTATTTTATTTTACAAGCAAACGAGATTAAAAGTGGCCCTGATTTATGCCTCGATTTCCACCAAGAACTCTAAAACTGAGCTCAGAAGAAAATCGCGCAGTGGGGATATTCACAATAACTGTCTCTGTTTAATTTTATTATTCGGGACTAAGAAAAGGCCGACAATTAAAGCTTAGGTTAAATTCTACTTCGACCGCCCGCTAAAACATCATATAGGCCGGATTCTCCGAGGGGTTGTTTCAATAGGCTCGCGACTAAACCCGCGAATTAATTATAAATAAGGCCTAAAGAGATTGGGGAATGTTCCCGGAGGCGAACCAAAGATGAAAGCTCGGAAGACATCAGCACCAGTCCGCTCTCTCTCTCGACTAACGTCCGAACCAGACGAGGAAAATACTCGAGTCACGCTCTTCCAATATGCTTGGGATACTTTTAATCTCGACTTAATGGTTAAGTATGAGATTATACAGAAATAAAAAATAGAAACTGTCAGTTTCTTTCATGAAGATAGAATTTCTTCATTTTTGGACAGAGGCAGCCCCCGGGGGGGGTATTCGGGGGGTGGCGCGGTTGGCATCCCTGGTAGGGTTGATGTTATAATTGCGGCTGTCTCCGATGCCGCAAGTGTGTTTGTGTGTGTATATGTGTGCGTGTGTGTAGCAGTGTTCAGTGTGGGGCAATAAGCCTAATGCCTGTGAGGCTCCCTCCCTCCCCAACCCCGGGGGGGGGCGCCCAAGTTACGCCATATCCCACCTAAATTAAATTCAGGCCTGTCAACCCGGGCCGCCATATTACGCAACCCGCCTCTAGGGGGTGGCAGCCTGGTCATAATCGTCGAGGCCCCGAGAATTTCCCCCTTTTCCACCGGACGACAAGGGTGGGATTTTTAACCGCGTAATTAAATTGGATTAGGTGCCCAATGACTGGCGTTTTGCTACCGCGTACAAGTAGATAAGTTCAATGTCCGGTCGTTATATATCTGACCTAGACAAACTTTGTACGGTTGAGAGGAGAATTCGCGCCCTAATGACACGATGTTATCAATATTAAATGTAGTAGGAAATTTAATAAACTAAAAGGTAAATAAAAGATCTTCTGTCTCAGCTGCCTGGTTTTCGCTTTCTCTAGACCGGCTGCTCATCATCTTCAGTATATTTTCAGTGGCGAGCATAGACAGAGTATAAACCAAATAGGTTTTTACGAAAAAAACTATGTTTAAACAGTTAGAAATGTAAAACTATGATGAAATCTATAGGGTACGTATGTATGTCAGTAGCAATTGTATAGAATATATGGTCAAAAGAAGAGCTACTGATTGAGAAGCCCGAATTGAATAGACGAGGGTAGAATTTTAGGAATAAGCAGCTTAATTTTATGTCGCACCCCTTATTCTCAGCACTGAATTTAAGCCAAGACGCCTCCAATACTCTTGGGCGTCCCTACGCCAAGTAAGTAATTCTTATGGCGTTCGGTAAAATAATCGGACATTATTATGACCGGATTTCGAATTTTATTCTCAAAAAAGTTTATCAACGAGCGCCCAATTTCAAGATTCACCCACCCCCCGAGTTTTTATTTGCTGCCCTGTCCAAGACGTCCTGGTGGACCCGGGACAAAGTCTTGGAGGTGGGCCAACCGCCTTGGAATGAGGGTTGGTCCGGGGGTGGGTGCGGGGGTGGGGGCGGAATACCCCAGGTATTCCCATCGTAATCCGCTTATCTGGCCAATAGACTAGACGTAGAGCCTGGTACTAGGGAAGGGCCGGAGGTGAATTAAACTGCAGGGGTGGCAGGGGGTTGGGAGGAAGGGTAAGGGTTGAGGGGGGGAGCCTGCAGTCAGCACAGTAATTCAGTAAACTGCGCACAGCAATAAAACGGACGATATACGGAGATAAATGTAGACATGTTTGCCAATGGCGCTGAGGGACGACACTTAGAATTGTTGAATTATAATTATACCTAATCATACATTATTTCTCAGTTTTCTGCAAGATATATTTTTCTAATACCGTAGATTTTGTGCGTTTCCGTTTCCTCTCGCTGGTTCGATTTTTTGCTAGACCGTTGTCGGCTGCTCGCCATCTTCAGTAGCGGTGTTAGTAACTTTGGCACTTTGGATGTTTTTTGTGCCTCCTCATTGCACTGTCACTGTCACTTGTGCTGTGGTTGTTGGTTTGTCGTGTGTGTATATACGCATTGTTGTTTTTGTGTTTTGGGGGGATGTTGTTTGTCTTATTTGGGTTGGGAGGGATTTTGTTAATTGGCTTAAGCCTTTGTCTGATTATCGGTCAAATATATATGTGATCATGTAATTGGTCACAACTATTAGGTTCTGACTTACAAATATATGATTGGAAACCTATCTGGCATTGTGTATTTACGATTATAAAAGATTTCCTGTTGAATTTATTGAATACAGAATTTATTGAAAATAGTTTATTTTTATTAATCTTGTTAATCGTTGCAAGTGCATGCAACGAACTTTGGTTAAGTACATTTCCGCATCACCGTCAGTGGGGCGCTTCCGTCGTGGTTCTCGTGTACCCAACGAACTCTAGTTAAGTACATTTCCGCACCACCCTCAGGGGGCGCTAGTTTATCGGTGCAAGTGCACCAAACGAACTTTAGTTAAGTACATTCCGCACCACCCTCAGTGGGGCGCTTGCGTCGGGGTTCTAGTGCATCCAATGAACTTTAGTTAAGTACATTTCCGCACCACCCTCAGGGGGCGCTAGTTTATCGGTGCAAGTGCACCAAACGAACTTTAGTTAAGTACATTCCGCACCACCCTCAGTGGGGCGCTTGCGTCGGGGTTCTAGTGCATCCAATGAACTTTAGTTAAGTACATTTCCGCACCACCCTCAGGGGGCGCTAGTTTATCGGTGCAAGTGCACCAAACGAACTTTAGTTAAGTACATTTCCGCACCACCCTCAGTGGGGAGCTTGCGTCGGGGTTCTAGTGCATCCAATGAACTTTAGTTAAGTACATTTCCGCACCACCCTCAGTGCGGCGCTTGCGTCGGGGTGCTCGTGCATCCAATGAACTTTAGTTAAGTACATTTTCGCACCACATTCAGGGGGTCACTAGTTTCAAAAAATCGTTCGTTGAGTGCAGTTGCACCGATTTTTAAATAGTTTAATTATAAGATATACATTTTTATTCCTTATGGTACTCCAGTGATAGAGTGGGGTAGGAATATGACCACAGTTGCGAATTTTCACCACCTCCTTATCCCTTCTCACATATTCTCCCTTCTTATATATATATATATATATATATATATATATATATATATATATATATATATACCGAGGTCGAAGGGATGACGGAGCTCCGAGATGTGTGTTACTTACTGAGTTTTGCCGCGATAATAGATCGGTCCGGTGTACGGACATCGACTCCGCGTAGATGAATTACAATGAACGCATATTTCAACTGCTGTATTTTCAGGGGCCGTCCCAAGTGGCCCGTGTCGCGTGACCTCGCCCCGTAACTTTACCCCGGTGACGTCCGCTCAGAGAAACACTGCGTGGAATTCATCACGATATAGGAAGTCGACGTTATTTACAGCCAACTACATCTGGAACGCTGAGGTGCGTTTATTTCATTATGAAGATTGTTGCATATTAGTCTATCCTAGTTGTTCGATCAATGTTATTTGACTATACCGTAGATTTGTTGTGTTTCAGTTTCCTCTCGCTGGTTTGGTCTTTTGTTAGACCGGTTTCGGTTGCGCGCCACATCTTCAGTAGCGGTGTTATTCACTATTGGCACTTTGAATGTTTTTCGGGCATCCTCACTGCACTGTCACTGTCTATTGTACTGTCTGCAGTGAGGATGCCCGAAAAACATCCAAAGTGCGAACAGTGACTAACACCGCTACTGAAGATGGCGAGCGGCCGAAACCGGTCTAGCAAAAGACCAAACCGGCGAGTGGAGAAAGAAACACAACAAATCTACGGTATTCCAACCCAACTGATAATTAATATTATTATCAGGTAAAATTATTTGACTATCTTGCAGAAGGATAGCCACCGCCAAGATTTAGGCCCGAATGTCCTTTTAAATGTGTTCTACTTGAGGAGTCTTCCGACATCCCAAATGTTCCTTACAGACGCCTGA
This sequence comes from Lethocerus indicus, assembly GCA_019843655.1. Taxonomy (NCBI): domain Eukaryota; kingdom Metazoa; phylum Arthropoda; class Insecta; order Hemiptera; family Belostomatidae; genus Lethocerus; species Lethocerus indicus. The sequence continues at coordinate 7,797,528 of JACDQD010000005.1, forward strand.
AAAGGAAGTGGCCACGTGATCTGTGTAATGTGTATTGAGGAGAACAGGTTATTTTTAATATCGGCTTGGTGGACACCCACAACTCGACTGTAAAGGGAAATATTAGGGGAAATATATAAAACAAAGACCCTATGAAACATTCCTTGGAATATCTGGAAAAAACAAGGTTAACCAACTTTACGCAATTATAAATTCAAAAACCGCCGTATCACATATTTTTATGATAGTTTAACATTTTTTCGGGTGTACATTTTCCTGTAGGTGTTTCGAAATAATTATTCGCGATCATCTCCTTCCCACCTTCCCGGAACTCTCGTTTAAACCCTCGTCAGAAGTACTGCCGTTCCCACTAAATATCGGATAATTTGTTGGGTTAAAAATAAAAAAAAGGGAGAAAAAAAATCCTAACAACGAGGCGCCCCAATGACAGAGCCGACGGGCTATTTTCGTTCCGCATTTCGAGGCCGAGAAAAACACCGTAAAATTGGATATCCCGCCCCCGTTCACCCCAAAAAAGCCCCACGGCCGGCCCTTTGAAAGAATTTCCTCGTGGAAAACACCGACCGGTGGGAGCGGGGGCATCAGTTATTAATACTTAAGTCGGGTTCCTTTCACGGGATCTGTGACCTAGAGAACCCGGTTCAAATATGCGACCGGTGCAAACATCATATAGTCGTGACGTATACGAAAAAAAAATTGGAAATTACCTTAAAAAAACCGGATATTCTACTCTACATAATATTAAAAAATTCCCTAATTTAATATGCCGTAAACATGTAACAGCATACAGCATGTGTAAAGTTTACTCATTTCATGTGATCTTGGTCCGCAAACGGTCTATACCCTAGGTTCCCAACTTTTTTCCTCATAGACCACTTTAAAAATTTTGCTGGTTCCGGTGGACCCCCTGCAGTTACATTTCCAACACATTCCCAAAACTCGACAAAAAATGTGAAGATTAGATCTAACTCGACCCCCGTCGAATCTCCCGTGGACCGCTGGGGGTCCACCTGGACCACTTTGGGAATCAATGGATAATCATATTTCTTTATTCATAAATTACAGTTGTACTACAGGACAGTCATTAATCTGTCAACGCAGTTTAATGGGTCCAGTGGGATCTTGAACCTGATCTAATACTCACGGGGATTATTATTACGGGGTTATTGTTATTATTATTATTATTATTATATAATGCGCTGTACCGGAAGGAAAGTCTGTGAGAGGCCGGAAAGAGTGAAGAAGAGGTCCGCGGGAGGACGTCTGGAGAGCCGGACCCCTCTTCAGATCAATCAGCCGTAATGACTTCACTAACAAACCGGAATTAGCCGCTAAGGAAACCCGTACGTCCCGTCATCCGTAACGGGAGGGCTGGAGGGGGGAAGGGGTCCTAATAAAACGCCCATTTAAAATGTTACTCTCAGCGTACGGACTGCAGTAAAGAACGAGACTAAAAACACTCAACTGTAAAATCGGTGAACAAAAATTTACTGGTCCTAATCCTGAGTAGTCTAGAAATCTAAATAATAAACGAAATTATTATACATTTTATAAATTCTTATACAATTCGCTAGTCGAACTAGAAATTAGAGCTTACGATACGCGTTCAAAGACGGCTGAATGAAAACAAACGAGTGGGCCGACCGTGTTACGAGAGCTTTGTATACTTTCCGACTGAATTTTGCATAATAACAAATTGTTAATATTACGCCGGCATAAAAACAAACTTTATGCGTACTAATTTGGGCATGTTACAAGTGCACGGACGTAGGCGGTGGCGGGGGGGGCAGGGTTTATAATGTCGATAATTAGGTAAATTGTTATATTCTTTGAATATAAACCCAATTAAAACAACAGTCTCCCTCCGCCCCTTATTACACGGTTTTCCGGCGAATTATCTGATTCTACTTAGTAATTAAACATTTGCGCTAATGAAGATGGCCGGATCGTATCAAATACCCCAGTCGGTGTTGTATCTTGTAACAGATTTTATTCATTCATCGCGTAAAAGGAATATAATTATTTCAGAACGTTTCAGTCAGATATTTATCCAAACAAATTATATTAAAGTATTTGGAAGTGCAGGAATATAACTGCACCCGGTTTGAGCGTATACAAGATATGGGCAAGGCTGCGAACCGGGCGATATTAGGTCTGTGTCTCCTTTCAAATTTTCGCAATATATGGTCCGCGCATATTACACGCTTATATTACGCTGAGGACGCCTCTAATTTTATTCGACGTCACTTTCTTATGCGCCATCCTCCTGAGAGGAAACTATTCGTCTTCGCCCTTGCGATCGCCTATCTACACTCGGTGGTTCTGTGCTGGAAAAAGTGGATGGAAAAATGCATTTGGATTGTCGTTTATGGAAATTGTAGCTTCGGTGGCAATTTTCAGAGTAAGCGATAAAATATAATCATTGAATATTTGTACGTAATTACAAAAGTTTTCCGATCCCAGCATGAAAAGTAAGCTTGGACATCCAAATCTTTTCAATTAGTTCAATGACATGAGTTTTTTAGAATCATAAATCTTAACAATTTCTGCCTCCGTGGTAACAGCGAATTGACAGTGCAGACCGGATGCTGGTATTGAGCTGGTATTCGCTGTTTTGATATTTTAGAACAGCTACAGGAAGACCGTAGATTTCGTGTGTTCCTTTCTCCTCTCGCTGGTTTGGTCTTTTGCTAGACCGATTTCGGCTGCTCGCCATCTTCAGTAGCCGGTGTTGGTCACTTCGGCACTTTGGGTGTTCTTCGGACATCCTCACTGCACTGTCACTGTCACTTGTACTGTACGAAACACGTATTCTAAACTAGCTACAGGAAGGGTTTCATTTATGAAAAACTGTACATTATTAGTCTTATCGTTTAATGTATGTCTCAGAAGCGAGCGGAGTTTTCAGCACCTCATAAATAAAGTTATCGATAACCTCGCACAGGCGCTCATGTGGTATCACGCTAGTACAAGATCCATTAAATTGTTTGTATACGTAACCAGCGTTTCGGAATTGGGGGGGATGCGAAAGGGACTCCGGGGACGGTAGGCTGGCTGAACGACGGCGACTGAGCCGTGATCGACCGCCAGCGGGGACCACAATTGTCCCCTGGGGCATGCTTAATTGCCGGCTGTACGGGGGCCCCGACCCGATACGGCCGGCGGTTCGGCGGCACAGTTTGAACCATCTATAATCAGCCGACAGATATTATGATAACAGCCATTTTGTACGGGATGGACCAAACAATAGATCAGGAGTAAAAAGGCCTGAAAGTGACGATGGAACCCACCGTTCGGTACATCGACTGTTCAGATTCGATTTAAGATCATTATTAAAAATTCTCCAGGAACCTACTACCCTTAAGTACGGGTATCCAACCATTTATAACGGAACATAACACAACAGAAGCTTTTACGAATCGTTATAAATTCGTCTGTACAACAAAATTATTTTAAAATCTGCGAAACTTGTATTTTGGGCGAAGTTATTCTTTTTTCTTGCATGTGCCCGAAAATTGAGCCTTTGCCGCGTCTCCGTCCGAGCGTTCCTTCGTTGTGCAGCGTCAGTACGCCTCCCCCCCCCCGGCCATCGCCCTAAAAGAGTCTGACGCTCTCATGAATATGAAACATCAATTCACCTCGACAGCGTTGGCGGGCGGAGGACGGGGAAGTGCCCTCCCCACGTGTTGATAGTAAATTACTTTAAATTCAGCCTCGCTCTGTTTACGTATAATTTAATATTCGTTCGTAAGAACGGCCGTCGGAAGGAAGATTCGCCGAGGAGGGAAAGGCGGAATTCAATAAATTCTCGCCGATATCGGGGCAAGAAGGAGAGCGAAAAGGGGGAAATAAAAAACAGGTTTTCACCCCCCATCCTATCGTGCAGCTAACGAGCCGGAAAATATATTTCCAAGTAGGAGAGAAGCAGCCCCAATCGTACCGACATTTCTAAATTCAATCCGTCCTTTAACTGCATATAAACTGACACATTTTATCAACGACTCCATAATAACGCGTCAATAATTAGGAATTTCCACTAACTTAAAGAACTTCAGTATATTACTCAGATTTCGTTGAATAATATAAAGTTACAAGGCCGACATATAAAGATAAGTCATTGAAGTTGAAATTCATTGGACGCCAACTCCTACAGTGCGATTTTCCTGTATCAAGTATTTAAACTGGTCGCATTCGCTAGCTCGGAAAAGCGTACTGATCTGAAGCGATCTGAATGGAAAATTGTAAGGGGGAACTGTTCGCCGGCCGCTGCGATAGCGAAATGTTCTCTCATGAAGACCAGAAGGGCGAGCGAATTGAGAAAATAAAAAGCCGGCCAATTAACCCTTTCAAAGATTTCGAGATGATCACATTGAGCAGTTAAAAGGTTTCCTGTTACGAATAAATACAGAAAACTAACCACAATTATTTAACAAATACTAAGTTAAAATAAACCAAATCTTATTAAAATTGGCCGAAAGAAATCAAGATTCAGTATGTGTGGAAGAAAAGGAGATGAAAAATACGATGAAACAATACCGCATAGATCTTAACACAAAAGTAAATTTTCCAAAATAACATATGTTTTTGGTTTTAATGAATTATTTTTAAGTTCTTCTGTATATGAGAGGCAGATAGTCTCCTTTTATTCATGGTGGCTTATACTTCATACCGCGAAGCATTTTGTAAGTTGGACAGATTTTTGTTGTCAATTCTCTTTTACGGGTGGCATTTGCGAAAGTTTCACTGTCAGTACAGCCAGGGCGACCGGTTCTTTACACCCTTAAATAATTCTGAACCGATTTGCCGATTCGCTCCACTTCATAGTCCGATTCGAAGTCGGAAAGTCAGAAAAAGAGCAGTTTTAAGTTACTGAGATATTTTCAAGCTGCCCCCAGTCCCAACAGGGATATATAATCCGCCAGGGAAACTTATAAGTGCTGTTGTTAAATTCTTTTTTCTAATAATAAATCTCATTTCCGCGTTTGTAACAAACCGCGGCCGAATAAATTTAAATATAAATTACAACATTGAACCGGGTGATTTCTTTTTACCTTCAGTCCAAGGTTGTGAAATATAATCTTACTTTTTATTCGGATAAAAATAAATTTTCCTGTTCTCTTCCCAATATCCGAAAAGGGCGCGTAGACGCGACGCCCGAGGTAAAATAAATGCAATTTTATCGCCAACTAACCTGAAGAGGGTTGTTCAACTTTTATGAGTCCCGGCCGAGAGGGAGGGGGTGGGGGATATTAAAATCGCAATATAGCGCCCAGAAGGCACTATAACTGAGCACTATAACTGAGAACTATAAGTCGCGATAAGAAGCCGATTTCTTGTTACTGCAAATATTAGGAACTGCCCTAAAACTGGGGCCCGTTTTCGGTTTTCATTACGGGCATCAACCTCTCCGTTATCTTCCCATTCGTAATTCTTATTCCCGCGGGGAGGAATCGATATTTTCGGGGTGGCGAGGGGTCGCCTGTAGTGATTTAATAACTTTTTCGGGGGTGTGAGGAGGAAAGTTTTGAAAGTTTCAACCGACTCCGTTCATCAGTTCGGCCCCGTCGGCAAACCGGGGGTTAAGAAAGGGACGCTTCCCGCCGCCTTTTTTACCATTGCCATAAATCAAATAACTTCCTTTTCCCTTGTTTTTTCCGGGTTCTTAAAGCGGATCGAACTTTAATATCCAGACTTAATGCAGTCCATCAGTGAAAAGAGAAAAAACACTGGTCATTAATTATGAGGTAAACATTTCCTGCCGAATATCATTTGGCCCAAAAATATTTTTGTATCATTGATTCTTTAAACTATTTTCAGAGCTTTGCGTCCAACGTGTTACCAACAGGTAACACTAAACGACACCTCGTCACAAGTACTAAACAATCAACAGAACAGGAGCTCTGTAAAAAAAAAGTATCGCGAATTTTGTGTTTTTTCAAAACTTATTTATTTATTTATGAATATCTATTTTGTCCCCTTCAAAGTAATCCCCACCAGATATTATATACATGTGCCAACGTTTTTTCCAATCCTCAAAGAGCTTCAAAAATTCATTTTTTGTGATCTTGTTAAGCTCCATTTTGGATGGAGTTTTCATCTCCTCAATTGTAGCGCAGCGTCGACCTTTCATGTGCCTTTTCAGTTTTGGGAACAAGAAAGACCTTGCTTCGGTCTAAGGTAGCTTCACCATACGCCACAGTCAACATTCGATACGCTTCCGCGCACTTAATTCTGCTTTTCACACAAAATTTGACACAGATTCTCTGATCCATTTTTCGGAATGGGCAAAAATCGAAGACGAACCAAAAAAACCGGCAAGAAAAGCGGCTTTAAAAGAAGGCTGAAATTGTCGGTATAAGTGAAATACGTTTGTAGAAACATAAGGCTACAAAAAAACCGTAGATTGAATATACTTATTTCGCGGAAATCTAAAATTCGCGATACTTTTTTAACAGACCTCGTATACCTCGGGATGAATAGGATTCATGAGCTCTTTGCACAGTGAAATTATACCAGCGAAGGGACGGAATGCTACTGAAGAGGCTGAGAAGGACGATCCACATCAAATTACTTAAAATACACTTAGTGGGGTGAGTTAGAGTTTCGTTGGGGATACAATAGACGAACAGGATAATATTCTGCCGTGCCGCCCCGAACCTTCCCCCGGACCACCGCTTGCCCGTCGACAACTCACATCCTCCCTCGGGCCTCCTACCCGCCGTGCCGCCCCGAATCTTCCCCCGGACCACCGCTTGCCCGTCGACAACTCACATCCTCCCTCGGCCTCCTACCCGCCGTGCCGCCCCGAATCTTCCCCCGGACCACCGCTTGCCCGTCGACAACTCACATCCTCCCTCGGGCCTCCTACCCGCCGTGCCGCCCCGAATCTTCCCCCGGACCACCGCTTGCCCGTCGACAACTCACATCCTCCCTCGGGCCTCCTACCCGCCGTGCCGCCCCGAATCTTCCCCGGACCACCGCTTGCCCGTCGACAACTCACATCCTCCCTCGGGCCTCCTACCCGCCGTGCCGCCCCGAATCTTCCCCGGACCACCGCTTGCCCGTCGACAGCTCACATCCTCCTCGGGCCTCCTACCCGCCGTGCCCCCCAGAATCTTCCCTTGCCCGTCGACAACTCCATCCTCCCTCCCTCCTACCCGCCTTCCACCCCCGAACCTTCCATCCCGGACCACCGCTTGCCCGTCACAACTCCACATCCTCCCTCGGGCCTCCACCGCCGATCTTCCCCCAGACCACCGCTTGCCCGTCGACAACTCATCCTCCCTCAGGCCTCCACCTGCCGCCCGAACCTTCCCCGGACCACCGCTTGCCCGTCGACAACTCCACATCCTCCCTCGGGCCTCCTACCCGCCATGCCGCCCAGACTTCCCCGGACCACCGCTTGCCCGTCGACTCACATCCTCCTCGGGCCTCCTACCGCCGTGCCGCCCCCAGATCTTCCCCGGACCACCGCTTGCCCGTCGACAACTCACATCCTCCCTCAGGCCTCCTGCCGCCGTGCCCCCACCCAGACCATTCCGTCGACAACCACGGTTTTCCATTCCCCACAACTCTCCATTTGCCCAGTGCCATCCCCATGCCGAATCCCAGTTCCCCGACCACACAACCATCCTCCCTCGGCACCAACCTTCCCCCGGACCACCGCTTGCCCGTCGACAACTCACATCCTCCCTCGGGCCTCTCCTACCCGCCGTGCTGCCCCGAACCTCCCCAGACCACCGCTTGCCCGTCGACAAGCTTACATCCTCCCTCGGGCCTCCACCCGCCGTGCCGCCCCGAGATCTTCCCCGGACCACCGCTTGCCCGTCGACAACTCCATCCTCCCTCGGGCCTCCTACCCGCCGTGCCGCCCGAACCTTCCCTGGACCACCGCTTGCCCGTCGACAGCTCACATCCTCCTGAGCTCGGGCCTCCACCGTTTTACTTGCCGCTTCTTGGGATCTTCCCCTGACCACCGCTGCGTCCATGTTCCTGGACCACCTCCCTCGGCTTCCACCATTACCTCCTTTCCATCCCTCCGTGCCGCTTCAATTCCCCACCACCGCTTGCCCGTCGACAACTCACATCCTCCCTCGGCCTCTCTACCCGCCGTGCCGCCCCTGACCTCCCTCCATTCCGGACCACCGCTTGCCCGTCGACAACTCACATCCTCCCCTCGGCCTCCTACCCGCCGTGCCGCCCCGAACCTTCCCTGGACCACCGCTTGCCCGTCGACAACCACATCCTCCCTCGGGCCTCCTACCCGCCGTGCCATTGCCCGGGCGAACCTTCCCCTGGACCACCGCTTGCCCGTCGACAACTCACATCCTCCCTCGGGCCTCCACCACCATTGCCGGTCTTCCTTCCCAGCTTCCTTCCATCCTCCGGGCCTCCACCATTGCCGTTTCCTTCCCCCAGTTCCTGCCCGTCCGCTCCATCCCCTCCCTCCAGACCTCCACCATGCCAGACCACCCATCCTTCCTCCCTCCGGGCCTCCCTACCATTCCCCAGGCCTCCCCCAGACCACCACTTGCCCGTCCACATCCACCTCCCTCGGACCTCCACCACCATTGCCGCCCGAACCTTCCAGACCACCTTTGCCCGTCGACAACTCATCCTCGGGCCTCC